>WEIU01005323.1:109901-215854 GCA_013389925.1 Aegithalos caudatus | reverse complement strand
CGATCGCTGCTCGCGGGGCGCTCGGGCTCCGCGGGTGCCGCCAGTGCCGTTTTCCCGGCGGTTCCCGCTGCCCTGGGAGCCGGGGCACCTGGGGAGCGGGGTGTGAACGGCGTGTGCTGCGGGTGAAGCTGCCTTCGGTCCCCGCGGAACAAGCCCAGGGATTCTCCCGCCGCCTCCTCCTGCCAAGTTGAAGGCTGCGACGTTTGCTCACAATCTCGTTCCTACAGGGTCTCTCTGCTGCTCGGGACGCTGTCACTGCAAGGGGAAATCTCGCTCTCTGTGCCTACGGATTTTTCCTATCCCTCTTTTCCACTCCTTTGCATGCATTAGTGATGCGGCTTCTTGTTGCGGTTCTTTACAGCGCGCTGCACATCACAGAGGGGCAGTGTAAAAGCTGGTGTAACCCATCTGAGCGGCCTTCCTGCCGCTGGCACGGGATCTGGTTGATGTCTCTGTGTCCTTGCTTGGAGGGAAGCCCTCTCCTTGCTGTGTGTTTTCTGGGACCCCTCTTGGCGGGGCAGGTGTGTGCCCCTGGCTCGGGCAGGGCAGAGCTGGCGGTGCCCAGGGCACACAGCCAGCACATGTGGCTGATGCTCCTTTATGCCGCTGTCTGTTCGTCCCTGCCCATCCCTTCTTTCTGCCCCACCTACCCGAGTCCCACCAGCTGGAGACCCCTCAGCCATTGCCTGTACCCTTCCTTGCATGACTTCCTTCAATTCACTGCCTCCCATATTTTTTAATGGCTTGACTTCTCTGCTTTGGGAGAAAGGAGATTCTGCTGCTCTTCCCAGCTGTTTGCCACCCTATCCTATCGTTGTGGCACCAGTACCTGGGGCCCCATCCCTGCCACTGGAGCTGTGTGCACCTGAGAGCCAGGAAGGCACTGCTGCTCTAACTCTGGCACTTTGCCTTGTTCCCCGCTGCCAAACCCCATTAGGAGTTAAAACCAAGTGAACACTTTCTGCAGTTGGCAGCTGCTGCAGGACCTACAGGCATATTTTGTGATTGGGGAAAAGGAAAAAAAAAAAAAGAGCAGGATGAATGCTATAATTGTAAATGGGAGAAGTGCTGGCTGAAATTTCCATTTGGAAAGTGATCCCCACCATAAAAAGTGGCTGACTATTGAAGTAGTCACTTTCTGCTGATACTCATGCACTACTTCTTGCTTTAGGAGGAACTTTTTGTACCTGTGTGGGGTGTTGCTTCTACAATTCTTCCTTTTAACCAGTTGCTGGAAATCTTCCTGTTTCCGTGCTTTAGTTTTCTTCTGCTGTGTCAAAAATTTGTGCTGATGTCTTCTGCTGCTTGTAACTTTTCTTCCTCTTCTGTCTACACTTCTTCATCTCCAGGACTTCTTCCTGTTGGGGTTTCCCTTTCTCTTCATTTCCTCTTCTCTGAAGTTTCCACCTGGATATTTGCTTCAGTTTGCTGTGCTTTGAGATGGCTGGCAAGGTGATGTGGCAGTGCTGCTTCCCAGATACCATTCTTGTATTTAAAAAAAACCCAAATAATTAAGATTATACATCTGTTTAATGGTAAGTCAGTCTTTTAACTTGGTGGTGACTTTGAAAGCACATTTCAATCAACTCCCCTTGCTATTTTAAAAATCATTGGGCTTCCTGCAGGTGATGCATGGATGTGATCAAGAACTCTTTTGATGACTGTTTTTTGCTAATCAGGAAGATTAACAATCTCTGATGAATCTCTATGAAACTATCAGCTGAACTTTACAGAATGTCTAACCCTTAGGAGATGGTTTTGGATGCATTTATAACTGTGCACAAGAGCTTACCTGAATTGCATACAAATATATCTGTATGCAGGTAGGATGTGGCACAAATTGAAGTGTAGATGCTGTCTCTGTGTGTTTCTGTCCTGACACACAAAGCCACACAATATTCTCGTGGGCACCACAGGGAGGTGCTCAGCTTTGTCACCTCCTCAGGGACGTGTTCAGGAGTTCTCCTGCTGTCTTTTCACAGATGTGGACGAGTGTGCCCTGGGGCTGGACGACTGCCACCCAGATGCCATTTGTCAAAACACCCCCAAGCTGTACAAGTGCACGTGCAAAGTGGGTTACACTGGCGAAGGGAAGAAGTGTGAAGGTAAAGGGATCAGAGCACTGCTTTCTGTCTGTGTCAGCATTTCTAAGAAAATAGAGCCACTAAAAATAACAAAGGATGACTTTTCAATCAAAATAGTGATTGTTTCATCACCTGATTTACTTGTTTACAAAATCAAAGTCAAACCTTGTATGGATTTTCACCTGTTCATTTCACTCGGCCTGATAATGAGTTTGTTGTTTAACCAGCAGCCTTAACAAATGTAAGGTAAAGCTGCAAGGGGGTCTCAGGGTGTCTTTACAGTAATCAGAAACATTCAGCATTAAGAAAAGCAGTAAATACAGTGTATTTGCAAGACAATGATGATTTTGGACAGCAGTTGCTGCTCATTTAGGCAGTCACATCCCTGCCTATAACACTCAGGCAAGCATCCATCATATTGACTTTTGCTTTATTCCTTAGACATTGATGAATGTGACAACGACTTCAATGGGGGCTGTGTCCACGAGTGTTTCAACATTCCAGGAAATTACCGCTGCACTTGCTACGATGGCTTTATGCTGGCTCACGATGGCCACAACTGCCTGGGTGAGAAGTGTGCTCCTGGGCACTGTGGGTGGGGCTGGGAACACGTGGCATTCCCTTGGACTCAGTTCAGAGAGAATGCTGCTTGTGAGAATAAGGATTTTCAGGTCCTGAGGTATCATTCCAGTGTGGCCCTTTCCCCACTCTGTAAATGAGGATAACTGTGCTGTATTTCTCTGGAGTGCTTTGGGTTTAAGTGTGCCAAATGTCATCTATTGTTTTGCTAAATGAGTTTATATAAAGGAACACGTGCTATCTTCGTCCTCCCTGTTCCAGAGTTAGCTTAGGATCAGTTGTCAGGTGTGTTTCCACACACAGGGATCTTCTTGGGGAAAAATCTTAGGAATCTTCTCTCTCAAATGTATCTCTAATGTGGGGGCTTCTCACTCTGAGTATTCCTAAGAGGAGAGGATGATTTGGAGTGTGCAGCAACTGTGTATGATGGAGGACACTGAAGAACAGAGGGACTAAGCCTCGAGCTGGTGAGGTTGTCCTGCTCCCTGGGCCACAGCTGGCCCTCAGCCCTGTGCCCCCTGTGCCATTTGCTGTTTCAGAGGTGGCTCAGGTTTTCTCTTCTGCTGCCCTCCCTGTGCCCAGACACACCTCCTCACCCCTGGCAGCCAGAGGGAACACTCTCACTGCATGACTGAAGTTAGTTTGGCTGGGTATTTCCCACTGGTGTGTGGCACATCAGCTGGGGGGTCAGACCATCCCCAGGCTGTGTCTTCTGCTGGGACAAACCAGAAAACTCTGCAGTGTTCAGTGGGATTGTGTTGTGTTTTACCTGCTGGGAACCTGTTGTGTGCCCACCTTTCTGTAGTGTAAGAGGAGGAGAGGGTGAACTCACCAGGTTCCAAATGTTTAAATAAAGTAGGGAGGGAAACAAAATATCTGCAGATACTTTAAAATAACAGAACATCCATCTTATTTTTGCGTTTGTGTAAACACAGAGTGGAGTTCAGTTGAGGTTGCCATGAAGGGCTGGATGTGAAGGAGCACGCTGCCTCTGACAATGGCACCAAAAGGAATGTGTGTATTCCCTTTGTATCCAGGCCATACTTCACCTGAGTTGTTTGTGACCAGTGACATAACTTAGATCCAAACCTATCACCTGCTCTGTCACGGGGAAGCTGCTCAGTATTGCACAGCAGACCTATAAAATATGATAAAACAAAATGTCATTGACATACAATTAGGTTTTTACCACTGATGTGCCAATTTTGAGTTGTGATGTAAACGTTAAATAAATATTTTGGCATGCAGCAAATTGGATCACATCTTCTCTTAATCTGTTTATTTACTTTGTTCACGCCAGGGTTGCCCTCCTCTCACCCTTATTTTTGAAGATCTCGTCTGTGTGCCTGGGTTTAAGCCAAATAGACAATTACTTGTTGGAAAGAGATGATATTTTTGAAAGCTTTCCAAGGTCTGTAAGACAGAAACATCTGCTGGAGTTCAAAACTGTAGCACTAAAGGCTCGTGGTGGCTGTTTATTCACGATTGTTTGCACATTCACATCACTGTAGAACTCTAAAATACTCAGCTTCTTTGTGATGGAGATATGTCAGCCGCTCTTTTTCTGCAGCAGGTCACATTCTTTTGCATCCAATTGGATTACTCACTGCCTTCAGTGGACATTAAATCTGTTGTAATACTATGTTATGCTTCTTACTAAAAGCCTCTCTTTCCCCCTTTTTAAAAAAAGACAGCTGTTTTCTGCCAGAAATACTACAATGTTAAATTAAAAACGTTGTAGTATTAGCCAGGAACAGTGAACAGATCAGGGAGCAAACATGATGTTATAGATGAATTTGCAAATGAGACCAGTCCTTTGCCTCGGCAAGATTTTGTCCTGTTTTTAAGGGATTGAGTGTTTTTTAGTCACCATTAAAATTTCTGAAAATTGGGCTAGGAAAAGTGTTTGGCAGTCATGCTTGCAAAAAAACCTGTGCTTATTAAGGGGTAAAATTCCAAAGAACTGGAGGTTGAGATGGACATCCTGTTGTTCAGAGGCTTAGCTTAAGTTTTTCTACTCTTTGCTTCTCTTGGTTATCTTGCAAGCAGAGACCTTCTGTGTTCTCTGGTGTTGTTGAGACTCTGGATGTTGCAAAATCAAGCTTAAAACTGCTTCCAGAACTTCTGCTCTTGTCCTTGACCAGAGTCAGTCAACACAGCAGCAGCCCTGAATGATGAGTGATGATGTCCTAGACTTGAGGGAGGAGGATGATAAACCAAACCAAGCACCAGGACAGATGTGGTGTGTGAATTCTAGCCAGGGTGAAAGAAAGGAGCAGGGGATAGGTTTTAAGCTGAATTCGTTTTGAGGTTTGTATTTTTCTTGTTCCACCTTTGCTTCAGGATGTGGATATTTCTGGGAAAACACCTTTTATAGCTTGGATGGGCTTGGAAGCAAATGGTCGTTGTCCCATTGAGCCAGACAGAGCCACACGTGATTGCGGAGCTGGATGTGCCAGAGCTGTGCAGTGGAGCTGCCCCGAGGGGCAGGGAATGTTCTCCGGGCTGGTGGGGTCCTGATCTGCCTCTGCCAAGGCTGTGACCATCAACTCTGCTGGGCTGGGTTGGCCAGCACCTCTTGGGAGCCCTGTGGCTGCTGGGGCACACTGCAGACACGGGGGAGCAGCAGCAGGAATGCCCTTCCCAAGGGTGCCAGCACAACTGCAGCCACAGGATAGCCTGGGGTGTCTCAGCTGCCGGCGTGGTTCCAGCCCGGGCTGATGTCTGTCTGTCCCTGGATTGGTGTGAGCACAAAGCTGATCTCTGTCTTCTCCCTCTCTCTCAGACACAGACGAGTGCATGTTCAACAACGGGGGCTGCCAGCACCTTTGTGTCAACACGGTGGGGAGCTACGAGTGCCGCTGCAAGGAGGGATTCTTCCTCAGCGACAACCAGCACACCTGCATCCACCGCTCCGAAGGTACCGCCCCCGGCGGCTCACCCGGGAAAAAAGCTCTAAACCACCTTCAGAAGTGCCTTCGGGTTGTTGTTTTCAAAGCTGCGAAGGGTCTTGAAGTCCTCACCGCTTTTAAAAGGAGCGGTGTGTGTCAGGAGCTTGTGAGTGGCTTTGAAGGCGCTGCATCCCTTCCTCCTCTTTGATCCCGAGTGCGTGTCTGCAGCGTTGTGCTTGTTAAAGGCTGTGCTGCCAGCGTCCTTGGTGCTAAACTGTGTCCTCATCCAAGGAATGGCAACAAATGGAAGTTCTGGGCGTTTTCACTGGCTTTAGTTACAGGGAAATACCTGCACTACCTTCAGATACCTTTTAGATTCCCCGTGCAGTGTTTAGGTTTCAGCTAGGAGATTTATTGTTTGTCAGCCCCAAAGGTATTCAAATCTCGTGCTTTGTTTTGAGTGAAACCTTTGTGAAGCGACCTTTGAGAGATCAGAGTCTTGGATATCTAATTAGACATCAGATGGAACAAAATTATTTTGGATGCCCTTAGGGAATGCTTTAAAGTGGTTGCTCAGATCAGGGAGTTGTCCATTGAACTGTACAGCGAAAATCTTAGTGTGAAGTACATAAAGCTGCAAGGCTTTCTTTAATCTATGGCTTATTGTTGGCATAACTATCAGAGGAATCTGAGCATGAATAAACAAATCTCACTTTAAAAATCCCCAAAGTGAAGAGATCAACATTCACAGACATATATGGCCATCAACAGATGAGGGTGCTGAGGTGGCTGTCATCTGTCAGAGCTGAATTGATCTTTTGTTTGGATTGGGAATTTGTGTTCCCTGCTCCTCTGGCCCGGGTGGTTCCTCAGGCCCTGGCTCAGGTTGCCACTGCCAGGGCTGGGCCAGGAGTGGGGACAGGCAGGAGGGTAGTGCTGGTGGGACAAGGCATAGCAGGGATGTATGTGAGTTTGTGGGCATCCACGGAGGAGGTCTCTAAGGACAGAAATTGGTTGCTTGAACTCATTGTCTTGTCCGATGCCAAGAGAGGAAAAGCTGCCCACACTTTTTTCATACTTGCTGCTACTTGAGTACTTTCTGCTCTCTTGAACTGACAGCAGCAGCATTCCCTGTCACTAATATTTGCTTCCTTATTTGTACCTTTGGAATTCTGTCTCTTTTCTTAAAGATGCATTTAGTTTCTCTTAACTTTGTTTCCCAAAAAGGCCCTTTTTCATAACACCAAACATCCACTAAACATAGGTACTTTTCTTTGAAAAGGAAAACAAACAGGACAAAAAGGATGGATTTTTTTTCCCATAAAAACTATCTAATAAAATACATCTTTATCAAAACTAGTCTTAAGAAAAAAACTCAGCACACTATTCTGCCTGTTTTTCTTTCTTCTTAGTAAAACACTGAAGCGTTTGTTTAGCTTTCTTTGAAAACCATTTTTTCAGGTTTTCATGCCATGATTGTTTTCCTTCTATCCTCCTTCCCAGCCCCCCTCATTACTGTAAAGTGCTGCTTGGGATTCCCCACCTTTTTTTTTTAACCTTTTTTTTTTTTTCCCTTGGGTGGGTATGTCTGTTGTAAGCCAAATCTCACTTCTTTATCTTTCCACTCACTTTGTTCTCTGCTTTTCTGCTCATTTCTGGGACTTCTGTTCTTTGCCTTGTGTATGCTTTGCTCAGTGTTTGTACTTTATTGGTTCTGAGACCTCACAGCATTGATCAAAGATTTTGGCTCCTACTGCCTAGACCATCTATTCAGTTTTGCTTTTTGTCTGTAAAATGAAGGAGTGTTTCCTTCCCTGCATCCCAGCCCCATTAGGATTTTTCATATATTAATGCCTGAGAGACCTTCCCTGTGGTCTGCAATATTGGCCTTTAAGTACACAGAAGCAGAGTGAACTGGAGTTTAAACCACAGGAACTGAAAGTGTCCTGGGAAGTTCTGTACAATCCTATTTTTTTTTCCTTGTTAGCCTGCTGGAATGAGCTGCTCTTCATCTGTGTGGGAGAATGAATCACCTTGGGAGGCTGTTAAAGGGGCTGGCAGGGCAGCCATGCATGTGCACCTTGATTCTGGATTCAACTTGCTCCGTATTAGGGAATACAAAAACTTGAAGGAAAACAGAGGGAGTTTTGTGATTAAATACATGGTGCATCTTTGTGGCTGCTTTGCTCTGGATGGCAAATCTTGCTGCTCTCCCTTGTGGTATTTCATAGTCATAGCTGTCTGCTCATTGGGCTGAATTGTTGGGAATGAAGGGGATCTGTAGGATGAAAACAACGCTGTGGATCGCTGTGTGGACAGGAACACAGGGCACCACCTCAGCTTCACTCTTGGAGCCTTGACTGCAGGGAACAGGGATAACCAGAGAGCTCTTGGGGAAACAAGGATGTAGAGAGCATGATGAAAGGCTAAAGCATTCCTGAGATGTCCTGTTGTGCTGGCTGTGCTGGTGCTCCTCAGCATTTTTCTATTCTCTCGGAATGTCTGGTAGCTCTTTGTACCATGGCATCCTCTCTCACTGTCCTACAGAGTACCTGCTTGAACGTGCCCTGCCCTGCCCTGCCCTTAATACTCTTAGCAGATTGGGAATGTTGTTCTGACACCTTCTGTAAAAAAAAAAAAAAAAAAAAAAAAAAAAAAAAAAATTTAAACCCAGGCCATACACATAAGAGATTAATTTAGATTAATTCCCTGATGGGGAAATACCGTGCTGGGGTTTTTTTTGCCTGTGTTTTGCCAGTGACAGGAGTGCTCAGATCTCAGGTTTGCTGGGTAACTTCAAGAAGGTCCAGTCATCAGAAAGGTCTCAGCTGGCTCAGGATCTGCTCAGCCAAGTAGGCATTGGATTCACCTCTCTTGGCTGAGTGGGGAAATCCAGTGGGACATCCATCCACCCATCCCAAGATATCTGTGAGTCAGCAGGGCAGGGTCTCCTACAAGAGAAATTGGGAAGTGTGTGGGGAGATTTGACCAAAGTTTGCTTGGGGCTTGTTCCTGGAGCACAGTCTGCCATTGTAACAGCACTGGAACAATGTGACCTGGGAGACTTTGTGTCCACAAAGGAGTTTGCAGCCACACAGCATTTATGGCTTTACAGACACATCTTTAATACAGCCTTGTAAAATGGGGCTGAGAGAGATCTGCCAGCTTTGGAAAAAAACAGCAGTCCCAAAGTAAATGCTGGAACGTGTGGATGTGACTATCTCCTGTGAAACTGCCTTTTGGGTCAGCTGGGTTTTGGTGGGTTTGGTGGACTACCTTGTTACACAATGGGTACTTTGTTATTAAAATGCATCCTGGTCTGGAAAGCTTTCTGTGGAGACCTGATTGAATTCTGCTCACTCAGAATGGAGCAATCCCAAATGGAGCATATAAACCATTTGTTTGGTGTCAGTGAACTTTACCAAAGTACCTGCTTGAACAGTTTCCCCCTCCGTAGCTAAACAGAGACAAAAGAATAACTTTGTTAAAAGAAACTAAGCTGCTAATTCTCTTAATGCTCTCTAACCCCTCTGAGCTAACAGACCAAACCATCCTGCCTGCTTAAGACCAGAACTTTCACAAAAACACCAGCACTAATGAGGCTAATTTGTGGCCTGTAGGTTGTCCCCTTCCTTGGCTGACACAATAATGGGTGACAGCTTTCCTGTGGGCTCCTTGGGCTGTGTCTGTGCACTGCAGGATTTGAAGTCTCATTGTCTTGTTGGACTTCTGGAGAGCCCTCACTGTGGGAAAGGAATCAAAAAGCCAGTAGAGCAGAATAATCTGGGCTCTGCAGCGTCCATTCTTTTGTTGCTTAAAGCTGCCTTAATAGAGAAAGGGTCCTGTAGCTGGTGCTCCAGGGGGCAAGAATAGCAGTGTGGAACAAGGACCTAATTGAAGTGGAGTGGAATAATGGTGATGAGCCAACCTCTGCCTCACAATGCAGGGGGTTTGTTTCACTTAGTGATAAGGTTGAAAAAAGAGCTGTGTAAGTTTTTAAAAATATATAGGGTGTGGGATTGATCACACAGCTCCTTTTCTGCAGCATAGTCACCCTTTCTCTTCTGGTCCTGCATCTGCTCAGCTCCAGAGAAGTTCACTGGGGTGGTGTGTGGGAGTATGCTCCACTTGGTCTTCATAAATGGAGTGTTCTCACTGAAAAGAAAGAGCATTTTGGTGTAACTTGTTCTTTTAAAGCCAAATGTGGCAAGGCAGAGAATTTGATGGTAAAGGTGTGCTCTCTGTACATGCAAGGAGAGCATGCAGATGTTTTCTCTTTCCTGGTTTTGAAGCACTGTAGAGGACTTAATCAAAAATCTGTGGTATTCTGTTAAAAGAAAGCCCATTTGTTTAATTTGTTCTAATGATCCCATTGGGTAACTCAGCCAGCTGAGGATGTTTTTGTGTTGTCTGTGTACAGACTGTACCCCCTTCGTGCCAATGGCAAATCCACTGATTGCGCTGAACCGTGGAGCCAGGGGAAAGAAGCTTTTGCAATAATTTTAGGAGCAATTCCTCCCTGTTTAATTGACTTTGTATTTTTACAAAGGTCAGGAAAGACACTCTGGCAATTGAGTGCTGTGCATGAACTGGCAGAGATAAAAATGACAGAATGTTTTAGGAGGTGTAACAAAAGAAATCCAGTCATTAGTGTCACACTGGCTCTTCATTTGGTTAAAGCAGGCACTGGCACTAAATTCTGTCTAGCTGGGAAGGTGTACAGAAATACAGAACACTGTGGTAATACCCAGTGATGTGGTCTTGGGTGGTACGTAGTGATATCATAAAAAAAATTGAAAACAAAATGGTTAACAACAAAGAGAATTGATGTACAGCATGCGTGCAATCTGCACATTGGCATGGTCTCTACTTGGTCTCTGCTGAGATATTTATGACTCTGGGGATCTGCTTTGTAAGCCAGGAATTGAAATTGGGATGATCCTTGTGACTGCTGTACTAAATATTCCTGTGTCTTTTGAGCAGAGAGATAAGAACTTCACTTTAGACTTGGACCTTGCCAGGACATTGCCGCTTTTATAAAGGAAATGAGGAGGTTTTATGAACACCTGAAAGTATAAAGAGAGAGATGAGAATGCAGGTGCTGTACAAATCTGTGGATGTTGCTCTTTGACCTTGCAGTCAAAGAACCTGGGCACAGAAAAGATCACAGAAGAAGAAACCTTGGGGCCATTGACTTTGCAGAACTGTACCTGCTGCCTTTCCTCCCTGTAAGCTGAAACTTCTTGTCCCAACCCTGCAGAGTCTTCCCAGAGTTAGAGGCTTAGTCTGTGTGTGTATTAACTGACTTTGTTGCCTGCACACAGAGCTGCTGAGGATGCTGATGCTCTTATTCCTTTCCTGTTTTCCAGAAGGCATGAGCTGCATGAACAAAGATCACGGCTGTGCCCACATCTGCAGAGAAACACCCAAAGGAGGAGTTGCCTGTGAATGCCGACCAGGATTTGAGCTGTCCAAGAACCAGAGGAGCTGCATATGTAGGCAACATTCTGCATATACTTATGGTTTCCCAAAGTGAACAAACAGTGTTCTGTTTGCAGTGAAATGGGACTTGGCATGTTTTAGCTAATGTGGAATGACATGTCTGGACTGTGTGCATTTGAATTAAACCAGAACTGATGTCTTTTCTGGACACTGTCACACAGGTCTGTTAACTGCTGTAGTGGCTGTAGTTTGGGAGTTGTGCCATCATTCATAAGGACAGGAGGTTCAGCTCCATGAGAGAGCTGTGCAGTGCTTCACAGAGCCCTTCAGGGCAGGGGCACGTCAGGAAGGTGTACTGGATGCTCAGGTGGCAGTGGAATTGCACTGTGTCCTTCAAATTGCTGGAAGTACCTGTGAGAGTGACCTGTCTTTCCTCCCTAGTGACGTGTAACCACGGGAATGGGGGCTGCCAGCACACGTGTGATGATGCTGACAACGGGCCTGTTTGTGGATGCCACCCCAAGTATGCCATGCACGTGGATGGGAAAACCTGCCTGGGTCAGTATGCTGTGGAGGGAAGGAGTTTTCCATGGATGGCCAGCTTGAGGGTGGTGTGGTGCTGCTATGTGTGTGCATGATTAATGCCCCTCATAACCACATGGCTAGAAAATGCCAAGGAGTTCAAAATTAAGGAACCTGACAGTGCATGGGTGAGTTGGCTGGGTCCAGGCAAGTTATGCTTACCTATTTAAGCAGCTACCTAATACTATTGCAACCTGTAATTATCACTAGACCCCCTGAAACATGAGGCCTCTCACTAACCAAAGAAGGCTTCCCTTCCCCCTAGGATATTTTAGGTTCACTTTCTTGAGTAGCGTGAGCCAGAGAGCGTAAAGCAAGGAGTATGTCTGTAAAAACTGGGACTCTGAAATCAATTAATGTATAATTTTGGCAAGGCAGTTATCCAGTAAAGAAAGCACTTAGATTTATAAACTCTTCTGGAAGAGTTTGTTGTGTGCTGATTGAAATCAAATGCTCAGGCACAACTGGCTGGTCCTTGTAATTAGCCCACGATAGATGACGACAGAGCGCTCCTAACAGAACAGTTCAGTCGGTTCTTTCATCTTGCTGCTGTTTGCTACATCTGTAGCACATCTTTTGTTTTGTTAAAGATACTGAAGAAAACATGACTTGTAAGGAAGCCACAAGAGCAAGATACTCTCATGGTTTTGACTGAAGGGTCTTTGTGATTTTTATTGTTATTTGCTCTTTAAAAATGGTTAGTTCTGATGGTCTCTGATTCAGTGTGTGATGCAGCTGTTTGTGTGTGTGTTGGATGTCAGATGAGGGTTCTGGTCAGGGCACCTTTACTCACTTGCTTTTTCCATGTTCCTCACAGAGAGGGAAGAAGCTGCTGTTGAAGTTTCTGATGGAAACACCACAGCAGCTGCTGATGTGGACAAGAGAGTGAAGCGACGGCTGCTTATGGGTAAAAGTGCTGATCCAAAATAATTCTGCTGCTTGTTGAAACCTTTTAGATCAAAGAATTAGGATTTTTTTGTTGTTGTTGTTTTTGTTTTTGTCTTGTTTTTTTTGTTTAAATAATGGTAACCTTCAACTCTGGGCTGAGTTCTGCCCGAGATGATCCACTCTCTCTTAAGGAAATAATACTATTCCCCAATGTTGAGACATCTAAATGAATAGCACTGTTTTCAAAAAGAATGACAGAGGCAGAAAGAAGATGCACTCTGCTTTTCCTTGGAGGTTGGACACAGCCTGCCAATAGTGCATGTGAGATGAGAGACTGGGAGGGAATAAACCAGTAAAGCTCTCAAAACTTGACAATAAATAGCATATGCTTGATGCTGCAGAAAACCAGAATACAGAGCTAGAAAGTAGATTTCAAAAAGCAGACATAAAAAATATGTTCTTTGTAGCTCTCTCATGCAATGTATGCAATACATGCAATGTAAAATTGTATTTGTCCAGCCAGTGAAAATGTTGTTAGACTGACTGAGGTGGTTAGATGATGACAAGAGGATGAATGCCAAAGTGTGAGTTATTTCTGTTTGGTTGGATGTGGAGAACTGTGTTTTAGCAGTGTTGAAAGGTTTGGTGAGATTTAGACATAGTTTGCATAGATGGGAGTTAGAGGAACAAACTTGGGCACCTGGGAGCACAGGCGGTGTGGGAAGATGAGTTGGGAGGGATTTAAGAAAACTCATTTAGTAGTGCTAAGTGTAACCAGGTGTCTCATTGGTGGGAAGCATCAGAGGATCAGCCAGGATTCAGTGTGGGCTTAAGGAAACTGGCTGACAGTAACAGATTCATCATCAAGGAGTGGGGATTTGCGTTTATGACACAAATGGAATAACCAGAAGACAGTATTTTGGTTTATAGGGTTTCCACAAAAATCCTGGAAATAGCTGAGGCAGGGATTTTGCCAACACATGTTTTAGCAGTTGCTCGTGTGTTCTGGGCTAAATGTTTGCATAGCGGTGTGCTTGGTACTGTGCCTTGTATCCCATGATGTTTCCTGGTAGCATTTTAATTTCCCTGAGGAACCTGAGCTCTGTCTCCTTGGCCAGAAACGTGCGCGGTGAACAACGGCGGCTGCGACCGCACCTGCAAGGACACCTCCACCGGAGTCCACTGCAGCTGCCCCGTTGGATTCACGCTCCAGTTTGATGGCAAGACATGCAAAGGTGGGGTTTGTGCTCCTGGACACGTGTGCTAACACCTGCTAGGTGTTACCAGGTCCTGTAAGATGATAATTTCCAAAGGGAGGCGCCCCAGTGTGCAGAGGAAAACCGCTGTGTGCAATCTGACCGAAGGAAGGACTGCACCGGGGGTAGGGGCTGTGGTTTCCTTCACATCAGCTGTATCATGTGCAGAGAACTTCCTCTTCTCTGCCCTCCTGCTCTCCACTTCCACCTCCTGTGCCTCATTTTCCCGAGGTCAGGTTTGGGAGTGCTAAAGGAGCTCTGTGGTCAAGCAGAGGTCAGTACTGGCACAGGCCAGTAGTTGTGTGCCTGCTCACAGGTATCCAGGCCAACATCCTGCTGTATTCCCCACAGCCAGCTGGGCATTAGAGCAGTTGGTAAGTAAATATCAGTGTGTAAACAGGGATGTGTTTTATAAATACACTCTGCTCCAAGCAGCTCTAATGAGAGCTCTGGCGAGGAGCAAAGGCACGGTTAGGCTGTATATTATATTGCTTTTCCAGTAATTAGATGTTAAGACTGTTCTGCTAAGCAAAAATGATGAAATCCCCAGGCCTGGGTCAATTAATATTAGATAAAGGCTTCATTCTAATATTGCCATGAAAAGGGACAGGGTAGTTCAGGAAGTCTCTGTCTGAGATTTCTGCAGGGCTTACAAAAAGGAAGTGGAGAAAATGTTTAAAATACTAAAACCTCTTAGAGAGCCTTGGAGTCAAAGTGCTTCCAAACAGAACTTAGGGAATGGTCTTTTATGAATGCATTGCCCAAATGCATCTGACAGTAATACATTAAATGGGAACAAGTAACACTTTCCTGGAGCGGAATGGGCTGGATCATTCTTAGCAGTTGGATCTGATCTTCCTAACAATTTGTGGTAGTCTCACTAGATTTTGTTTCTGGATTGCTCCAACCCACTGGACATGACTGTTTTCTGAATCTGGCAGTGGGAGCAGGTTGAGTGCTGAAGCTCTGTGTTTATTTGCTGAAGCCTTTTTTTAAAATTTGTTACAGATATTGATGAATGCCAGTCCAATAATGGAGGCTGTGATCATTTCTGTAAAAACACTGTTGGCAGTTTTGACTGCAGCTGCAGAAAAGGATTTAAATTATTAACAGATGAGAAGTCCTGTCAAGGTATGTGCACTGGAGAGACAATGGTACAACACAAGTAGGACAAATCAGTGTGGCTTGGACATCTACTACAATGATGAAGTGATAATGGACTCCAGAATAATTTCCATTCCTCAGTTTGGATTTTTTTTCTTCTGAAACAGCTGTTGAGTTAATGCAGTTGGCTTGATGCTATTGTAGGAGATAAGTTTAATGGCATAGTGAGCTATTATCTGGAAGGGACAGAGACAGCATCATGTTAAAAAGCTCTCTATGAGGTTAATGCTTCCTCCCTGCCTTAATGATCTTACAATAATTTACAGGGAAAATTAGGCAATGTCTCTCTCCATCTTACTGACTGATTCACCACTGCGGTGAACTATTTTTTCTTAATAGGATATTTAGTTAGCCATGAGCTCATTATTAAAAGAAAAAGATATAAAGATGAAACTATAGGTCTGTAGACAGACCAGAATCTCTGTTCCCTAAAACATCATGGAGAATTTGCTTTTGAGGATTTTTTTCACATGGATTTCTCCTATGAGACCTACAAAGCATATTTGCTTTGCTGTGTAGCGGTTTGTACATATAGATTTAGCAATGCTATTTAAGCTGCTTAAATGCACAAAAATGTCATGATCAAAATGGTCTGTGGTTGTGGAAAAGCAACAAGATGAAACAATGTCAATTCAGTCAGCCAAATGGTGAAATATGTGTTTTCCTAGGCTACCAGCTGACATTAAAGGTGAATTTCATAAAATTGAACCGACCAAGAGAAAATAATTTTCACCTGGGTTTTTTTGGTGCATTCTTATCCTTTATAAATAGGCAAAGAAGGACAACTAGTTGCATGGAAAAACCTTACTGTATAAACATCTGATTTTCAAAATTCTTTGGGGTTTTATTTTAATGAAATCTGTTTATGAATGTATCTTAAAGGCTTGCATCTCCGTTTTGCCACTGTCACTGCTGTTGCTTTCCCAAGCCTGTTTCAAAAGTGATATTATGCTGCAGGCCAAAACTCAAGGAAAAAAAAAATGATGGAAAGTGGTAGTGAACTTGATGTGAACATTTCTTGGCTTGCCACATTCTCACCTGGCATGTAAAATGTACTAGCACAGAAATTTTAGATACTTTTGATGGTATAATGAATGTTCATTCTCAGAAAATACTGTGATTTTCAGCTGGCTTAGATCAGGCACTGTATATTCATGTAGAGCTTCACTTAGGGAGGAAAAAACAAAGGCAATACTTTCTGTAGACTTAATTTCTGTGTAGAGTAATCCTAGTGAAATAAGAGTTTTGTCAACGGTTTTCCTCTCCCATAGGAGAGAAATAATTTGATTTAAACATAATTGTAAAAATGTAACAGCAGTTTTTGCACTTGCCAAGGAAAAGCTTGTATGGCCAACTGAGCGTTCTTTTAAAGACTGTCATTTCATTACATTCTGTGCTTTGTAAGAATCTGCTTAGTTCCCATCAACCTGCACATCCCTGCAGTTGTTGAGCTCTGTTGGCTCCTCAGGGCTCCCTCCCAGGCTGAGAGGTGCTGATTCCTGCCTTTCCACCTTGCAGACATTGACGAGTGCTCCTTCGAGCGGGCGTGCGACCACACCTGCATCAACCACCCCGGCACCTTCGAGTGCACCTGTAACAGGGGCTACGCCCTCTACGGCTTCACACACTGTGGAGGTGGGTGACACACACACCCTGGGGCACAGGGCTCCTGCCTGAGGTGTGCTGGTTTTCCCAAATTCCTTTCCCAGGCAAGTTTCTGTAAAGAATTGGAATGTTTTCCTAACGGTACCTATGTTATTCATTCCGTCTCACAGGGGGGACTTCTTGATGTCCCTCTGGTTAGACCAATCTGATTGAAGAGGTTTGCCTTTGTTTCACCAATCAAATTGGTCTGTGTAACATAGTATATAAGGTAGATGCATCCCTAAATAAAGGAGTAGTGTTTTAGCCTTCTGATCTCAGAGTCTTGTGTCGTTATGGTACAAAACAGCATCACAGGGGGCTCCCACAGCCCTGCTCTGAGTCCCTGCAAAACACAGACTGAGGCAGACAGGCGGCCTAGGCAGGAAAATTTACCCCTTGCTGTGACAATGAGACACAGAAAAAGCAGAAACTGATCCTGTTTGTTGCTGTCTTTGCTCAAGTGGTTTTGCCTTTACACCACGTGTGCAAAAGGGACCTGTAATTGTCAGGACAAGCTGATGGGTTTTGTGCTTGGATCTGAAGTCCACAATTCAGTACAATTTTCACAGGCATAAGAGTCATTGACTTCAATGAAAAGTCAGGGGTTTGGGACTTGAAGTACAGGAAGGTCTGAATGAAAATTATGGTTCCCAGGTTGCTGTTGTGCACGTGTCAGATACTCCTGTGATGCAGGCTGGAATTCAGCTGATGCAGCACCAATTTGTCCTGGCCAAGATTAATACTCTTAAATTTGTATGTCTTTCCTACAAGAACAGTTCAAGGAAGGAAAAAGCTGTTCATAGCACCTCAACATGTGACAAATCCCCAGAATTAACATGAGGAAACATGACTAACTGGGACACTAAATCAAATTTGTTTTATATAAGCTTTAGGCAAGACCTTACTGTCTCCAAAGTTTACTTAATTCTGAGTAAGACCTGTTTATTTCTGAGGCAGAATGAGCACAGTTGAAGATAACAGTTCAGAAATCTCTGTGTGCCTGTCTATTCTACTGTCTGCCTCTAGAAATTCTGCAAATAAGATTACAGGGCTACAACATCACTGTTTTATCCTGATGAACATGGGAACTTATCTGGATAAGGAATAACCCTGTCGTATGCTCTACTTAGTAAAAGATGACTTCTGATTAATTCCTCTGCATTAATTCAATTTCTTTTGGCTACCAGTGAGGAAAAGGAGCTGTAATTTGTTATTAGCTGCTAATTGGCCTTTTCTTGCTATCCCCCTGTGCAGAAGATGTTAATCCTCATACCACAGTAAGTCCCTCATTGACTGGCAATCACAGGCTGGTCAGAGCTGATGGAAAACTGAGAATACACCTTCTGACCTCTGTGGAAGAAGTCAGTAAGTGTTGGAGATAAGAGGTTGGCATCTTAAGAAAAGGCCAATGAAAACCAAAGATGTGAGCTGATTTTGTAGCATTTTAGGCAGCAGTACCAGTTTAAGGTGTTGCCTTCTTTCTCCATTATTCCTCTGCTGCTCATTCCTACCCCTGCTGTCTCGGTTCTGTTAAAAGCATATTTCCCCCAAATCAGACTGGTTTTGTATTGTGTTTCACAGTGTTTTCTAACAAATTGTTACTTAGAGGGTATCTAGTCTGGGGACAGACAGCAGTGGCAAGAACTTACTAGCACTGAGATAAATGTATGTGGAAGCAGGCACTCTGAGGCACAAACTTTATGGGACTTTCAACAGGTGTCTTGATGGCAGCTTTCTGGGTTTATGCCATAAAGCCATGGGAGAGAAGTGAAGCCCTCCTCAGGGTGGATGTGAGCAGCAAAGACAGAGAACTTTGCATTTCCCTTTGTTGAAATTCATGAGATTCCTATTGACCCATTTCTGCAGGCAGTCAAGGTCCCTCTGAATAGTGGCACAACCATCTGGTGCATCAGCCACTCCTCCCAGCCTTGTCTCATCTCTGACCTTGCTGAGGGTGAACTCTTGTCCCACCATCCAGGTTTAATGAAGAGGATAAATAGTGCTGGCCCCAGTGCTGACCCCTGGGATACAGCACTGCTGAATGGGACATCCTGCATCAGCATGCAAGAGATGCATGCATGCAATAAATGCCAATAGCAGGAGAAATTACTGACAACACAACATATGCTGCCTCTGATGCCTTGCACTGGAGGCAGCATGTCTTGTGTTGTCAGTAATTTCTCCTCCTGTTGGTCTTTATTGGGTGGGGCAAGGCTCCAAAATTGGATAATTGGCCAAAAGAGACAAGGGAGACACAGTGGTGGTGTTTGCCCCCACAGCCAAAGTGTTCCACTTTTTGGTAGCTGCATCCATCAGAGCACTTTGGAGGACTGGTCAGTATGAATCCTGCCCATGTTCTCTGTCTTTATTTACAATTAGAAATATTAATTAACCAGACACAGTGCAATACAGATTTGACTAGATGTGCTTTTCTTGGAGTTAATTTGTTATCATATTGCTGAGGCTGCATATTATTTAATTATGAACCACCAGTATTTGGTCTGCTTTGACATTTATCAAAGGATTTCCACGAAGAAAAACTATTTCAAGGTGAGTGTCCAAGTAGTATTCCTGAAGACTTTTCAAAACTTTTCAATACCCTACTGAGTATTTTTTGTGTCCACATTTACCTAGTGGAGTTAGAGTCCATAGCTTTGGGAAGAGCAACTTTTTAAAAGTATCCTTATCTTTCCTCTATAGATATTAATGAATGTAGCATCAACAATGGTGGTTGCCAGCAGCTGTGTGTGAACACACTGGGAGATTATGAATGCCTGTGCCACTCTAACTACAAGCTACACTGGAATAAAAAGGACTGTGTTGGTAAGGTGTCTAATAAATACATTTCTACTCCTGACGTGTCTGACAGGCCATATGGTTACAGTCAGATTTGATGGTCTGTCCAGTTAAGTGGTATGAGTCATTGTTCCTGGTATTCTGCTTTAATTTTTAGCAAGGCATGATGGTAGTGATGTTGAAACTCATAAAAATAAACAGAAAACCAACCCCAAAAACAGGAGATACTTTGAGGGATTTTGATGCTTTCTTTCCTGTGCTTTTATCTAGCTCATTCTTCTGTTTCCTTTTGTTCCTCTGCATGAGAAGGTTGGCTTATGATAAAGGAAATTACTTTTGTGGTGTGATCTTCCAGTGATTTTATTTGGCTTTAATTTTCTCTCTAAACAGCATATTAATTGCATGGGTGCTCTCAGGCACCGGCTACAAAAGCAGCTGCACTCTCATTTATTGGTAGGGTGAAGGTAGATATTTTAATTCTGTGAGTGTTTGTTTTATCCTATTTAGAGACAAAAGATCCCTTGTCTGATAGTGTGTCACCCAAGGTATTGCTGCACTGCATTAAGAGTGGTGGGAGTGATAGATGCTTTCTGAGCTGCTCTCCAGATGTCCAGGTATTCTCTGGTAAGTCACAGCTAACAAAACTGAGCACGTGGTTCTGTACAGAGTGGAAGGGTGGCCAAGCTCCTAACTCTCAAGAAAGCCTTAAGGAGAAGTCAATAAACAGAGATCTCTCCCTTTTCACTGCAGATAATGAAGGGCTATATCCCTGACAGTGTCCAGGAAAGCCCCTCTTTCCTTGTCTTTTATCACCACTCTACCCTCAGATTCCCTTCTCACAACAAGTCTCTTTTTGAAGCTGGGGAGGACAGGGAAGAATTCTCTGTGCTCCCTGGGCCATTCCTTAATTGGCCCTGTGAGGCACTGGTGAATGGGGCAAAGGCATTCCAGCCCTGTGTGGGGTCTGAGATTTTGCCCACACAGCCCCTCCATCCCACAGGACACGGATGCTGCTTGTGGGACTGATGCTCTTTCTCTTCCTGAATCCTGTGTCTGGATTAGGAAGAGACAAGCTCTAACGTGGAGTATTTTATGAACAACACTGTGTGTCGATGTCAATCAGGAAATTTAAAATGTGTTTTATGCTAGGGGAGTCCTCAGTGTGTGCACTGTGCCTGTCCTTACTGTCTGTCTGTCTGTTAGGAACACAAGATGCCTACACCCTCACCTGTGGCAGGTCCTCTCAGCTTAAGAAAAAGCAGCAAAATGCAAATGCTTCCAGCTGGCTGGGTAATTACCACATTTACTGTTACATAGTTTGACTGACTTATTTTCATTGATAACTGTGAAACAAAGGTATTTCTGTTGGCTTTTTTTCCCCCCATTATAATCTATCTCTTTTTTTCTTCCTTTTCCTCATGATTGTAGTTCATGTTTGCTGCAGAAAATTCCCCTTATGCTGATTCATCAGCATCATTCAAACTGAGACTTAAAAATAAAGAAAAAGATCAGTAGTGAAATAAACACTTAGACCAGGAATTATGTCCCCTTTTATTCATCCAAACCTGGACAGTGTTGGCAACATACAATGTGTTTAGGTTGAGCTGCTGGACAGTAAAGTTTAGAAAGCATTTACAGCCATAGACATAAACTACTTTCTGAAATGATTTGGAGTATCTGTTTTGATTTCAGCTGACCCTTATTTGATTCACCCAATAGTAGATCTGATCTTGATCTCCTCTCTCTCTCTCACTCTTTTTTTTTTCCCCCCCCAATAAAATCTACTACACTTCATTCTAATACCAACTGTGAACCAGCTTCACAGCAGGAGGGTTCTGGCATCTCGTTAGGTTTTCTGTGATGATCACTTCATATCAGCGTATTTTTTGTTGTCATCATAATGGTGTAACATTAGGGTTATCTCAATTTTCTACTCCTTTTAAAAAAAATAATGTGTTTCATTGTTTCTTCCTGAAGATGCTTCGGCCATCAAGATAAGCGTAACCTTTAAATTAAACGAAGGAAAATGTAGTTTGAAGAAGACTGAGATGTTTCAAGAAGGCCTGGAGCAGATGATACCAGGTATGAACATAAAAATGCAGGTAAGCAGGTTAGAGCCATAGCTCAGGGGTTAAGGCCTTTCCAGATATGAAGTATACCTCAAGCAAAGCAGAGAGGCCTGAAGGCTTTCTGTTCTTCACTGACTTCTGATCTTCACTGCTTCCTGCTTGGCCATGACTCCTGCATCAGTTATTTCAGATCCCAGGATTTCCTTGTGACATCCTCACAGCCTTGCTAGGAAAGCCCTTATCTTTTTTGTCATTTATAGTGCTGATAATAAATTCTCAGTAAAATCTACCATTCTTTTTGTTAATTTGATTTCTTCCTTTCCTTCCTCTTTTTATCTGTCTCTTCTTTCCTTTCTCACCTGCTCCTTACTGTCTGATGCCTCGTTGAAGAATCTCCTTTTATGCTGACTCTATTGTCAAAGGGTTATTCCTCTTTTCTCTTGTCTTCCTTTCATACTTCAGCAGCCCCAGATGGACAAAGTGAGGTCAGCTCTTCCATCTGTTCCAAAGCAGAAAGAATACCCTGGGAATTTACAAAGTCAGCAAAAAATGAGGAGGAGTACTTAAAAAAAAAAAAAGAAAAAAAGAAAAAAATGAGAGGAGTCATTAAACAATATGATGAATCAGTGTGTCTGATTGTTTGGACTTAGCAGAGTAACAGTGAGAAACTGTGCTGAATGCTCAGTGACAAGTTATGTACTCCAGAACCAGACCTTATTCTGGGTGTTTCCTTTATCTAAACCTTATTTCCTGATTGAAGGCATGAGAATGGTCATGGTTCTGTCTGAGGGTGCACCAGGTGAGAGGCTGGCCAAACTGTTTTCCTACTGGCACGTGGAGGGGATGGTTTGCTCCTCTTTAACTCTTCACACATGCCGGGCACTGGTGAATGTTCAATAACCGAGCTGGCCAAGCTTTTGCTTCCTTTGATTTCATTCATACAGAGAGACAAAATTCAGTCATGGAGAGCTTCCACTATGTAAACCTAACATGCAGCTCTGGCAAGAAAGTTCATGGAGCCCTCAGTAGACTGACAGCGACCAGAGAGATTTTTATCACTGCGGACTTTGAGCTGGAAACGAACCGGAAGGAGGTGACAGGTTGGTTGGGAAATAATTCCAGGTGCGGTTTGAAGCTTCTTGCCATTTGCTCCTTAATTTCTGTATTTTTCACTTCTGTCTGTATGCAAAATGATGATAAAAAGTATCTCCTGTTTTGAAAATTAGTTTTACTGCTTCAGAAAGAGTTGAGAGGTGGGGACAGCTTCAAAGATCAAAGAGCTGCCCAACGTATTTGTCCTTGGGGATTTCAGACTTGTTCCCAGAAGTCGCTTTCTCTCATTGATTTGAGCTGGTTGGTGTTTCGGATTGGGTGGGGTTTTGTGCACGGTCACTCAGAGCAGCTCCCACCCCTGGTGCTTTTCAGACACGTGTGACGTGCGCTGTGCCCGGAAGAAGACGGAGAAGCGGTTCCGTAAAACCATCCGAACCTTGCGGAAGACGGTCAGCAGGGACCAGTTCCGCATCCGCCTCTCGGGCACGGAGCACGAGGTGCCCAGGAAGGCTCTCAAGCCGTCGGAGCCTCAGCAGTCCTGCGGTGTGGGACAGCTGCACCCAGGGAGCAGATGTGGTGAGTTAGGAGGGAATTGGGAGGGAAGCTCCTCGTGTGTCTCACTGCTGGCTCCGGCCTGCTGAGCTCGGAGGGATCGTGGTGCACTCGTCCAGCAGAGAGGAGGGTTGGGAGTGCAGAAGTGAGAGGTGATGTTAGTGCTGCTGAAATTCTCTCTGTGAATTTATTGTTGGCAATTGATGTGTCACAGGGCAGAACAAGGGCTCACTGCACTGCACTACAGCTGAGGTACAGCCTGCAATGCGCTCCAAGGCGGAAATCCTGGGAATAACATCAGGCACCAGCGACCTTGACATCACCCATGTTACTTTTAAAACTACATTTACTATTCAGTGTAATGCTGTGTTCCTGAGCTTGTGCACACCTCACCTCTCCCTCATCCCAAGGAAAAGGCTGCTCAGAATTTCATACAGTCACGTTCACTTCGCTGACTAAGCTCAGAGCCCCAGAGAATCTTCATGACAGAGTTACAAATTCATGGAGAGTTTATAGGCCATCACTGAGAAAAGTCTTAATTATCGTGGCACTGGAGGGCACCACCACAATGCAGTGCACAGTAAATGCTTCCAAAGCACAAAAGTTAAGGAGAGGGGTCAGATGTTACATCTTAAGAGAGGCCTAACAACCATGACGGCTAATTCAGGCTGCACGGGGTGGGCAGCGTGTAGGTGGATTGTGAATCAGCAAGCCTTTAAAATTATTGTCACATTGAATTAGTATGTCTTCCAGCAGCAGCATTTGGCCTAAGAATAGATTTTCCAATCCAGTTTTGCTAACTCTAGAAAAACTTGGATTCGTAGAGCAGAAAAATGTGTTTAAAATATCTGTGCAAGCAAGCAGGGAATTACTCAGGAAATCTCAGAAAAAGCTGTAAGTGTTTTTTTTTTCTTTTTTTCTTTTTTTTTTTTTCCCTTGGAACATTGCAATAAATCTGAAAAATTTTGGAAAGTTCACCGAGATGAGTTTACAGGGATATTTTCAAGCTATTTTGTTGGATGCCAGAGGAAGTCTTTGAAAAAAATCTGTCTCAGCCCAATTGTACAGAGCACAGTATGATTCTCAAGATATTTGCAATTTCATCTGGAATAAACAGCTATGAGTAAGCTAAACATTCTGCAGGTGGAGAAGGCAATGTGAATTCCAATTAGAAATTGAAACAGCAAAGAAGCATGATTTTTTAGGTAGCTGCAGAACCAGTTTAATGTCACAAATCAGAAGCATACCTGGCATTTCTGTGCTAGTTCAGAGAAGAAAGGGGCTTTTGGGGAATGCCTGCCTGGGAAATTCTTTGGTGTGGTGAGCACAAACAGCCTGCCCATGGTTAAAACAGAGTCACTGAGCATATGAAGACAAAGGTTCTGAAGAACAATTTGTAGAAGCCAGGCCTCTTCTGTTGCTGAATCGGTGCCACAGTTTGTTCTGGACACCCTAACAGGTGCTGCTGTGAGCAGTGGAATGACCCTGAGTGTCCTGTGCCTTATGGTTTGATTTGCTCGTGCCTAACAAGGTGCAATCACTGGATGAACCTTCCTTTCTTCAGCTGAATTATTCAGACCATATCCTTGTGCAGATTTACTGTGACCAAACGGGAGGTGGAACTCCACCACAGTCTTTCACTTACATGGATGTTAAGGTCTCTCTCCTTGCACTTGTTCCCCGCTTACTTTCATTAAATGTACAGAAAATGAGTATCTTTGAAAGCTCCCTACATCTCTTGTCAGGCTGCTGGGAGCTGGGCAGACAGCTCACATTGCTGAGAGGACATGAAATACACACAGGCAGCGTTGTTAGGAACGCCTCATTTCCTTAGAAAAAGCTGATTGTCCCAGGCTGAATGGTTAAGGTAGGACTGGGGGGCTGGTGCTGCTGCTTGGACTGCCGGTCAGAAGGAGCTAAGAGACAGGCTGGGGAGAGGAGAATAGAATGGGAGTAGTGTGAGGAAAGGCAAGAAGCTTGTTCAGGGGTCTGTGTGGGACAGGGTGTTTTGGTTTTTGTTCCTTTGTTTTGATCTGATTGTTTTGCAGAGCTGCTTGGGAACTTCTGGACAGGATTAAGGGCCTGCTTACCTAGACATGCTAGTGGTTCTGGGGAGAAAGTGGCTGCAAGAGATACTGGTCAGCAGATGGATTCAGGTGCAGGTGCTGGATTTGGCCTCTGGACAGCAAAACACTTTGGTGAAGGGATTTTGCTCCATCTGGCCAGAGCAGTAGGAGGCAGTGAGGGAACAGAGTAAGTCAAAGGGACTTATGAGTCTTCTTTGATTCAGTTACTGAGTGAAATGCAGGTTTTAGTTCATTGCTTTCAAATACTTGGAGTATGGCTAGGTTAGACACAGTTTTGTTTATTCAGAGTCTTGTGCTAGTCCTCTTCTTGTGACAGAATTCTGTCACAGCACTGCCTGAAACATTATTCATATTTGAGCAGTGTCAGAGGGTAACTCCAACTCCTGCTCTGACAACTTCTGTGCTGGGTAACTGCAATTGTAGCAGCAAGATAAATTTCATTTGGTTTCACACTTCTGGTGAGGTAGTTCTGTCCCTGATTTTCCTGTCTTAACTCCTACACTCTAGAGTGGGGCACAGTGCAGAAGAAAACTTTAGAAAGGCACCAGCAGCAACTTACATGTGGTTTCTAGGGTATTCTATCATTACTAATATGCTGGATGTTTGCATTTGTCTGCCTGTTGTTCTTTAAACAGTTCTTGGTGATGAAAGGGAATTCACTGCTGATTCCAAGGGATAGTGTGGTTTATTTCAACTTTGATGTTTGTCGTACAGTTCTGTTTGGGATTTTCTGGTGCTTTAGATGCTCAAACGTTGCATTTTCCGATCTTGTTACGTGTGAGTTCTGTATCTATGGTGAGCCCATTCAGCACTGGCTCATGTTGGTTAATCCCATTAAGTCCTGAGTGTGGCTTCCAAGGAGCAGCCAGTGATAGGTCCATAATCATGGATATCACATGAAATGCATATGGCAAAATGGAACTTTCATCCACCTTCCCAGAGAACTGGATTCTCTTAGCAGAAGTATGATTTTTCTTCATTGAAGTAGATCTTAAAGTAACAAACATCCATTTTGGAATGTCAGTGCCTCAAGACTGTGTGTGAATCCTCTGAGCATGCTGGAAATGCTACATGCTTCCTTGAGAGGAGATTTGTTTTGGGGAGAATGCAGTTTCACTCATTAGCCTGGCTACAAATGTTCCTTCTTCAGCATGAGCTTGACTTCAGAGAGATTTAACAGCCAAAGACCAACTGTATAAAAACTACCAATCCCTTTTCAGAAAGTGATTTACCAGAAACCTCAGTATTGAAAGAAAATAGGTTTAAACAACAAACAGTTTAGCTGCTCTTCCACTGCTTAAAGTTCTTGCCTGTTTCATTTGGTGGGGTTTTGTGTTGGACTCACCAATACTTTCAGAGGTGGAAGGAGGCACTGAGAAATTACCATTTCTTGAGATGAATGCAAAAAAGAACATGACAGCATGTCCTTACTCCACAGTAGTTGCAAGTGGATTCCCCCAAAGAGCTGTCACTCCAGNAAAGAAAATAGGTTTAAACAACAAGCAGTTTAGCTGCTCTTACACTGCTTAAAGTTCTTGCCTATTTCATTTGGTGGGGTTTTTCTTGTTTTGTTTTGGTTTTTTGTGTTGGACTCACCAATACTTTCAGAGGTGGAAGGAGGCACTGAGAAATTACCATTTCTTGAGATGAATGCAAAAAAGAACATGACAGCATGTCCTTACTCCACAGTAGTTGCAAGTGGATTCCCCCAAAGAGCTGTCACTCCAGAGAACAGCAGGCATGAGCAGCACAGGCACTGCTCTGATGTAAGTGAAGAGCAGCTTCATCTTGTGTGGGAGGTGTCAGTGAATTTTGTTGCTCAGCATTCAGCAGCTTTGTCCCCTCAGCTGAGAGGGTGCAAATAAAAGATAATAACATTTCATCCAGAATGATGAACCACGCCTCAGAGGTTTGTATGTGGTATGATACTGGCATTATAGAAGTAAAAGAAAGGTATCTAAAAGGAAAAGCAAAGTGATGCCTGCCTTTTCAGTTGTTATAGTTAATAGTTCTGTTAAACAACTGTTGTTTTGTTTTTTATAATTTTGTGAAAATCCAAGAAGAAGTGAATTATCAAATGGGGGAAAAGGATGTTATTTTTCCTGCTAACCTGCTTGCCCTGAAAATCATAGATTCAAGACATAAATCCTTAGAATGCGTAACCATCTCATGTGACCTAAATGTGTGACCCGCTAAAACACAATAACTTGAAGGATGCCGCTTCAGAATCAATTTGCATCACTTGTTGGTGATTTTCCTTATAAAGTCAAGGCATCATTCTTAAGAAAATGGTGAATTGGTGGATCATGACCTCCTTTATGAGGTTCACCTTCTCAGCCCCTGAGATACTACAGCGTTTGTCCATAGGAGCAAATGCTCAAAGGCTAATGTGTTGAAAAGAGGGGAAGAGCCTTTAAATGTCTTTGTAACTGTTAATCCTGGTTCCCTGTGGGCCCCTCTCTTCCCCCCACCCCCCTTTTCTTCTCGTTTTTGCATCAGAAAAGCTTTCACTTTTTTTCCCCCTTTAAAACAGCTGCATGAGACTCAAGACCAGGTTTTTAATGGGTATTGAAGATAAACAAAGACAGTAGCTGCACGAAATGAAGTCTACTAGAGGCAATTGGTTCTTTTGTTCATTTAGAGAAAAACAACCAAGTTTCTGGAAAAAAAAAAAAAAAAAGAGCAAAGCCAGCCAGTGGAATTGTGATTTAATGTCATTATTTGCAAATCTTCAGATCTGGTTTTGACGGGGTATTTCCCACATGTCAGGTGGGAACATGCAGTTCTAGTTGTGAGAAAGGAGGCTCATAAACTTCTGCACTTCTTGTTTTTAGCAAATACCTGGAAAAGTTTAACTTTGTAGAGATGTTTCTGATGGATTTTTGGTTTTTGTTAATTTTGTTGTTGTGTTTGTTTTTTTTTGTTTGTTTGTTTTTTTTGGTTTTTTTTTGTAAGAGAATTTTCATCCTAATTTTATGCACAGTCCTATGGAGTTCTGTGGGATGATTTCTGTGTTGGAATAGCCCCCCTATTATTAATGTTACTATAACTGAATCTAACACTAATTCTATTTCTTATGCTAAATTGGGCCCCAGTGAATGCTATGAGCTTCCAAACAGGCTTTCCTCCCTACCCCAGCTCTGTGGTCCAGTGGGGCTGGATGAGTGGCCTGTTTGAAATATTTCTAGGTGGAAGATGAGGAGGAACTGGAAGCAGTTTTACAGGGAATGTGTTTATGGATCGAACAGTCTGGACACTTGGACCACTGTGAAAATTTTGATTTGATGTAGTCATGTGAAGAAACAGATATATTCATGAGTTTGAGGCCTTAAAACTTGGACATGGCATGGAGGGATTCTAATATTTGCATTGAATATTTTTTAGACTGTAAATAGCAAAATTTGTATGTGGGTGTACTGACCTCTTTTCTCAAAAGCACATAGGATCAATCAAAGCCTGAAATGTTTGGTGTGTCTTAGAAGTCAGAGCTTTTTTCAGAGGTTTTGAACACCCAGTTACAGTGGTGCAGTGGTGGCACTAGATAGCCTTTTTTTCTTTCTGTTGTTGCCATCTCTTAGGAAAATCAGAAGGAAACACTTGACTCAAATGGTTCACATTTAATGGGAAAGCTTTCCTTTGGCCCAGATTGAGGATCTCAGTGATGTCTGAGGTTTTTTTTTAAGTTTACTTCCTCAATGCAAATTTTCAAATATTAGGCACTTGGCTAAATAGCCCAGGAAGATTTGGATTAACTCAGGTATATTCCACAGGGAGCCCCACAATTTTCACATGTGGTTTCAAGGCAAGTAAGATGCAGATGGTAAAGTTGTCAAGAGAGATCTTATGGGATAAGTTCTCAAATGCAACATTTTCACATAAATTGTGGGTTTGATTCCTGCCCGGGGCAGGTTTCCTTTGAGCTCTGATAGATGTCCTACTGTTCTGCTGGACTCTGAGCAAGTTTAGGAAACATGAAGTGCAGTTTTAAGACTGGAATTTTATGGTCAGTGTTTTTGTTCAAAACACAGAACAGAGACATCCCTTCTCCCAAATGCAAAAAAAAAAAAAAAAGACCACCCCAAAAAAACCAAAAATCTACCACCCGTCCCCCCCAAAAAAAAAAAACCAAAAAACACCACCAAAAAGCCACCCAAAAAAAAAACTGCCCCAAAAAACCTACAATGCAAAAAAACCCCAAAAACCAAAAAACAAAAAACCAAAACAAAACAACAAAAAAAAACCCACCAACAAATGAAAAACCAACAAGCACCACCCCAAACTTGACATGTGTTTAAAATGAATGGAAAATGCAAGCTAAGGGGAGAGCAGAGAGCAGGTATTTTCTAGCAAGGCCACTCAGAGCATTGATTTCCCTTAGAGCCATGGAGTTGTATGAGGAAAGGAGATTTGCTCAGGTCTTTCCATTTCTTCTAGGTTTCTGAAGTCAGTAGGCACTTCTCAGAATCACCTTTCCTAACCCTGAATTGTCTTTCCTTGTCATGGAATTGTAAATAGTGCTCTTTCCTTACCTTATTAGGAGTGCTGCAATGAAAGCCTGAATTCATTCATGTTTGTGGAAGTGCACAGATTGTACAGAGATGAGTGTTCTGTAGGAATGTTTATAAAATGGAGAAAGGTTTCAAAAGTGTGAGAGCAAATGAATGTGTCCCCTTATGAGGGCAGAAGTGATGTGTGGTGGAAAAAGTTAGAAGCAGGAGCTAAGGCTTCCTCACAAGCTTTCATTGATAAGCTACAGAGCATTGCTTAACCTGCTGCATTTTATTTTTAAGCTAAGGAGGAACACTCAACTATTCCTCTCAGTGTATCAGCCATAAACAAAACTCTTCATCATTGATCATGACCGGTAGTTAATGCCCTGCTTGTTGTTAGTCATATATCCTGAAATGAAGCCAAGGCCAATTTAACTTCCTAACAAAACAGCTATTCACTGAGTGATTTATTGGAGCTATAAACTAAAACTAACAGTTTATTATCGTAACAGGTCTTAAAAGGACAGAATTTTTCAGCACAGCTGAACAACTGCAACAGTGTTTTGTGCCTTTCCAGGGCAGGATAATTATTAAATACCAGGACTGAAGCCAGTTCTTTTGTGAAAAGTTTGAAAACCAGAACTTTTCAAAGATACCTGTGAATATTGCTGGGCTTGTTACATAGTACTGAAGTGTGTGATTAAGTGAAATCAGTTACATTGGGTTAGTGCTGTCTGTGCACCACACAGAATGCAGCAGTCCAGTGCACAGATAATCATTACCCAAGATCCAGTATCAGAGGAATGGCAAGAATATTTCTGCTCTAAGAGTCTTTGGGGCATAATGAATTTGCACAATTACTTGTTGCACTTGAGGCTTTCACGCAATCCAGTAACGCTAATGGTCATGAAATATGAATATTCAATAGTATTTAGTTTAAAGTACTTACAGAAATCTACAAGTACTTTTTTAGCATCTTAGGTTCAATAGTAAATTATTTCATTTGGGAGGAGTTCAAGAGCTCTCTAGCTAGAATGAGGAGACAATCACTACATAATTGCACTGTTCAGGTGAGCAGAGAGCACTGGACAGGCTGGGTGTCCAGTGTGACCTTGCAGCAAAGGGTGGAATCCATTCCAGCTCCCAGAGGACCTCTCTGGCTCTGAAGGATATAGTGTCTGCTTTACAGTGCACTTTGGAGGTATTGAGCTCTAGCTGCTGCCAGCATTCATTTCTGGAAGCTGGTTCCAGCTGTGCCAGTGAAGGAGAGCAGTTTGCCATGGGGTTGTGGGTCCTGTGCAGGCTCACTAACACACCTTTGTCTGTGGTGTGTGTTTTTCCTCTCCTAGATCAGTGCTCCCCTGGTGAATATTCTCCTGATGGCTTCAAGCCCTGTCTGCCATGTCCCCTGGGAACATACCAGCCTGAAGCTGGGAGAGTATCCTGCTTTTCCTGTGGAGGAGGTCTAACAACAAGGCACAGCGGGGCATCCTTGTTTCAGGACTGTGAGACCAAAGGTGAGGCCAAGATTGACTGGATGAACTGCATTGATCTGAGGCAAAAGGAAAGGCTGCTGCTCCAGTGGGGCATTCAGAGAAGATTCTTTCTCCTTCTGAGAGTCAGTGCTTCCAGGAGTCTCATAGCTGGTTGGCCTGGGCTGGCTGCGAGGAAATTCAGTAAAGCCTCAGTTCTTTCTAAAACTGATTACCAAAAGCATGGGTAAAAGAAAATCACTTATATAAATCACTAGAGGACAAAGTCTTTAACAGAAAATTCACTGCTGCAGAGCAGAAATAAGGGATAGAAATAAGGTTCTGATGCAAACATTTGGTAGTGGTTTGGATTAAGAGATCTCTCTCGTTCCAGTTAAGATATGTTTATTGAGAATTACAACATATTATAAGAATGTAGCAGAATCATTGAAGAATTAATATTACTGATAGCTGTCTGATATATAATAGTTTCCTTCAGTGTAAAATCACTGAACCCACAAATACTGTTTTTTCATACTTAATTTTGTGAAATTTAAGTATAAAAAATGATGTAAAAACTCTGGATCAAGATAAGAGGAGTTCATTTCAGTTTTATTTAACATAAACAAAAACAAGGCTATAAATGAGGTTTAGTTTTCAAGTTGGAGTGGGGATTAAAGGGATTCTTTCTATTAACTGGGACGAAGAGTTCAAGAATTTGCATGTGGAAGAGGCCACATGAGACGTGGAATCACAGATGCAAGAACTATTTGGAGCTTATCTGAAGCATTTGGACTGGGGCAGCATGTAGGGAAGGACTCCTGGCTGAGCTAGCTTCCAAAACTCAGAAAGAATTATTTGGGAGTAAGCAGAGCTTAAAAGGAATAGAAAAAAAAGGGTCTGTGCAGCATAGAAAACTACATTTGACAGTAGATCTTTTCAGCTTGCACAAAATAATCTGATAAACTGAAATTGTTTTGCTACCCTCATAGTTTATTTAATATGGTTTTATTGCTGCTTTGTCACAGAACCATTCTACAGTGTTGCATTTGGGAATTTTGAACTTGCACAAAATGACCTGATGAACTAAAATTTGCTTAATTACCTCTTTTTCATTACCCACACAGTTTACTAATATGGCATTTCAGCTTCTGAAATTACACTAGGTCTTACACAAACGTATAAAAGCATATTCTAGTATGCTACTGCCACTTTTTAAACCATGATTATTCAATTACTGTCCAGTTCAGTGTTCTCCTGGCCATTTTTACAACACCACAACTCACCGGTGCATTCGCTGTGCAATTGGGACATACCAGCCTGAGTTTGGACAAAATTACTGCATTTCCTGCCCTGGAAACACCACTACTGATTTTGATGGGTCAACAAACATAACACAGTGCAAAAGTAAGTACAGCAAGATGGTTTGGATGCTCTCTTACTAATAAAAAGAGTGGGCCATTAATGTTGGAGTGGCTCGAAGGGCAAAAGCTGGCTTTGCTCCAGGGAGCTAGGGAGAGGGCAGAGGTGTTACTCCTCTTCTGCTGCCTGCCTGCATCTCACCCCACATGGCTCACTGAGGTCTGTGAGACACCATTTCTGCAGATTGCTTCCATCACCCTTGTCAGGGTAAGTGATGGCTGTGTTTTGCCAGTTGGTGCTGGGATGCTCGGGGTCTTGCGATTGAATCTCTTCTCTCTTGATATAGTGAAGTTTGTATCCTCAGCACCCTGATTTGTTCCCTCCTGTTAAGAGGAATGGAAGCTGGCTCACATAAACCTAACAGCTCTAGTAACTATTTCTTCTTAATAACAACATTTGAAGGAGTCAATTACAAAGGGAGCCACTGTTCTGGATTTATGGTAGCTGTGGTGTGGGAAGCTGAGGGTAAATTAAAGGGGGAGAATGGAGGGCATTCCATGGAGAGGTGACAGCTCAGAACCACCTCTGGAATCCCTATAGACACACAGACACTTGTAAAGACACCTACACAGAAATGTGAGGAGCTGGAAAAGAGAACTGTGCCTGCAGCAGATGCAAAAAGGAAAATGTGTGTGCTGTCACCCCAGGAGAGCTGTAGGGTGGGGTCTCTTAGCCTTGTCCTGCATACCGTGTTCCTTTTCCAGACAGGCAGTGTGGAGGGGAACTGGGAGATTACACTGGATATATTGAATCACCCAACTATCCTGGGGACTACCCTGCCAACACTGAGTGCACTTGGAATATCAACCCACCGCCCAAGCGCCGCATCCTCATCGTGGTCCCAGAAATATTCCTGCCCATAGAAGACGAGTGTGGAGACTACCTGGTGATGAGAAAAAGCTGTGAGTCTGAAACACCCACTGAGACATATCTCAGTGGGCAACACAGGCATTGCTGTTTGCAGAAACTGAATGTAGCCTGCCTGGCCTCTGTTTAAGAGCAGGGATTTCTTTAAATGGCAACTGGAGAAGTCCTGTTTGGCAATGCTGCCCCATAGCTTTCAGTGAAACAAGGGTACAAGGCCACGGTGTGTCAGTGAACTGAGAGAAATACTGTTAAGAAGGGGTGGGTGGTTCAAGCTAACCAGTCATGCATTATGCTAAGCAGTTCTGGCCTGGGTTAGGAAAGAGCAAATGCTTGCCAATCCTTACAGGTGCCTGATGTGTGGATAAACAACCTCAGTTTCTAGTATAGGCACGTCCTTCAAACAGTAGACTGTTATTTTAGGAAAAAGGAAAATATTCCCTCACCAAGAAGTCCCTCATTGATAGCCCGCCATCCCCTGATGGCCTGCCACATTTCAAGGAGTTTTCTTAACACCATTAAGCATTTTTCTCGTGGTAGTTCAACCTGTACCCTAACAGCTCTTTAGCATGAAGCATTGTCACACAGCTGCCTTTTGTGTGTTTGCTTTGAAAGCTTCTTCCAACTCGGTGACCACGTACGAGACCTGCCAGACCTATGAGCGCCCCATAGCTTTCACTTCCAGGTCTAAGAAACTGTGGATCCAGTTCAAGTCGAATGAAGGGAACAGTGCCAAAGGATTCCAAGTTCCTTATGTAACCTATGATGGTAAGTGGGTGTGAGCAGCTGGGCTGGTGTGGGTAGTGCAGCTGCAGCAGTGCAGAGCTCCCCTCCCTGAGCAGCAGGGCAGCCTGCACCGTCACTAGGAGCTGCTTCAAGAAGCTGTTTCATTTAAACCTCACTTAAGGAATTCTGCAGTTAAGTGCCACCGTGCCTTCCAAACAAAAAGCTGGGGTTCTGGGCTCTGGCCTGCAAATCACAGAGATCAGACACAGAATCTAAGTTTTATGCACTTCTGTGCCTTTTTTCCATTTTCTTTGGGTGGCCCCAGTTAGGAATTAGGTAGAGCACAAGTGCCTGTGTTTTATTGTGTCCCTGCTACCATTTGTGACCTAGAATCAGATAGCAAAGTATCTATACTGAAAAGAATCTTGAGGGGAAAGATTTTCACCTCACACTTGTCAGAATCACGAGGTGTGAAACTAGGGCTGAGTATTAGCACTTCAGCCTAAAGGAACTGATACTGTATGTTCTGTTCACACTGGATTAATTATGAGGGAGTCATCCCTGCTGTGGTCTGTGGAGTTTTACCACCAGTAGATAAATAATTTTTCAGGGGAGACCTCTTCTTTTGAAGAATTTCAGGTTATGATTGGCCAGGGGGACTACTTTTAAAAAAGCATCCTCTTACATCATCTTTTTTATTGCTTCTTCCTGTAGAAAGAAGTCAATAACAGGTTGTGGGTGTGTACAGATGGGTTCCTGCAGTTCAGCTGGTTTTTAGCAGGTTACTTGGTTACGGTATGCACTCCCATCTTGGGTGCTTTATGATTTCCTTTGCTTTTGACAGACAGATGCTGAACAGCTCAGCAGAGTAAACTGTTCTCATAATAACAAGAAAAGTGTTTGGAATATTTTCTGATTGCTAATATGAGGGCCAAGTACTACTGGTTCTTCTGAGGGCAGGGCTTCCTTGTGCAGGAGGTATTGAGTATGTCAGTGAAGTGAACCTGCACATTACTGTCTTGTGCATTCCCCACAGAGGATTACCAAGAACTAATAGAAGACATTGTTCGGGATGGCAGACTTTATGCATCTGAAAATCATCAAGAAATACTTAAGGTACATTCCTTCCACTAAACATGTTGGTTTTGATTGGAAATGATATTATTTGGTGTGAGTGAGTTTTCCTCCTGCTCTGCATCAGGTCTGTTCCTTGCTGCACCAGGCATGTGCTGCTTCAGGGAAATGGGGTGCATCAGCAGATCCTGATTCTGCAGAGCAGTGGATAGGGGACCCTTTGCTCAGGGGGATTGAAGGTGGATCAGAACTGCCAGGGAAATTAATTTATTGGGAAAGCACTTGGACCCTTTGCTCCTTGTAGCCTGTAGATGAGCAAAGGCTTTTCCTCCCTGGGTGAAAGAAATCTCTTTGTGGATTTCTCTGATCTTGTTTAGGGGACTTCCATAGGCAAGTCGAGTGCGTGCCTTTTTTTTTGTTGGATATCAGCTCAAGTGTGTGTTTGTTTTGTGGTTTGTTTGCTGTTCTTGGATGTAAGAGGAGGGGAGAAATTCTGAAGCTGCTGATGTGGAACACTAGTGACTTCCCAGGATCCTGAAAGTCAGCCTTGCTCTGCTACATTTCCAAGCCCCTGAAACACTTCAAAAGTAAAATGCCCATAATCTTTTTTGAGTTAAGACAGGCATTAAACTTTGGTAACAGTGACCATAACTCCTCTGTGGAACTACTATAAAATCTGCTTCCCTTTTCCCAGGACAAGAAGCTGATAAAAGCATTGTTTGACGTGCTGGCACATCCACAGAACTACTTCAAGTACACAGCCCAAGAGTCAAGAGAGATGTTCCCAAGATCCTTTATTCGGCTGCTGCGCTCCAAAGTTTCCAGATTTTTGAGGCCTTACAAATAGTTGGCACTGTACCTAAAAGCTAAACCAGCCCTGGGCATGCACAGAGGGGCTGTGGTAGGTGGGGCTGCTTTCTGTGTTTTACACACTGGCAGAGACACTCCAGGGAAGCTCGCCAGCTCCGTTCTTGGCAGAGTTTGGCTTTCTCAGCTAATATAAATATTTTGGTGAACAGAATTTTGATTCCTTTCCAGATAATACCTTTTGGGTACCAAAGGATACTTCACGGGGCCCTGAATTGGAGACTGCCCATGATTTCTGTAACTGAATGGTGCCAAGCAGAAGTTTGTAGAGCTCTGCCCTGTTGCTTCATCAGCACCTCTAAAGGCTAATGAGGACAGGCAGGCTAAGTAGTGTGGTTTGGGATGAACCCTGGGCTGCCATTAATGCACGTTACCTCAACAAAGCTGGGTTCTTGTTTGCTCTCGCTGAAAGTGAGAACAGGATTGATGTCTCTCTTAACATTTGCTGCACAGGAAATTCAGAGCTAAGGTTGGCATAATTTTAATTCAAACCAGTGAGTCCAAGAGCTACACAAGGCACAGTTTTTCTCTGAACTACATGTGGCATGAAGCAAAGGGTTGAATATCAGCTTCAATATTCAGGGTCTGGCTCGCAATAGTGACCTATTGGCTTACATGGAGTGATACCAGAATAAACTGTGGGCACCACAGCAATGGAAAACAGGCCCTGACCCACTGGACATTTGCATTCTGGGCTGTCTGCAACTGTTAGATCAGATTCTTTCTTAAATCCCAGTGTTGTCCCTGTGCATAGGCCTGGGACAGCAAAAGGCTGTTCCAAGTTGTGTAAAATTCTGTCCTCTGAGCAGCTGCAGGTGACCACAGAAGCCCCATTTTAAATGCAGACTTTGCGTAGGTGATGCTCTTGGTACAACACTGTTTAAAGCTGAATATGGTTCTTGTATGAGCCTCAGTTGTTACATTCTCTGCCTTCTCTGAGCACCTTGCAATGGCCTTGCTGAGCAGAGAAGAGCTGCTTTCCCTATCTGGCTGGACAGAAGGACAGGTACAAAGATTCAGCCAGACTCTGGCCACAAAACTTCTCTGTGGCAAATTGTTCCTCAGGATTCCCAGGCTGTGTCCTTCTCCTCAGGCTGTGTTTCCTATTGGAGACAAAGCTATTCTGAGAGGGCCTGTAGGGCCCTGTGTTGATCAAAATGTTCTCAGTGCTATTCTGTCCACACCTACAATCTCCTCTGGCCATACAATCCAGTCTCTCAGAGTAATGTACCTTGAAGACCTTCTGCCTTGAAGGGAGACAGCCACAGTCCCATCCATTTGGAAATGGACTTCTGACTTGTGTCTTTTGGTAACTGGCCATGCCAAGGGGTGCAGGAGGCACCAACTCCTTCTCTGTGCCGTCTTAGGAGCTGTATCTACATTTCACAGGGTGGCCAGGACAAATGCTCCCTTTCCCAGGGTGTGGAGTCAGACCTGCTGGGTTTCATTGCATTGGCATGTGATATTTAACTGCTGCATGTGAATAATACCACATCCACAGTGTGACGGGAAACCCACACCAAGGGCTGGGCTCTGCATCTCCTCCCTGCACTGGTGGGAACAAATGGGTGCCTTTGACTCAGCCTTGCTGAGCTCCAAGGACAGCTTGCAGCCCCACAGTGTGTGTGGGGCAAGGACACATCTTGGCCACGGTGTGATGGGGAGGGACAATGGCTTTGGCCACAGCTGGGGAGCAGACCCTCTCAGGATGGGGCTATGGGGTGCTATGTCCCTCTTGCTGCTGGGGAAGAGTTGCCATGGCCTGGCCAGAGGTGGGAAAAGGTTTGTGCTGCTGTCAGGAGAGAGCTGTGGGCTCCAGGAGGGAGCTGTGGGCTCCAGGAGGGAGCTGTGGGCTCCAGCAGCACTGGGGGCTGGCTGTGGCAGGGCAGTGGTGCCATTTTGGGAACAGGGCTGCCAGGCCTGCTGCAAGAGGAGCCAGGCACAGGGAGAGCTGGCAGAGCAGAGGGGAAGGAGCACAGGGCATTGTGTGCTCCTGGCAGCTGTGCTTCATCCTGAACAGCATCTCTGCTGCCTCTTGTGGGGGGACAGGACAGGGTTATCTGGCAGAGGGCACAGGCAGTGTGACTGGGGAGGGGAATGGCTGAGGAATGCCAAAGCAGGAGGAAGGGAGGTGAGAGGCTTTGCTGCACCCACAGTGAAGTATGGAGAGAGCCCAGGAAGGTATTTCCAGATAGTTTCCCTTTGGCTGCACAGCCCCTAGCCCTGCACTTTTGGGGGCTTCCCATGCCAGATGCAGTGTGCCAGTGAGCCCCAGTGAGCCACCAGCCACCTTTGGGGAGCACTGTGGGGTGGCCCAGGTGCTGCAGTCCTGTTCTGGGGCTGGGCACTGTGGGGACAGGGCCATGGTGTGCCAGCCTCTGGGACAAGCCCACTGAGGGGCTTTGCTGTGGGCTGTGTGCTGGGTGCCAAGGGAAAACAGGCCAGCTCTTGCTGTGCTCCCTGCCAGGGAGGCTGCAAACCTGAGCAGCTCTGGGTCAGGGTGCTGAGGGACACACCCCAGGGGCTGGTTTCAACCAGGCTTCAAGGAAGCCAAAGCTGAGAAGCATCTAAATGTTTCTAATGGGTGAAACTGGGCTGTGTTGCTCTGTGCACGAGTTCCTGATCCATGCTCTGGGTTTGCACCTCCTCTCCTAGTCCTGCTGTGGCAGCTCTGCCCAGCTGCCTGGGACCCACAGTGCTCTCAGCTTTGCTCCCCTTACCCCATGAGCATTGGCCATTTTCATTGCTGGGAGGAGAGCAGCGTGCACGGTCTGAGGCTGAGGAGAAAACCTGCCCTTTCTCAGAGAAGAATCCTCACTGTTCCCCAGCCCTGTTTGTTTCCCACTTAAATAGCAAATGACTCAGAAGCACTTCTGTTACCCTTGATCTGACATTATGGATCAAAATTTCCCCTTTTACTGTAATTCCTGCTTGTACGGTAATAAGTGATGAGGGAATTTTTGCCACCTTGAATGCTGGGAGAAGTGATAACTTGCAGAATGTTGTAAACACTTGGCATTGTATCTTCATAGTGATGGTAGTGGCTCTGTAGAAATTTCAATTTCTACTTTCTGTGTGGTTGTAGACTGACGATGTGTTTTGGCAACAAACGACTCAAAAAAAAATGTTTAACCTTATAAAACGAGATTTAATTTTTGGAGTAATAATTAGCGCTAAATGGATGACTCAATGTCACCTACGTGAGATAAGCATAAGGATCTTTTTGATGATTGTAAATTAATGTAAAATGTTTCAGACTGTTACTCTTGATAAGAGAAATAAACCAGTGAACTTTTAGCTGCATGAAGTTCTTGGGTAATATTTTCAGTTGTCTTTCTGTGCTAAATAATAATTTTGACAGGTTTAATGGTTGTTTAATAAGTTACTGCACATCAGATCCACTTTATCCTGGGAACATCTGCTTCCCACAGCATTGTTTCATGCAATATATTTCTAGCCTGCATCTATAGCATAAAGATACAGTTCTTCACATATTTAGTGCTGCACACAATTCTGGCAACTAAAATAGCAGAATTATCCTGGAATTAGTTCTAAAAATTATTCTAAAAAAATGTCTCCTATATAATGAGCTGGAGTCAATTGGTCTGTTGTAACAAGCTGCATGGAGACAGGATAAACAACTTAAAGTAACTCCAAAGTGTTTTATTACTTTGTAGATTCATCTGATTATTTTTCCTAAAAAACAAAACCAAAAAACCCCACACAAACAAAAAAACCCCCAACCCCAAACCACATTGTTTAAAATGAAAAATAATTAAAAAAAAAACCCCAAACCAAGGAAAACAAGGTGAAAACCTGTGTTAAGACACAAGTTCCCAGAATACTTTTAAGATTTTACCACAGTGTCATTAAATTCGCTGGCTTAATTTCTTAGAATTGAAAAGTAGAATTAGGTCCTAGGAAATTGAAAATAAGTCAATCTGTAATAATTTTTTTTTTTTAATATTACGTTGAGATTATTAGGTTTAGTCAGTCTATCAAACTTTCCTAAAAGTAATCCCAGTATCTTCTCCTTAATTTATTCAATTGGCTGTTTGACCCTTAGCTTCCTTTGATCACAGTGACAGGAGCTGATCTGTATTTCACTGAATGTGTCCAGCCAGGCTCATTTGGTGTGGTTTGGGAAGACACAACTGTGTTGTTCAGCTGTTTGCTGTGGGAGGGTGACCCTGGTTTACGAGGCAAAAAGTAAATGTCACACAGGGATATGGAGCTCCTGGAAGGGTATGGTGGCTACAGGCTGATCACAGCAGAAAACTGTGTTATTCAAACACTCTCTGTGAATGCTGCCAGTGCTGGATTGCAGTGATGGACATGAGTGCTCAGATACCCTCTGGACAGGGAATGTCAGTATGAACTATCCTGGGAACTCCCACTGCAGTGGGAGCTGAAATTCTGCCTGGGAACTTTGGGTATTTACATAAGAGAAATAATTAATAGGGCAATATGGAGAGCAAAGCTTGAAGCTTACTTAAATCCAAGGAATCAGAGGAGGTCTGGTGTGGGTGAGCAGGAAAGAAGAGCATTATGATAATCCTTTGTAGCAAAATGCAAGGATAGTGGTCCACAAATATTTCTGAATTAAACAAGCTTAAATGCAAATGCTTTTTCTCTCATACAAATAGATTGCACCCTGTAAATGCAAGAGATGTGGGCTGCAAAACCTGTCCCAACAAAAATGTAAACACTCTTCCACTTTTCCTTTGGGAGCTGCTCCACTCAAACCGTGCTTGTGCAAGGCTGCTGCTGGAGGAGACAAACAAGTACTTCCCAAAGAACTTGAGCCAAACTCGGGTTTGTTTCTGGAGATCCCTGGAACAAACCCATCCCACAACACCTCTTGCTGCTGCCCATTTAATTTGAACAAATCTTTTGCTCATAGGCAGATTTTCACGCTCACTTGTGGAAGTCTGCTTCCCACAACACATGTTCTGCTGGGACTGTAGAGAACACCCAGGAGCAGCCATGCAAATAGAACACCTGTGGGGAAAACAGGAGCCAGAGAATTCAAGGGACACATCCCACTCAGCAGGTAAGTTCAGCTAGCTTTTCTCCAAGTCAGAGCAAATTATGTATGACATTCTCATGCTGCTCTCTAAACTACCTTATTAAATCACTTTAGGTGTTAAAAAAGAAAAAAAGGTATCTTCTCTGTTTAAATATATGTTTGTTAGTACAGCTTTTTCGGTGATTAAGCACATTTTGAAGAGTAAGTTTTTTGAATTCCATGAAGCAGAGACTGTTTAGTACAGTGAGAAAAAAAATGTAGAAAAGGAGACCTTGAAATATTTTTTTTTCTTGTTGGAGATGTCTATAAATATGAATTCATAAAGGAAATTTCCTCACACCCTCTAGCTGTTAAAAGTGATCTGATGCCACCGAAGCCCTATTTTATCCACTGGGAAGTTTATTCAATAGGCAATGTAGACTTACAGATGATATACCATGAAATCTCCATTCTGTGGCAATTCTGAGGATCAGGAAATCAAGGGATCATAGTTTTAAGGAGAGAAAAAGTTACTTTGGAAGCTGAAATATTCTGCAGTAGTCCCTTGGGATGCAATTTGTTGTTTAGTAGTTCTTAGTCACGTGTTGCCTGTTATGCACACTACAAATGGCCATGAAACACTTCCCAGGTACTGGAGAAGTTTGTGCCTGACTAGAGGAACTCTGATCCTCTGTGCCTCAGTTAAATGGAAGAGTGGCAGCTGTCACCTGTTCCAAAATGCCAGCTCACCTGGCTTCTGGAGGTGCTGCCCAGAGTAAAACCCAGCCACAGAAAGCAGCTAAGGGCAAGGGAGGGGATCATGATTTTTGTGAGGTTTAAAGTGGAAACTGAGGAAGCATTCCAGAAAACTGGGAGTTCAGGGTCTCTGTGTCCAGTGGACAAACCTGTGTGTGACACAACACTGCTCATGGATTTTGGGTGGCCGCAGTTTGCTGTTATTGGTGTAATGATGGTGTGAGAGGCTGTGTGGAAAAGCTGAGAGCAGTTATTAAAAACAGGACGACAGAAAAGTGCTCAGGGGGCCTGTCTGGCTTACATAGCACAACTATTGTGCCCTGGCTCCCGTAGGTGCTAATTCTCTCAGCAAACTTACAAAAATAAAACCCTGAAAAGGCTCATCCATGCTGAGAACAGCAACTTCATTCAGTGGGAGAAGGAAGCTTAGCTCTAGGAACTGAATGCTCAACACTGCAGGCATTGCTGTCTTCCCCAGGGCTGTCCAGAAAGCCCTGCAGCCAGTGCCTGTGGTGTGAGAGGGATGCAGCAGTGCTGGAATAAACACATCACAAATGCCTGTCCCAGCTCTGAGAAGGACACGAGTCCAAGGTGACAATTTGCTCTTGGAGCGGATAAAAAAGGCCTATCTATCCCAGCAGGATATGTCTCCTCATGCAGGACTGGAGAGGTAAAATCCCATGAAGAAGACAGTCTGGCTTAGGGATGCTCTGGAATAAATTCATGTGAGATGCTAGAACCTCATCCCTCCCTCGGACACCTCTCAGGGTCTGCTCTTGCCAGGAATATCGGGAAGGGACTCAGCTGGGGAGGTATTTGAGAAGTGGGGCAGTGGTGGAGCTGCTGCGGGGCTGTGCCCGGGCAGCCGGGTACCATCCGCAGGGCTTCCCACGAGAGGGCAGCATGTGCCCCCAGCACAGACATCCCGCTGGAATCCCGCTGGAATCCCGCTGAAATCCCGCTGAAATCCCTCTGGCAGACAGCCGGGCTTTGGATGGGGTTCTGCAGCAGGATCCTAAACCAGACCCTGGGCTGAACCCGGGGCTTCGGGACCTCGGCAGCTCTTGGGCCTCACCTCTGCTCTGATCAGCTGTTTTGGAGGGGAGGGAGTGATTTGTAAATGACCTTGCATTTTAAGTTCATCTGCTTTCACAAAATGCAAATATGGGATCTCGAAGGACTCGTGCTACTGGGCCAGGCATTACTGCCACTTCAGCTTGCAGTGGGAAGAGACCTTCTGAACTGAGTCCTGACCATTGGTCAAGGCTGTTCCCCCTCCAAGTTACTGGTGAGGAAATGTGTGGGTTGAAAGTTGTTGATTTCCAGGCAGAATAAAGCTCAGAGGAAGCTGGAGGAAATGGGCTGTGAATGTGTAACTTCAGTTGCTGTTATTTACTTGGAGAACAGTGAGTGATTCTGGCACTCTGCCTGGCCCCATCACTCCGGTGACTCAGTTCTTACAGATGTCAATAATGGACTTTGAACATTTGTCTTTGAAAATGAAATTGTGTGTGCAGTAGTCAGCTACTGATTTCCTACATCGTTTGGTTGCTCAGCTTGATCACAGCTTGAATCCTGTCAGTGGCTGCACAGATGATCCTGCAGTAAATTACACCCAAGGTAGGGCAGAAACACCCCGAAGTGCTGTGTGCCTCATCATTCCTGCCCTCCTGGGGCAGCTGCCTTCCTTTTGGGGCACAGTGTGAGCTCCAGTGTCCTGCAGTTTCCTAGACTCCAAGGTGGAGGCGTTTAACCAAATCACAACACGGCAAACACAACCTCTGTGTTAGGAGAGCCACATTGAAGCCCTGTTGATGATTTTGTACGTGAGCAAATATTAGCCCTGAGTATCCAGTAACATTTCTGACTAAATCTTACCCAGCAGGAGCTGCTGCAGCTCTGCATGGGCTGTGGCAGGAGGGTACAACGGGAGCTCACTTATGCTTCAGGCACTTGAGAGCCCTGGAGCCTTGACTTCATAAAATAAACATAAGGGCTCCACGGAGGTGAGAGATCCTGTGTTTGAATAACACTGTGGTGACCCTCTCTCTAATGCTGATGTAAATAATATTTTTATCTTAAATGGGTACTGTATAGATCTTGGGTTCAGATTTGGATTTATCTCAAAGTTCCAAAATAAAGGCACTTTGATACATTCGATTTACTTAGGATTTGAATGTTTTAAATTCCAAAATTTATATCTCTTTAACTTACAGGATTCAAGCCCTGAGTTAATTGAATATTAGTCTGTTGTGAAACCAGATCAATTTCAGACTCGATATACAAAACCAGCTACACCCTTCTCTTCTCTGAAGGAAAGGTGCAAAGCTGTCCTAGATCCAAGCTCCGTAAGAAGGTGGAAATATTTGTCAAATGAAATCCTTCTATGAATACTCCTTTAACTGGTAGTGGCAGAAAAGTTTCACAGTCAGTCTTTTAAAGAGCATAGTAAGAATGTTGTTCCTTGGTGAATCCCACATTGGCATGATTTGAAATAAGCACCTGTTCTTGGGGCTTTTGCAAAAGAGCTGGGAAATTCCAGTTTTGTTCAGCTCACTTGCTTACTGCATCACTGAGTTTGTTATTTTTGCCACAATCACCTGGTAAACTGGGTAAGCCACAGAGGAACCCTTCAAAAGGCAGTTCTGTTTCAGAGCTGACCTGAATTCATCCTGTTCCAGAGACAGAGTGATTTTTTTTTTTTTTTGCAAGGTTTTAAATTACGTTCTGAGATTTGTCTTCTCCATGAGGTAAATTCCACAGAGCTTTTGAGGAGTTCCCCCTCCCTCTCCCCAAGTACTGATATTTAGGAATCATACCACTCCAAAGCATCTGGAATGAGAAATGTCTGTGTAGCAGATTTATACTTGGCCAGAGGGGAGTTCTTTGGCTAGAAAAAGCTTTTACAGAAGGTTTTTACAGAGTTTGCATAACTCCTTTCAGGACTAAGAGTTCCCTCCTGTGGCAAGGAGCTTTCAGATACCTGTGCCAGCCCTAAACTTCTCACCCAAAGACGGGAGATACAGAGGACCCTTTCTGCTGTATGAGCTGCCAGACTTTCCTGGTCTCGCTCCTGCTCAGACTGCCTTGGTTTGCCCTCATTCCCAACTCAGGTTTCAGCAATTGCTTCAGTGCTGTCGGTGTGTGGAGAAGGCAGAGCACTGAGTCTGTGACCTTTTATGCTAGGGCCAGTGTGCATTTCACACTGATGAAGACATGGGGTTATGGAAAAGAAAACCTTGGATATTATCACCTTGGCTAACAGGATCCCAGTGGAAAATGATTGTCGTGTGTTCTTCTCCTGGTCCATCGTGAGCATCTGCTCGTGGCACCGCTTGTTTCTGAGAATAATTTATTGGTTTGAGAAGAAAGCAAAAGGGACAAAATGACAACAAGTGTTCCATGCTTGCAACAATCAAGGGGTAATTATTTAAAACTTCTTGCTGCCAAATTAGGGCTGGCTTAGGGAACTACTTCCATGACTGCAGCTGGACACGGGTGTCATTGTGGGCACCATGTATCCTCACTGTATCTCCACTAATGCTCAAGGCGTTGACTCAAGGAAAAATGTGGCCAGCAGCCTTATGATTAATTAGCCACACAGATGTAAAAGCAAACACAAATGTCCCGAATATCCAAGGGAAACGTGTACCTATTGCACATAGTTTTCTGTGCATACTGATATTTTATGTGCTAAGGAGTGGCTTTCCACCATGCTGGGAATGAGAAATTTTGTAATTTGCATTCACAAAAGCATTTAAGCAGGTGCTCAAGTGGGTTGGCGAATAGAAATGTCATACTGGAGCATTTAGACCAAGACTGGACTCCTTTGTATCCAGAAATCACTGGCTGCTAGCATGGCTGGGCTTTGTCCTGAGTGCTGTGCACAGGCTTTGTCCCTTAGGCAGAAGAAAGGGCAAAAATTACTAATGGGACAAGGAAAACATGGGTGTAAACAATGGGATGTCTCTGCTGGAGAAAACTGGGTGCTGTTCCTGCTCCTGCAATGGCTGTTTCTCCATGTCTCTTGTTAGGTGCCATTAGTCCAGTGGTTAATGACAGTGAAAGCATCCTGCAGCTCCCTGGATGCGGGGAGCTCTCTGTTAGGGAGCGCTGGGAACTATTTCAAGAAGAAAACAGGAGCAGGCTCAGCAAGATTCTCCCTGTGGGGTGGTTGCTGTTCACAGGGTTGGGTACCACCTCTGGTTTTTACAGCTTCCTGTCAAGCTCTGCTTTGTCCAGCTGCTCTGAGCTGGGTCTGGGCAGAGACACTGAATGCAGCAATTCCACAACAGCCTTCTTGGCTCTAGGATGAGCCAAATCCCAGTCCCTTTGCTTGATCCTACCTGTGATCTTTTTCACTGCAGAACCCAGCGGTGAGCCCGTGTGTCCTGTGTCTCCCTGCCCTGTCCTACCCCTCAGAGCCAGCATCTCAGCCCACCAGCCCCTGCTTTTCCAGACCAGCAGGCTCCCGGTTTTTTCTTGGCAGTTCCTGCTGCACAGACATGGAACCTGATGGGAAGAAGAGCAGCGCCCTCTTCCTCCTGGCTCTCAAAGCTCAGAAATCCCGAGCAGCAGAGGAATTCCTGCGTGTCCTGCCTTGCTCCTCCTTGTTCTCCAGATGTCAGGCTTCTGGAAAGTTAGAAAGGAGTGAGAAAACTGTGTTTGTGTAGTGTGAAGTGTCTCGCCCTGGTTTAGCCTTAACAAGATCCCTCCTATACATTTAATGACCTGAATGTAAAATTTATGGCTTGGAATGCCCCAGCAGCAGAGGAAGCATTCAGCACACAAGCTGCCTTTTACAGGACAGGAGAAGTGAAATCCCCTGAGGTCTGGGGAGCCTGAGTGATGTAGTTATGGTTGGCACTTTGAATATATGTGTAGACTACTTCAAAATAAATATTTGAAGTTCAACTCTAACATACATCTGTGAGGGTGAGAACTAGCATGTATAAATGTTTCATCAAATTAATTATTTTGAAATTTTTACGCTGAAATGATTTTGCTGTTGCCCATAATAAACAGAGGTTGGTGTGGGTACATACAGGGGAGAAACATCACCTGCCCTCTATATACATAATTTCCTCCTGTTTTGAAGAAAACCAGTCCTTCTCATGTTTCAACCTCTTTAAAGAAGGAAAAATAAAGGTAAGGGAGCTCTTGCAAGATTTTAATCTCTTGTTTTGACATGTGCAGATTTTGTGTTGCTGAAACTCTGGTTCACCTGTTGCCTCTGTGTATGAGGAGAACCAGGCAGATAAATTCAGTTCAGTCTCCTGGGGGAAGCCCTGCAATGCCTGGCTCCTCTCCCAGTGTCATCTGTGCCTCTGCTTCGTGCTGGATGCCCCCAGCTCAGGCACAGAGCATGCACAGGGGAAGGAGGCTGGAGTTGCACCAAGGATAAATATGGACAGATGCCCTGGGAATTGTTTTCTCCATGAAATGCCTGTGATGGGGCCCAGATCCCAGCCCAGAAGCTCTTTTCCCTTGATCAGCACTGGAAACACAGAAGGTGAGTGTGGAGTTACTGCACAAAATGGGCTTCATTTCTCAGGAATCTCAGCCTGACTCTACCTTTGTATGCTAGAGGATTTCTCCAGCTCTATCCACAGTCTTTGTCTTGCTACAAATGATAATTAAGTAGCTCAGTAAATCCTTCTGGATTTTTATATCCAACATTTTTAGAAAAGACTGTTTTGTAGTCTCCAAATTATTCCAGTTATTTTCCTGATTATGCCAGAACTGACCCTTACTAATGCACTGATGGACAGAAAGCTTATTTTAATACATCAATTATTGTGATTTCATTTTCTTAAGCTCTTCGTGGTCTTTTCTCTGGAAATGGATTCTCTAATATTTTCTCTTTGTGCTGAGTAATTTATTCCTTTTGGACCTCCTGCCTGCTTCTGTTAAATTATACCATTCTGTCCTTTCTTCAGAGTTTTCTGGGGCATCTCTGCATTTCTTCAGGATATGGCAACCACTAACAAATCACTTCTTTTTAGGGAAAGATGAGAAATCAAAGAAAAGGAGGGAAAAAAAAAAAAAAAAAAAAAAAGGGAAAAAAAAAAAAAAAAAAAAAAAAAAAAAAAAGGCCGACCCACTTCCCGCGTTGCCTGCTGCTGCTTTCCTCTTCACCGGGAGAGGAGATGGAATGGGGATGTGAACCAAGCCCGCAGCTCCTCTTCCCTCGCTCTGATCGAGCTGCGGGCATGACTGGGGACCCAGGCAGTGCAAGGGGGCTGTGAATAGGGATAAAACTATCACAGGTAAGGCAGACTGCGTTTGGAAGGAAGGGCCGCTGTGGCATTGTCTGCCCTGTGGCTGGTAAGCTCATGGAAGCTGAGCATCCTCTCCCCTCCCTCCGAGGGCACTGGCGCTGCCCTGCGGTGCTGCCTTCCCAGCCCCCAGCTGCGATGGCAAAGGGCGCGCTGGAAAGGCCAGGAAAGCACCGTGTCCCTGTTTGCTCTTTGCAGTGGGTTTGGACACTTTGGACACTTGGCTGGGCCAGTAGAAAAGCTCCAGGGAAGATGCCCCAGGCACGGGACAGAGCCCATTCCAAACCTGCGGCAGCTCTGCTGGCCCCAGCCAGAGCCAGCAGCCCCCGGTGTCCTGCAGCCTGCGCCTGTCCCTGCTGGCACCTCGGATTTCTGGGACAGCCACCCTGTCCTGGAGGTCAGGGCCAGACCCAGGATGGAGGGGTTTTCTCCATCACAGCCCTGTGAAGCCTCTTTTTGACTCTGGAATTGATTTTATATGGAAGTGCACTGGGAAACATTCCGTGCTGCTCTGGAGGCAGGAAAGAGCAAGAGAAGTGGTTTTGTCCCTCGGAGCTTTTCTTGAGTAAGGGACAGTGGTCATGCACAGGCTTGGCCCTGGTGAATGGATGGGAATTTTTCTGAAACGTGCCCCTATTTAGATACATTGTATGGGAAGGGGGAGAAATACCACCAGCTACTAATCTGTTGCAAACAAATGATTTAACCACTTAACCAGCTTAACCCCTGGGTTTGAGCTGTCCAAACTGAGCCCCTCACACTCCTTCAGTGTGAATCCTGCATAATTTGAGCAGATGACTTACTTCTTCTTTCCCTTTCCTCTTTCCCAGGATTAAAAATCGAGAGGAATTAGGCTTTTATCTCATTTGTTACCCTGGAGCATTGAGCAGATTCTCCTCAGAGCTGTTGGCACAAAGTGCATTTCTAACATACAGCAGAAGTGAAATTGCAGGGCTCAGATGAAATGCCTGTGTGCTGAATGGAAACACAGGCTGCAGCCTGGGAGCTGCAGTGGGAGGGGGCTTTCCATGCTCCACCTGTGCTTGCAGCTTTACTCTTCCTGAAATGAGCCAGAGCTGGCTGGGCATTTATTTATATATTGGACAGAGTGCTACCACTCCATGAAGATTTTATACTAAAAATTTCCTCCTGGTCTCAGTGTCAGCCCTTTTGCTTCCTCCTTGCCTTTGGGAGAGTGTAGATGCAGATGTATATCTTTATTTAATCAGCTGGAAAAGCGCCAAATAGCTCCCAAGGTGAAAAATAAGGTGCTTTTTTCCTCCCAGCCATGTATGCCAGAGTTGAATGATGATCCTGTCATGTAATGAGCTGAGTCAGCATGGGAAATAAAAATTATATCCCCCTTTGGACTGTCAGCTGTGTTATCCTTCTGCAGGTTGACACATTCACTGAGCTGGGCTGGCTCATGTGTTGTGGCCTTTATGTGAGGCTGTGAAATAATGTGCTCGGGTTTTATGGCATTCTGACTCATCATCTGATTTTCTTTTCCCTCCTCTCTCCCAGGTCACATGGGCATGGGCTGAACATACGTGGTCTGTCAATGGCTGCAGAGCTCAGATGTGCAAGGTTACCCACAGAGTGCTGCTGTTCTGGCACCAGCCCTGCTCTGTGCCAGCCCCACTCCCCAGGCCAGCAGCAGGAGCTGCAGGATGCCAGTGTTGTCTTGGTGAGCAGAGACTGTGAGCCCAGGCTCTGCTGCTGGGGGATAGCAAAGGAGAATCAGTTTCCCAGCTCTGGAAGGCAGGAAGTATCCTAGAAGTCTGGCTTGGCATAAATCCTGGGCTAAGCTCTGCTTTGCCTAGCACATCAAAGGTCTCTCTCAGTTTAACAAGAAGCAAACCCCTGTGGAGTGTTTACAGATCTGTACTGTATCTCTGAGGCAGAGCTGCATTTTTTCTGCACCTATTCCATGCAAGAAATTATTTGGGAGGCAGAAAGTTCAGGGAAGCACCTGCTGCCCTCACTTGCTGTTGCAGTCAAAGAAACCCAAGTGTGCTACGAGTCCTGCTAAGAAAATTACCTTCTGTAACTATTACATTAATCAGTCTTTATGGTATGCAACTCTATTAAGTTTGTTGATATGTATCAGTTCATGTTGACACTGTAATGGAAAGAGGTGTAGGAATTTTACTGGAGACTTTGTTGATGCTTAAATAAAACAAGTTAAAGACAGCACAGCCCCAGAAAAAAAAAAATAAAAAAAAGGACTTTGCTTCTTGGGAGCCTAGAGCTGCCCATGAAGAATAAAGGCTACCTCTAGACAGCCAAGGTAATGCCAGCATCCTCTAACATATCTCCCAGCTTTGTCTGGGATCAGAGGTGTGTAACTGCAGCGACTGACTCCAGCACCGTCTGGGTCATTAGGCAAGCAGCACAAAAGCTGCAAAACTGTAGCTGCTTTGCCAGGTTTTGCTCTGATGAACAATCAGTGGTGTGGGTTTTGGTGATTACCAAATTGTGCTGTACCTGGCTACAGAAACCCTGTGTAAAACCACATTTAAGGTGCCCCATTTCATCTGGGATGACTTCTGAGACAGTTTTCCTGGGCACTGGAGTGGACAGTAATATTCCAGATTGCTGCTGGCGATGCTGTGATGGGACCAGGGGCATCCCGAGGCTGCCCCGAGGGTGAGGTCCCCACGGGCAGTGGCACAGCCCGGGCAGGGCAGCACCGCCCCAGCCCGGGGGGAGCAGGAGCGCCCTGGCGCTGGGCAGTGTCACCCGTGGTGGCACCTCAGCTCCCCACAATCCCGCCGTGCCTGCCGGTGCTCCGGCGCTCTCCTGTGCCCGTGGGGGCTCTGAGAGCCACGGCTAGCCTGTGGCCGGCCTCGCTGCCGGCAGAGGCGGCGGGGAGGCAGGGCAGCGATGTGTTATCCATCCCCCGGGAGCATCCCGCGCTCCCGCCGCTGTGGGTGCCGCGATGTGCCGGCCCCTCCGGCCGAGCTACCTGCCGGCCTCCTCACGTCACCAGGCTCCGGCTATAAAGCGCAGGCGGCGGAGCATCCCCGCATCGCGGCTCCCGCAGACGCGCATCTCCCAGGAGCGAGCCTCTGGCGGCCGGAGAGATGTTTTATTCGGGGATCCTGACTGAGCCGAGTAGGAAAGAAGTGGAGATAAGGGAAGCGGCGTCTCTCCGCCAGCAGAGGAGGATGAAGCAGGCGGTGCAGTTTATTCACAAGGATTCCGCGGATCTCCTCCCTCTGGACGGGCTGAAGAAGCTGGGCACTTCGAAGGATACTGTAAGGCTCTATTGTGTTTGTTGGAAGGAGACTTGAGCAGCTGGTAGGGCAGCGTCTGTTTCTTTCTTAACGCTGTTTTTCTGTTAGGAGAAGTTGGTTCCGTGGGGAAACTGATTGTAAAAAATGGGACTTTTGTATGTAAAAGGAAGGGAGTAGAAATATCATGGTAGTTATAATCACAGTTGTTTTCTTCTAGTGAGTACTTCTAGATGCCTGGCACTCAGAGCGAATAACATACACACACACACACACACACACACACACACACATATATATGTATATAACATTTGCATGAAAATGGCTTTCTGTTTGCAGTACAGAATTCCTCTCTGGGTCAGAGTAAGTAAAAATGGCTTCATACAATGCATACATACACACATGTTGGCCTGGGATCTACACAGACACACAATCATAAAGATTCAGTAAAGTATAGTCTGGGATTTAAAGTATAGTACTGGTATTTCAAAATATAAAACTGTCAAGATCATGCTTCAATACAGGCTGATGCATATATGGGGTTTTTAAACCAAAGAGATATAATTTTAGGTTTAAAATATTTACGTATACAGTGATCTATGTGATCCTGTACTTGGTGCTATTCACCATGTCTGGGGGCTGGAAAGCATTTCTAAATACTGTACAAATGTTTCAGCTTTCTCTACTGGGAAAGGATACTTCAGGGTAATATCAAAAGTTCTGACATAAGGAGTGAAATTTAGAGAATATATCTACCAGGGAAAGCTCCTTTAGGTTTTTTGCCCAAGTGTTGAAAAGATCTTGCACCTTGTAAAACAATATTTGCTTTTTTTCAATGCTTGATATGAGTTTTATTGAAAACCAAAGTCAATCTTTTTATTTTTAATATTTTGTTCTGTCAGAGCCTTCCTGCTCAGCTGGGCTAGGCTTGGCTCTGCCTGCCTGAGACAAGTGGAGTGAGTTGGCTGTTCTCTGCAGTGCACGTGGAGGTGATTTTTTTGATATCCCAAGTGTTTTGCAATCGTAGGAAGTGAAGCTCCTGCCCAGGGAAAGGCTCAGATGCAGCTTTCCTGGTCACCACTGAATTGCAGCTCTTCAGCAGGGAGTTGAAGTGCTTTTTCAGGGAAGGATGGCATTATTAGTATTACCAACAGAGCCTAAATAACATTTTGTGCCTGTGTGACCCCCAGTGAGCAGGACTGAATCCCTGATGTGGGTTCTGCTCTGCCCAGATATGAATCAACAGGTAGCAGGAGCCAGGGGCACTGAACACTGAAGTGCTTTGCCCTGCACAGCAAGGACCAGGTTTTGTACCAGCTCCAGGGGCAGAGCTTGGGCTCCTTGACACACCTTGGACACAGAAATGTCACTCAAGGTGTCTTCCCTATTCCTGTGCCTTGGCTGCAGCACCACGCCTGCTGCACCCACAGCCCCTGCAAGGAGGATCTGCATGGGGGGCTCTCTCCAGGGATGTGCCAAAGCCCTGGGGAGGGCCACAGCTCCCAGTGCCATCCAAGAACAAAATGTACAATGTGGCAGAGGTGAGATGCCTATCACTGTGGCTGGGATAGGGGGAGAACCCAGCTGGTGTTGGCCACCCCACTGCAAAATCCCCCTTATCCCCATGCCAAAGTGCAGGGGGATGGCACAGTGGGCTCATGTGGCCAGGGCTCCCTTGGCCACAGCCTCCTGCCCCATGGGGTGTGCAGGGAGTCCCCAAAGTGAGAGCACTGGCACGTGCTCAGGCCCATTCCCACAGCCCCAGAGAAGATTCCATGAATTTCAGAGACGTGTCCAGGGGTTGTGTTGCAGTGAGGAGACGCTGCCACTCTCACCCCTCACACAGCCAGGGTGGGAAAAGGCATTGCTGTGAGAGGACACACTGTGTCCCCCCACTGCTGTGGCTGCCTGGATGTCACAAGGACTGCCCCCAGGAGGAGTGGGAGATTGTGCATCTTGGAGACTGGAGGCCCTCCAAAATGCGGGACTTCACTTTGGCGTGGCCTCAAACTGAGATGCCCAGAGGGACTGAGCTGCATGATCAGGAGCCCCAGAGCATCCGAGGTCTGGGCCCAAGGCATTTGCATGGCTTCCTGGTGAATCCCAGTGCCTCTCCTCCCAAAGCAGCAGGCTGCTGTGCCTGCAGCTGCGTGGCAGCTGTGGTGACGTGCGTGGAGGGGCTCCTGACGTGACCGGCATTATTAAGGCAGGGTTTCCCGCGGGGCTTTTCCCACAGCCTTGGCAGGAGCAGAGACCAGGGAATGGCTCCTCAGAGATGGAGACAGGTGGTGAGAACAGATCCTGTCTGTCACTGTGGCAGCTGGCAGCAAGCTCTCCAGGTCTGGGGAGAAATCCCCTTCCTTTAGGCCAGGGTGCAGGGGGAGTAGCATGCAGCGAAGCAGCAGCAGGTCACCAGGGTGGGTGTGCTGGCATCCCCTGGTCTGTGTGCCATTACTCAGCTCCTGAAGCAGCTCTCCTGGTGATGCTGTGCACAGGCAGCTTTGATAAATTCTTGTTGTAATCATCCATTTCAATGCTGTCATCATTTCCAGTGAATTACTCTGGCTCAGACCAAACCCTATCTCCCTCTCTCCCTTGATGTACTCCACTCTGTCCAGTATGAGACCAAGCTACAGCAAAGCATACACTGGATTTGGCAAATGTGTCAGGCTGGATGTAGAGTGCAGAAATGGCTTTGTTTTGATGCCTCTTTCCTGAACCTAAAAAATTGTCATGAGGTGGTCTTTAGCTGGGATGTGGGCTTCCTGACAGGGTAAACATGGCCCTCTTCCCAACCTGGATGGTGCTGGCTCTTGCAGCTCCTCCTGGTGCTCTGACACTTGCCCCTTGCCCCCAGAGCCATGGGACCAGTTTGGAGCAGCTCTGTCTGGAACAGTCCCACATCACTGGACAACCTGGGAAACAGAGTCATAAATAGTAACAGAAGCAGCAACTCCAAGAGAAGCATTTTCTGTTTCCATCGTGCCCTCAGCACATGCCTGGGCACCCTGTGGCCTCAGCCCCAGCTTCCCACACTGGTGCAGCACTGGATGATGCACAGCTCCTGCTGTGTACGCCCCAGAGTTTGGTGTGTGCTGTCTGAAATGCAGGAAGCTCTGATGCTGTGTGCACTGCCTTGCCCAGAGAGCTGGCTGCTGCACGGGGGTGCAGGGGGCAGCTCTGTCCCACCTCATCACCATAAGAGAGGGGCTGGCAGCACAGGATGCCAGTAGAACATGTGGATTTGGATGAAGGATGGGAAGAAGAGAGAGAAATTGATTATTTTTTGGTATTAGCTCTGTCAATGCATTACAACTCTTTTTTTCCCCCTACTGTTTAGATACAGAAGAGAGGGCAAACCTCCTGAGATGGGTTTGTGGAGGAGGGGAGCTGGTGTCTTCCCTGACCTTCAGCTCCTGCTAAGTGAAATTGTTGATGGGCCTTGTTATCCCCAGATCTAGAAGCCAAACAGAGGGAAACCTGCCAGAGAAATGAATACTGCAAGCTGCAGCAATGCACTTGCTTATAAATCAGAGAGGAACAAAGCTGGGCAGAATTATTTGTGCTTTTGACAGACAGTGGTAAATCAGGTCAGCAATAGATGGTGTCTCCACTAGCTTCTTTCAGTTTTCACTGACATTTTTAGGGGATCATACGTTTTTGCAAATCTCGGGGTTGGAAATGGACATATCTTATGAAAATAATCCTGATTTGTATTTATATAGTGCTGAAAGACACTAGGAAAACTTATTTCTTCACTGACACAATGAAATTTTTACAAGACTTTCAAGAGTTTTTTTGTAATGCAAAGGAATATTGTACCAAGTAATCTGGGTTCCTTCAAACACTGCCAGGCCCACACTGGAGGGAGAACACAGCTGCCTTCCCCACTGCTGTCAGGAGGAGGTTTTCCTCCTCTCCCTCTCTCCCAGACATGGTCTGCTTTCAGTTTGGCAGCAAAGTATACATTTCCAAATGTCCCCTGGCACATTATCCATTTCCCAAGTACGTATCCATCACTTGAGTCATCTCCGTGACTAACATCCCTCACTCTGTTGCACACTAGAGTCAAGGGAAATCCAAGTTAAAGCAAACTAATTAATAGCCTGAGACAGGATGGTGCTTCAGGGAAACTTTTCAGCCCCCTCCTGCCAGATTATTTCTGTATTGGAGCACAACATAAGGAATATTTGTCCCTTCCTGAGGCAGGACTTGCTGTGGTTTTCAAAAGGGCAAGTGTCAACAAAAGACAAATCCCATTTGTGCTGGTAGCATGTGTCTGCTGAGTGATGGATTTTTCCTTTTGCTGGTGGATCCCATATAGGATTCATAAAAACCAGGGCTTGAGAAAATCCATGTATGCTATTGATTAACAATCCATGGAAGGACTTGTAGTTAAAAAAAAAAATAAAAATAGGTTGAATTCAATGGTAGATGACACTTAAGATTGCAATGAGGAGTCTATTGGAGATTGAGGCCAGGCAAATCAGAGAAGCACCCAGACTGTCCTGGATGATTCCATTCAGAAATTTCTCTTGGTCCTGTCTGAGTGGGGCTGGGCAAAAGGAGGTGATCACTGTCTTCTGGCCAGCTGGGTGAACTCCGTCCACTTACTTCTACATTTACTTCCCCTATCCTTTCCCTATCCCTTCTATCCCCTATCTTTTCTTTTGCTGTTTTTAGATGACGTGAAGAATTAGTGTTCCGGCTGTGTTCCTGAGCTGCAGTCAAACATAAAGGGTGAAAAGGACATCCCACCCACTGTCAGAAAACCCTGGTTTGCATTTTTGCTCTGGTGAGGAGCACTGGAGGTGATCACAGTGCTGACTGTGCACCTATAGCTCCTGCCTCATACAAGGGAGCCCACGCTTCCAAACTGATCTGCTTGTCCCTCCTACAGGGCCCAGTAGCAGTGCAGCCAGTCTGCTGCCTTTCATCCAGTAAGGAATATTGGTTTCTGCCCTCTGGCCTCACTGGGAAGGCAGCACAATGCCAGATCTGGTTCCTCCCCATCAGGAGTTGCTGCCTACACACAGGACACGCTCTGCAGAGGGCTGTCAGACACAGCACCTGCAACCCAAAATGGCCACGGGGGTTTTTTTCAAGTAGCAGAACTCAGAACAGTAGAAAGTGGGGACAAAAGGAGCTGACATGTCCCAGTGACCACTGGTGCTGGCTGCAGCTGCCCCATCCCATTAGCCAGGTCCAGCTCCACAGCCCTCACTGCGCCCACAGCGGGGTCTGAAGCGCCAGTGTGGCTGCAGTTATTTTAGGATGATGCCAGGTTACATCAGACTTATGTAAGTGGTGTTATTTAACAAGCTGTGCACAAGGGTGGGCACTGGCCAACCTGGGGAGCCCTGGCCCGAGGTTTTCAAAGTTATCCTGACTCTGATATTCCATTGGGATGAGGAGGTCTGCTGGGTCAGATGTCTCTGCAGACACACAGGCATGTTGAACATGAATGGAAAAATTTGAGAATAAGCCAGTAAAAATGTCTCACCATGGACAAATTAAAATCAGAAGGAAAGGCATTAATGGGGAGGGCAGATTAGCTGGGCAGAGAAATGAGCAGATAATCAGGCAGAGTCATTTCACCTCCAGCAGAGTGTGTGCATCCATCTGCAATGAACATTAAACATAAAAAGGCTTTTGGGAAAGAGGTTGGAGGAGGTCTTGAGAGGCAACAAACTTCTTCCAGAGGAAATGGAAATGACAGAGAAAGAGAGAAGTGTTGGGAAATCTGGGAGAATACCTACCTGCCTCAGTCCAGCTTACATCTTTCCTTCCTCTCCCTTTCCCCTTGTGGTGTGGCACTTGGGATTGGTCCCACTTAGTCACCCTTAGCAGCTAAATAAAAGTACAGGGGAAAGAGGCACAGAGGGCAATTTTAGACATTCTTCCTACTTAGGTGGTGAATGTCACAGTGATTTTTTACATCCTAATTTTTCACATCACTAACGAATTCCCTTCATTGAGAGATGAAGGCAGTTATGGATGAAATATCAGCTTGAAAATGCTGGACTTGTTTGGATTCCTACAGGCAATCAAACCTTGAATTCGAGTTTGGTGAAAGAAAGGCATCCCTCCAAGGTCTCAAAGGCTAATGGTTTGAAAGTGTTATTCCCTTTGCAAAATCAAGTTCTTTTTGGTCAAAGACAGGTAAGCCAGAACTAGCTAGGAAGGATACCTGTAGTCTGAGAACTGGGGAGAGTGAGACCTTGGGGCCTCCCTTCTGTGAGAGCAGCACTGGCCCATGGGCCCCACAGGCAGTCTGGTGACACAGGCCACTGTGTGGCTTTCCTCTGACTTCACCCTGCTCCTCTGTGTGTGTTCCTTCTTAAAGCAACCACATAACATCCTGCAGAAGCGCCTGATGGAGACAAATTTATCCAAGTTCCGAGGCAGCCGAGGCAGCTGGACTCCAAAGGGCGATCTCTCCTCACAGACCAACAAACTGAACCAAACCAAACTGGACAGCCCAGGAAAAACAGAAGATGAAGAGCTCATAGTGGTGAGCTGCCAGGTAATAGTCCCTCCATAGCTTTCTGGGTTTTTTTAAATTTTTTTTTATTTTTTTATTTTTCCCTGCAGATTTTATTTCCAACAGTCTCAGGCTGTGCTCTTGTTCTCCATGTTTCCCAGTCAAGTTTGTGCTCCCATGGGACTGTCACAGCTGTGGGGATACACTCCCTCTGCAGCTCCAGGCTGCTGTGGCAGAGATGCCCACCTGGGAATGACAGGGAAAACTGGTCTGATGGGTGTCCTCCCTCACACATCAGGGCAGAGGGCATAGCTAAGCTGGGGCAGCATGCTGAAATGCTGGGGTATAATTGTCCATGGCAAATCCCTGTGCTCACAGCCTGTTTGCTTTCCTCAAGTGCCATCCCTATTTTCTTTGCCCAAGGGTAATTTCACATTTCTCCTCCTTAGCCCCATGCTCATTTGTATTTCCTCAATATTCCCTCCTGCCTGGGGCTGCCCTATCTCTGCTCTCTGCAGGGGCAAAGGAGCCAGGCAGGGCTCAGGACCCTACATGCACCTGAGTGTGCAGGGCAGCAGGGATGAGCTGGCATGAGGAAAGTTCATGGGCACCAGAGCTCCTGGACACTCTGGTGCTCATCCTGCATCCCACACATCACTTCCCTTCTCTTCTTGCTCTTGCAGTGTGCAGGGAAGGAGCTGAAGGCCGTGGTGGACACTGGCTCGCAGCACAACCTCATGTCATCTGCCTGCCTGGACAGGCTAGGGTAAATATCCAGCTGGATTCCTGTTCTGCAGGAGTGTGGCACCTGCCAGCACAGGCAGTGTCCTGGGGCTGGGGCTTTGCTCATGATGATCATTCTAGAAGGGAGTGCTTTGGGCTGTGACTGGGCAAGCCCTGACCCTCCTGTTACAGCCAAATCCTGCCCCAATCTTAAAGGGCAGGGAGAGGGGATAGAAAACCACTGGTACCACCCTATTCACCTCTGAGGGAATCCCTTCAGAGGGTGAAATGCATTTGTATTTTTGCACTGCCTGCTTGTCACTCAGTGTCTCATGAAACAGCTGAGCCTTCCCCAGCCTTCTGTGTCCCAGGGCAGGGGCTGCAGCCCAGCCCAGCTCTGCAGGCTCCCGTGGCAGGGCAGGGACCAGGCTGCTGGACATGCCCTCAACCAGTGGCTGCAGCACTGCTGGCCCAGCACCCAGTGTAAAGAAGCTGTGTGCATGCATGTTCTCAGAACTGGGTGTCTTATGCTGCTCCCAATTACAAATTTCTCCTGCTGAAAGGAAAAGGAAATTTATTTATGGATTATTAGAGAGGTGACTGACAGCCATTTGCAGCACAACTCTCTCTCATCTCTGAGGAACAGGAGCAGGCATCACTCACAGGATATCAAGGAGATTTTGGCACTTTATTTCCCATGGAGTCATTCCTTTTTGCAGCTAACTTGCAGCAATTATGAAAAAAGAAAAAAAGAAAATTACACCTGCTCACTGAGCACTACTGCACAGCCCTGAATGAATAGTGCCTGTTCCTGTCCTAACATTAATTACTTCTTTGCAGAGTAGTGCTTAGTGACTGGAAGGTGGCTGTGCTTACTACAGCCTTGTCACAATCTGTGGAGCAGCTCAGCCAAGCTCAGGATGGCCACACGATGGCATTTGGAGGGATTTCATGCTCTGGGACAGTTCCTCTGCTCCCAGTGTTGTTTCTGTGTGTCCAGGGCAGTTCTTGCAGCACTGCTCTGCTGCAGCAGCCCTGTCCTTCAAAGAGCACTGAAGAAAGGTCAGAGCCTGTTTCTGCTGCCCAGGTCTTAGGGGACTCGGTGCCTCAAAGCAGCACCTGTGTGTCTGATGCTCAGGCTCAATTCCTCCCTTCTTTTGCCAAAAATTCTTTGTGTCTTGTCATGATGCCAGTCACTCTCTCCCCCTCACACTGAGGAAAGCAGCAGAGTAGGCTCACAGGTTGCCAGAATGAGAAATCCCCTGTGGAGCTGTAGGAGGTGCAGGAGGTGGCCAAGGAACTCACAAACTTCTGATTGATACGTTCCTACTGATTTTTAAGGACAAACTCCAAGAAAGCAGCAGAGGGGATCCAGCTCCTTTTGCCTGCTACCCCTCACAGTCCTTGCACCTGTGCTAAATGGTGTGGGCAATGCCCACCTCAGTCCTGGAGCCTCTGAGGGGGCTGGCAGGCACAAACAGACACAGACAGACACACACATGCACTGCTGCAATGCGGCTCAGCAGAAAGGTTCCTCAAATAGCTGAAAATTGATGTGGCTTTTATCCAAGGGAGAGATCAGCGCCTCAAACAGCCTTTCCATTAGATTCTTGTTGGGTTTAAAAGAGAAACTGAAGATAAATAATTAATTAGTATTGTCAGACTGGTTCAAAGGGTGTAGATAGAAGCTGTACCTGAGATATCTCTGACATCCTTTTTTCTTTTCTTTGGGCTGAATGGGATTGATCTGTCCCCATTTCCTCTGAACAAACCCAGTGCCTAACAAACACAGATTGGGCCACCCTGGATGTGAGCCATGTTTAGCATGGAGAAAAGGGGACTCAGGGGGCACTTTGTTACTGTCTACAACTACCTGAAAGGAGGATTGAGTGAGGTAATGAGGAACAGGACCAGAGGAAATGGTCTCAGGTTGTGCCATGTGAGGTTTGAGTATCAGGAAAAATTTCTTCACTGAAAGGGTGGTCAGGCCTTGGAACAAGCTGCTTGGAAAGGTGGTGGCATCACTATGGCTAGAAGTGTTTGAAATATGTGTGGGTATGGCATGTGTTTGAAATATGTGTGGGAGTGGCATCTGGGGACACAGCTGAGTGGTGACCTTGGCAGTGCTGGGTTAAAAGTTGGACTCCATCTTAAAGGTCTGTTCCAGCCTCAACATTTCTGTGGTTCCACAGGGCCATAGTGTCAGCTCCACTCGTGGGAGCTGAAGTGAACTAACCCTTCCTTACACCCACACTGCATTAGAAGCAATTTTGCACTCCCCAAATCTTGAGAAAATGTAGGAAAAAGACTCCTTGGGTAAAACTCAAAGAGCAGTACAGAGCTGTGCTTGGGCAGCCCCAGGGCTGCATTGTGGGTCATGCTGTGGTCTGATGTGCTTGAGAACCTGCCAGGGAAGCAGCTTTCCAACAACAGCGTGGTAAACGAGCAAGCTAAGAGCACTTCAGGTGTAAGCACATTCCAAACACCATTTGCTCCTTGCTGGAACAGCCAAGCCACGGCCATTTGATGTTAGGAGTGTTTTCAATGCCCACAGGTTAAAGGAGCACCTCAAAGCACTCCCTGTCGAAGATGAGGTGGTTTCATTGCCAAACAAGGTGAAAGCCATCGGCCAGATCGAGAGTCTGTCCCTCACGGTGGGAGCGGTCCCCGTGGAGTGCGCTGCCCTCGTCGTGGGTGAGTTTGTAACCCTCTGGTCCTGCTTCCTCTTACCCCAGCAGGAAAAACAAAGCTTTAGGAAGATGTTAAAATTAAAATAGAGTAAGTTCTTATTTGGCCTCCAGAGGGAAGGGGGAGGATGTGTTCAGCAAGCTTGGTTTTGCCATGCTGATGGAGCAACCACTGCATCTCCCTGCAGGCACATCCGCCTGCCATCCTGTGCCCTCCTGTTCTCCTCTGGAGTCAGTCCCTTTATAAACAGGGTTTTGTTTAGCAGAGCAACCACAAAGGAAGGATGGAGTCACTGACAAAAAGCCAAGGAGGGCATTTAGAATGTATAAATCTGAATTGTTTTTTTTTCAGAGGACAACGACCAACCATTTTCCTTTGGGCTGCAGACACTGAAGTCTCTGAAGGTAGGAGTTTTCCAGCAGGACGCTTACCAGTGCTGATGGGGGATCTGGGACCACTCTAATTTGCACTTTTCCCTCTTACCTAAAAACATTTATTCTCTATAGTGTGTCATAAACATGGAGAAACAGCACCTGGTTCTGGGGCAGACGGACAGGGAAGAAATCCCATTTGTGGGCATTGACAGTGCTGAGGCAGGAGAGCAGTAAGTAGTCTGGGAAGGTGAGCTGCTTGTGCATCCCTCAGCCTGCAGGCAGTGCCCCCTGGCAGGGCCACATGGGAGCTGCCAGATCCTTTGCTGGAGGCGAGTGAGAGGGCAGTGGGCCTGGCAGAAATTGTTTTTATCAGCTCATCAGATTTTGAAATGGAGTCCCTGTATTTTTTGGCAGCCTTTGTCAGCTTTTACCACTTTTTTTTCCTAGCAAAAACTGTACATCAAAGCGGGTGTTTGACAAGACATGCACAGGGGAATGCCTTAGGAAATGTACTTTTTGGAGGTCACTAAGAAGACTCCTTGAGGCCTGCTTTGACAGTGTTCCCAAACAAACCTTTGCCTGGAAAATATTTATGAAGCAAGGCCGAGGAACCCACATGAATGTTTGAGAGAGAGATCCTGTCAGGAGATAATGATGTTGCCACCTCTCCCCGCATTACCCCAGCAGCCCTCCTGCCAGCTCTTCCTGGTGTCCCAGATTTTTCCAGCCTTCTCTCCCTAAAGAAAGATAAATATGTGCCGTACCTCTTCAATGTGTCTAGCCGTGGTGGCTGGCTCTGCAGGCAAGCAGGCAGGGCAAACCCCCCCCCGTCCCAGGCGCTGCATCTCTTGCTGAGCGCTGTGAATAAGAGATGTATCACCGATTCCTGCCTCTGACTCACGAAACCGGCGGGCACCGAGTGCCTGACAGGAGGTTTGCACTCCTGTGCCTTCGCTTGTGGTTGCTGAGCGATGAGCAAACCTAAAAAACCTTTGCTCACTGCTGAGGAAAGCGTGTCTGGCGGATGATGTAGGTCAGCATCTTCTTTAGCTGCCTGTCGCGGCCAGCCCCGGGGATTTGGGATGTCCTGCAGCCCCGTGCAGCTCCAACCTGCTGTGCTGGGAATTGCCGAGGAGGAGCCGGGGAGAGAGCGGGGCAGGAGGGGAAGGAGCGGGGGAGAAGGGGAAGGAGCTGGGGAGAAGGGGAAGGAGCAGGGAAGAAAGGGAAGGAGCACACCTCCCTCAGCTGCTTGTACCGATGGGCATTGGGGAGCGCAGCAGGGATGTCCGGGCTGGTGTGGGGAGTCAGGATGAGAGCACAGGTGCCCCTGGCCCGTGTCCAGGTCGCCTGCCTGCCGAGTGTCCGGGACAGCCGATGGCCCTGGGTGCAGCTGTGAGCGCAGGGAGTTCCAGGTACAACACTGTAAGGGACCCATGCAAGACCACAGGCTGGTTTCCCTGTCTCCTTTGAAGCAGAGGTGTGACTGATGCAACGTGGTTCTGTCACCTCTGCGGTGATAAATTATTTCCTAGTACTGCTTTTAAGGCCAAATTATGCTGCCTTTTTTTTTTTTTTTTTTTTTTTTTTTTTTTTTTTTTCCCATGAAACATGCCTGTTCTACTAAATGTCTTTTCCTTCCAGTTTCAGCAGTTTGGAGGCATAAAGAGAAATTGAAATGCCATCCTCACACAAGAGCTTGATATCAAAGAAATCCTGTGCAGCTGTTCCAGATGAAACAGCAACACGCTGCTTTGAAAACATTTATACCAGGCTACAGCTTGAGTAGAGCTAAATGAAATCCTGTTTGTAGCCAGTAATTTAGAGATATTGTCATGTTTATCTATGGATTTTGAGAAACAAACGTGTGCTTATTTTCTGGACTTTTCTATATAGTGTCCTCTTTATTACAAACAGTTGGGAAAACCTTATGAATTTCTTCTGATGAGAAATATACTTTTTATAGTGGCCTCATATGAGTAATTGTACTTAGCTGTGATTAGAGGCTATCAGAATGAGATTTTTATTAATGATTTTTTCCAGGGGCTAAGCATTTATATTCACTTAATTGATATTGCCACATTCAAATGGCCATTACCAGGAAGTTACTCGAAGTAAAACAACAATGTTAATATCACCTAGGAAATATAGCTCATCCTGTTAGCATAGTATTGTTGCCATGTAATTAGGGATGTAACTGCTGGCTTGATGAGGAAGAGCAATTGCAGAGTTATTAATGGGTTACAGGCTTCTCTGCAGTAGCATGGCAGAAGCACTGGCACAGGGTTTGGGAGAGCTCCCAGGGTGATCTCCCAGTGTGGGGTTGGCACCAGTGCTGGGGCTTGAAACTCTCTGAGGAGGGATCCTCTGAGCAAGTGTTGGCTGCCTTCCTGTGGGGGTAGTCAAGTAAATCAATTGTTTCACCAGGCCAAAAGGCAACAGCCAAGCACAGAAGTGTGTTGTCTGGAAAGCAGCAGATGCAGAGCCCTTGTTTGTCCCTGCCACCAGGACCTGTGCCTATCCCTGCCCACCCAGCACCCAGCCTGAAGCCCCTGCAGCACCTGGGCCACAGCTGGTGCAGGTTTTTGGCTCCAGCTGCACTTCAGTGCTGCTGCCAGAAATGCCACATTTTTTATACCTGTCTACAAACTGCTTGGGTTCTTAAGTACAACCCTTGATGTCCCTCAGGGGAGGTGGGAGTTTTTGCCAGGACAAGCATTTCATTTAGTGCCACTGTCCTGGAGCAGCAGGGTTGCTGCTTCCCGTGCCACACGACATTGCCTGGGGGAGCCTGGCCTTGCACAAATGCAGCTTTTTATGTTTTCAAAACCTAATGGGAATTAATCACTGTCATCTGCTGAAGAGGCATCTTTAAAATTCAGAAAAATATCCTAGTGATGTTGTGTATGTGCTGATGGCCAGTCCTGCTGCAGCTGGGTCCTGAAGGGATCCAGTTGTGCTGCAGGAGCTGCTCTGGTAGCTCTGACTTGGGAAAAGCTCTTTGGTCCCAGCATCAGCCACAAGCACCGATGGCATTCCCACTCCAGAACATCTTGGTGGTTCTGGGTGAGGATCAGAAAGCTTTGGCATCTCATGGCCATCAGCAGCCAGGCTCCTGCCAGCTGATCCAGCGTGTGCCCACCCCTGCCATCCCATGCCTGCCAGAGCATCTCAGCTGGAGCTTTGCCTCCTGCAGTGGGTTTGAACCTCTTTTCAATATTGGGTATATCCAGCAAACCTGAACTATCTGTATTTTGAGCTATTTTCTATTTTGGTGATAAGTTTCAGTGCTTTCTCTACATACAGTATTTTATATAACACAGCTATAAATATAATTATATATATATATTTACAGGGTTGGGCTGCCCAGGGTAGTCCCACTGATGTGTTGTAGAAATATTTCACTAAATATGAAATACATTTCATTATTTTATATGCTATGAGTTTGGTATTTTGGTACTTTTTTCTTTCTGTGCATATTACTGTGCTAAATGTCAAATTAAATCTAAATAAAGTTACACCATTATTGCTGTTTATTTGCTTGTATGTTAGATATGCTGAGGGGTTTTTCATTTTGTTTTCAGTGAATATTTCTGTTAAGAAAAGGGGTTTGTTTAACTCTTAAGTCTTTTGGGGCTCTACAGTGCTTTTGGAAATGCTGTTGGGAATTGCCATTGAACTGGGGAGAGCGGCAGTTGGGATGAATTAACCAGGCCAGGCTACATGACACAGAGCACCTGGGCTAAAAGGTGAGCACTTGAAATCCCAACCTTCTGTGGCCATGGCTGTCCCTCCCAAGGGAGGTATGAGATGTGTGAGGTCCTGCTGTTTCCAGGTTTACCCTTTAGAAAGCTGTGTTGGTGTTTGTGCTGTGTTTAGTTAGCTTGCTGGGGCAATACTGGTGCAACTGGATATCAGAGTCCTTTCTAAACTCTGGAAAGCTGGGAAAAGAAAGTGGCCAGAACACGAGAGTTGAGGCATGAGTGCAACAGCTCTGTGACCACAGGCAGAGGTCAGGGTCTTCCCCAAAGCTTTGAATATGGGTTTAGGGACTTCCTGTCTCTGTCTGGATGGGCTTTAGGATGCTGTAGTTGAGCTCTGTCTCACTGATGAGAAGTGATCCTTTCACCCACTCCAAATCCCACAGCAACAACCTTTGTGGAGCAGCAATACTCCCCTCCCAGTGAAACTGGGTCTCCTCAGTGCTGGGCTGGCAATTTTTCTGAGTGTGGAAAGAAACCAGGCTGCAGCAATAAAATGGAGAAAAAATTAGAAGAATCAATGTACAGGCAAAAAATAACATCTCATGCTTCCTGGAGCTGCTACAGGTTTCTAGGTTTATTCCTGATGCTACAGAGCAGAGTCCCAGCACATACAAATAAAAAATCAATGGGCAAAGTTCCATCCCTTCTGCACACAGCCCTGGAGCTGGTGGCTCCTCAGAGGTGGCTCCTGTGAAAAGGATAAGACAGGACAGCTGCTATAGGATACAGGCACTCACCTCAATCTGGAGAGATTACAGGACAGGGGGAAGTAAATCAGATCTCGGTGTCAAGCACTTGCATGGTCACAGGGGTAAGTGGTACAGCAGCTGAGTGGTGCAGACTGGCTCTGCAAGCCCTGGGTGCTGCTCCTGCTCCTCTCCTTTCCCTTTGGAAACCTCTCCCTGGCTGGGTTTGCAGCAAGGCCTAGTAACCGAGGGACTTGCTGCCTCTTGGCAGGTGGTGGGGGAAGAGGGCAATACCTGCAGCCATGTGGGATGAGGAGGACTCAGGAGATAAAGAAACAGCTGTGAGAGGATGTTATGTGAAGCCTCTGGGGTGGGAGAGGGTTTTGTTGAATGTTTTATTCAGCTGTTAATGCCATCATGCTGCACACAAACATCTCAGAGGTGAGGGCAAGTACAACCCCCTTCCCAAGCAGCCTCAGGGAAAATGAGCCAGCTCCTCCTTGGCCAAAGCACTGTCCCTTGTGCTCCTGTAGTCAGCAGAGTGTGGTGGGACAAAACTCCTTTTCTCTCTCCAAGACCATGTCTTGTCTTCATTTTGGTCATGCTTAAAGCTGAGACAAAGCACTCAAAGAAGAAGACATTAAACAGAACCCTGGTGAGTCCATTGCAGATTCTTCAAAAGCTGGTGGAACATGCAGGATCTTGATGCTTGTGCCCTTGGAATTAAGATGGCCCATGTGGGCAAGGCATCAACTCTTGCTGAAAATTTTAGAGGCCTGGAGATCTGATGGAGAGTGTCTGTCAGGCTCCCAATCCATGACTGTACTTCATTGCAAGTGATGCAGCCGAGGGCACGTGGGCAGGCAGCAGCAGAGGAGGAGCACCCTGGGGCTGCAATGTGGGGCTCACCCCACAACTCCAACTCCTTCCACCACATTTGCTACTTAACTCCTTCTGGCCTGGCCACTCTGCAGTGGAAAGTCAGAGGCCATTGCCAGAAGCAGCCCTACAGTGTATTTTGGGTCCTGCTGAGATCCACCAACATTTGTTCATCACCTCTACCAGCAGAGCAGCTGATTAGATGAGACCTGCTGGGGTGTCTCTTCACAGTTATCTCCAGGGTAATCTGTTATCTAATAGCTCTCCAGGGAGGTCCTTTTTATGGGCTTTTCTATTACTGATGATGAAGTGATGCTCAACATGTTGTGAAAACAAATCTAATTCTTATGTCTCAGAAGCAAATAACTTGATGAGTTATTTCTGTATAAACAGATGTCTTGGGGCTGTATTTTGCTGGGTTTATTTTATGGGACAGCTGAGGTTTGTATTGCTTTATCACCTGCTGCTTAATAGATGGAGGTGAAGTATCAGGTTTCCATTAACTGAAAGTCTGCTCCTTTTCCTAAGCTGAGATTCCTCTTTTTTCCCTTTTCCATGGGCTCTGCGCTGCTGGCAGTAGCTTTGCCATGTGCTGGTCTCCTCCTCCTTGTCCTCTTCCTCCTCCTCCTCTGTTAAACAACCACATGGCTGGTGAAAGGCTGCAGGCTCTGGAGATGACACTGCAGGTATCAGTGACATTTCCAGAGATGGCTTTGCTGCAAAGGCAATTGATTTAATGATTTTGTTACTAGAGTGGTGCTGCAACCACTTCCCCAGGATGAGATTTCATCACTCCCAAAGTGGGTATGAAGACAGTCGACAACCTAAAAATATCGTGAGTTTAGGAATATCAGGAAGCCACGGCAGCAGGAGAACTGGCTGGGGGGTGGAAGCTGCAGGGACTTTGCTTTTTGAATGCTGCAGGATCGGTGCCCGGGGCTCGTGGCTGCCCCCGCAGGGAGACGCGGTTGGATTCTCCAGAAAAGCGCCCCGGCTCGCCCAAGGAGAAGCGGTGTAAAGTTACGTGTTCATTAGACCTAGACCCGCCCAGCATCCAGAAACAGGCGGGGGATCTGCACAAGCTGGGGAGCTCTTAGTGCAGTTTCGGCCCCTTGTGTCTCCACCTGTTCCCCCCGGCAGTGCCAGGGCCAGCTCTGATTTACTGCTCACCACCTCTCACCTCTCTTTCTCAGAGGAGAAACAACCTCCTCCCTTCAGGGGAGCTACTGCAGGTGAGGAAACCACTGCCTAACAGGATGAGGTGCTTCTGGGGTTTCATTTCTCTGGGCTGGCCCAGCCTGCACAGAGCCTGTGCTGGGGTCCCCAGCTGGCTGTGCTTGCTCTGGGCTGGGCTCAGGGGCTGTGCTGGGGGCCCTGGGCTGCACTGTCCCTGTGCCCTGGCTCCAGCAGCCCCACGGGTGACACAAAGCCAGGGCCCTGCCTTGGGACCAGGTGCTCCTGCCGAGGGATGAAGCACTAAGGACTGACAGGAAGATTGGGGAAGGAGACCAGCATCCAGCCACCTAAAAACTCTCTCTGCTGTAAGGAGAAGTTATGCAGGGACAAGTAATCTCTGTTACCTGCAACCCAGGGATGCACAGCTGGCATGGAATTTTCTAGGTGTTGCTGGCTGGGAAGCATCTCAATGGCAATGCTGGCAAAGACAGCACTGAAAAATACTGCATAAGGGAAGGAGCATTATTGAGATCTGTGACCTCGGTGAGAAAACCAATATGTTTTAAAATGTTGCTATAAATCTCAGTCCTCTATTCCTCCACAAACAAGATCACATGGAGAGTGATCAGGCACTTGACAGATGCAAAACATACTGAGTCATGGAGAACAGGGGCAAAGAGAAACTGTGCAACACCAGACAGCACTGGCTATTAGTTAGAAAATAAAAATGTAATTGGGAGTTAATCATTGGTCTTTCCTAGATCACAAATCAAAAAACTGTTTCAAAATCCCTGGGTGGAAGACAAAGCCCAGGATGAATGAGTTGCAGCCCAGTGACCTGGTTTTATCCAGGCCAGTAGAGATCAGGACACATGAAAAATGATCAGGACTTTGCCACCAGCCTTTTTGATTGCTGGTGGGGAAGTAGAAAACCCATGATTGGGCAAAATGTTGCTTGGAGCTGGTGTAACAAAGAAACTGGGCCTCAACAGTGCAGTCATATGAGAATCCAGTGAAGTGGGTCTGCTGTGAGAGGTGTCCTGGGAAGGCTGTTCAGCCTTCTGGTTTGGCAGGCTTAGAGGGGAAATCTGTGGATTTTAAACTCCTACTCACAAAGAGCTTCTCTACTGAAAGCATCGTGATGCTTCTTGGTTTAGACTTCAATGGCATTTTTCGAATTGACTTTTAAGGCTAACAGAAGGGGAAATGGGCTCTTGTTCCTTCAGGAGATGACAGTGTATTTTTAAAAACAAATTGTGCCTGAGGACTAATTAACTTGGCATTTGCAGCTTAGAATTCTCCTGGTTAAATTTGCTCCAAGACCACGTTTTGTTGCAAGAAAACTTCTGTCTGGCATTTCCTTCCTTCCTCCTGCTGCTTCTATGCTGTGATATTAAGGTCACGAGCCACTTTCCAATGTCCTGTTCAGTGACTTCCAATGAAGCAGTGAGAGTGAAGATCCCAGTTTAGCTGTGAGGGCTCAGTCATGTCTCAGTAGAGACATCTCTCTTATGGTTCTCATTCTAAAAGCTAGAAAGTGCCTACTAGATTCACCTGTACCTACCCAGAGATCATCTGAGCACAGTGGCAGCTGCAAAAAGCTTCCTGGAGAAAGCTCTAGCACAATGAATCACTGCAGTCTGTACACAGGGAGCTAATAGGATGCTCTCATTCAAAAATTGTATTAGAAGACACTGATGACAATGAGCCCACATCAGCTGCCCTCCCTGCACTTCCTCTCTCTGCCATCCCAAATCAAGTTAAGGTGACCTAGATGCACCTCTGATTGCTTTAGGAGAAAAATATGTCTTGTTTGTTCCTGGGGGTCACAGGTAACTAATGCAGCAGCATTAGGCTCAGCAAAGGCACAGCCCCATCCCTGGCACTGCAAACTGCCACATTTGCAGGGAGCTGTGTGGGTCAATCCCAAGGGCCAATCCCCAAGCTCTCAGGACTCTGCGTGACAGTGTGAAGGGATAACAAGCACCAGCCTTAAGATTGGTTTGTGGGAGGGCTGCAGGTCTATATCATGATGTGCTCATGTGCAAACACAAACCTTGAGTTTCTTTCACTCTTTTAGATTTTTTTCTCTTGATTTTTAAGCCTGAACTGACATATCTTTGACCAGCAAGGTCAGTTACTCCTCTTCCCCATAATTTCCAGAATATGAAACTATAAATGTAATTGGTGGTGGTGGGTAAACAACCAGATCCAAAAGACAAACACAAATCCCAAGCAAAGCACTCAGTTGTTGTAAAGTTCAGAAGCTCCAACCAGGAGTCCAGTGTTTTACACACAATACAAATGGAATAGACTCAGTGTCCAGCTTTTGAGGCTGATGAGTTAAAATTAGGGCGACTTGGACAACAAGGGCAAAATTAGGGCAATGAAAAAGAGAGGCAGGATGGCAAAAGGAAGGACATGAGGTTTTAGTAGAATTTACTGTGTGCTAAAATAATCCCTAGGAGGCTGGTATTAGTAATCAACTCTCCTGACAAGTCCTTTGCATGGAGTATGCTGCTTACCCATCACAGCTGCATTTAGGTGTAGAAGCAGCCTCCCAGAGAGCAGTGCTCAGAGTGGAGTGTCTCCAGGTAAGCCCCACTCTATGGGAGGAAAAGCAAGGCTGTGTATTTAGCAGAATCCCCTGCATGCATGTATTGACTTCCCCAGAGAAGCTGGCTGTTCACCACACTAAGCCACAGGCTGGCCCAAATGGCTTTCAAAGAAAGCTACCCAACTCTCTCTGAAAAAGGCCCCAGATTTTAATCTTTTAATTGATGTAGCAAATCTCTTTTCTGCCCTTGAGCTGAGAGAAGTGGGTGCTCTTTGCAGGCAGAGAACAACCAGAAGCACATCTCAGAAGCACATGATGTACTGAACTCTCTGGAGACTGCTAATGATGTTTGATTAATTTTCATTATCAATGTGAGCAAGCTTTGAGCTCTCTCTGCATCTGTCTTATTTAGAGTTGTCTTTTATTTCTTAGTTAAATAGCAGCTTCTACAGACAGTGATCTAATTGCTCCTCAGCACCTGCTTGAAGTCATCCAAGTTAAGGATGGACATTGTGTAATTTGCAGTACACGTGATTTGGTCTTTAAGGCTCAGATCAAATAAAATGGAATAGCAAATGAGCCAGTAATTGAGTTCAATGGAAGGTACTGTGCAGGCTGGTGCTGGGGTCACAGAAATGCTTGGGCTGAGCAACACTGACAATGGAACAAATCAAAATACGTGTGTTGTGGTCACCCAGCAGCAGGAAGAACAGCCTTCCAGTGGACATCCTGAGTTCAATAACCCATAGAATGCTTTCTGTCTACAGGGAAACTGGCTTTTGCAGTGAATTTTATTGTGAGTCTTTTCTGTGCTGCAAAACCCTGCAGCCAGGGCCCAGCAAATTCAGTTGCTGCTGGTGAGGCAAGTACCCAGCATGGGTTATGTGCTGTCACCTATGGGCTTGTTACCACCCTCAGGTGCAGTGCAGGGAGCCCCTGTCACTTACACCTCACAAAGCCTGTCCTGGGTAAGGCCATGGCCATGCCAGGATGGAGAACTTCCCACTCACAGAACTGGTCATGTGTCAGAAAGGAGAAAACCATACCAGCGTTCAGCTGAAAGCTTCTCTCAGTTGAGTAGTCCTGGAGGAATCCTTTTGTGGGTCCTTTGATGAGTCCCAGTAAGGATCTCAGCCATTTTTTGGTTATCAAGCCTAATGTTGGATCCCTCCTAGCCAGATGAAAACATGCACCCATTAAGGCAAATACTGATCAGTTGGGAGTGGTACAGCCAAAGCCACAGACTGAGCTCTCAGTCTACATAGAAAAGCTTAGAATCTGTACAGGAGAACAGTTTAAAAAAAGAAAAAGAATATAACCCTCTACCTTGCATTACACTGGGCTGGCAGGCAGGAAAACTTATCCTACTTTTGTCCACTGCCACCCAGCTTCAATGCCCTGAACTCATCTTTGTGCTCCATGTTTCTCATCTGCTCCTGCTCATTTTGCCTGAAGAATTGCTGGCTTGATTGTTCTCGAGGCTTTGCTCATGGAATGCCAGGAGGCACACAGCTCTTGGAGGACTGGCAGGACAAGGCTCACCCCCAAGAAAAGCAGAGTGTTTTCTCCGGAACATTAGCCCAAACAACTATTTGCCATCTACTATGTGAAACCAGGAGTTACTTGAAGTGCTGTTAGATATTAATTCACTTCAGCATAAGAGGAGAAGCAGCACCAATGAAGAAAAGAATATAGTCCAACCCACAAGTCATTCCTGATTACATTACCGAGGAGCAGCATGAATGGCAAACCAAACTCAGCCATTCTCCCCGTGTCTAGGTGGTACAGAGCTTAATACCTCTGCTCTGGCGATCCAAACACTGCTATTCCAAAGAGATCTTTCTTCCTTGGAAAAGGCCTTTTGGTAACTGGAGGAGGAGGCGTTGTCTGGGTTGGAAGCCGGAGCCCAGCGGTCGGGGGGAGGCTGGCAGGAGCAGCTTTGCAGGATGTTGTCATGGGAACAGAGCAAGTAGGGCAGCGCTGCTCCGCATCCTCCACACGAGCGCCGGCAGCGCCGTGGCACGAAACCGATGCTGCTTGCAGCACTGGCAGAGCCAGCTCCCGCCTTGGCTCCAGCAGAGATTGAATCTGAATGAAATGCAAAGGCCAGAATCTCCCTTTGTGGGAAAGTGGTGTCACTCCTGCTCCCAGTGGAGGACTTTATGCCGTGGGCACGTTTTAGCTGCTGCTGAATCTGGCATCCAGAATGGTTAATGGCAGCAGACAAAGGGTTAATCTATGGCAGCAAGTACATCACCATGGCGGGCAAGCTCAGAATACAAAATACTGCCATAGTGTCAATATTTGTGGTCACCCGAAGCATCAGATTTACCTTGCACAACGCTGGCTTTGAATGCAGTTTACTTTCTCTGTGCAGCTCTACGTATGTGGAATTGTCGGATTTTTCTTTATAAGAAATACTTCGTGGGATACTGTGGTTGCTAGGGACAAACAATGGTAGTGAATAGTTTCCTGGATAAAGAAGAACACAGAGACTCCTGCTCTTTCAATTATTAGGAATATGTATCTGAAAGAAAAAGAATACAGTTAATGTTGCACCACAGAGACCAGTGGAACTAGAATTAAATGCAGTAGGTTAGAAAAGATCTGACAAAGGTTGAAAATGCTAACAGAAAAAAGAGTGAAATGCATTTCATTGCCTCCAAGCTTTCATCTTGCTTTGCCCAGGTCTGCTGGCAAAGTAAAGATCTCCTAATTAAAGCAGGCATCTGCAGAGTAACTGCATTGCTGCCACTGACCCAGGCCAGCAAGGTGCTGAGTGAACACTCCTCATTTCCTATCCACACCGAAGTGTGAATGAGGGGCCCGCAGCCATCCAGGGCTTGCTTGATACCTGCTTTGGAAAAGTGACCAAAATAGCAAGCAAGGGAAGAAAACTGAGCCAATGCATGGAGGGGTTCCCAGTTTGCTTGTTGAGGTCATTGAAAGCCCCTCTGCTTAGCAACAAGTTTGGGGCAAGCAATGATAAACTTTGCCACAAACCCGCTTGGAGTTGTATTATAAACATAATTTTACCTTGCCTTTAACCTCTCTCTCCCTGGCTATGGTGTTTCCATGCAGGCTGCAGCAAAGATTGGAATGAAATGGCTGGCACTGGATAGAGCACATTCTGGATTCATAGTGACTTTACTTCTAGTGCTGACCCCTTTGAATTTGAAACAGGAAGCATGAATGTGTTAGTGTAATCCTCATGGATTACTCTGTATGAGGAAGGAACTCTGGTTCCTTTTTGGGCATGTTTGCCTCCGTGCTGCTAGCAAAAGCTCTCTGGGGTAGAACAAGGAACAGCAAAGTGTGTGGAGCAGCACTGACCTTGTCTCCCCCAGGAACAATACATGCAGAGCATCTGAGGTCTTGCTGGGTCAGGGCTGGCAGAGGCTATTTATAAGTTTTGGATTAAACAAACAAATGCAGAAGCTGTTATTTGTGCTGCAAGGGATGAAGCCAGAGCTGTGGACTTAGGGATCATGGTTAAAGAGCTGATGCCCCTACAAGCTGAAGCTGTCTCACCTGCAAGCTGCTGTTCCTTGTATTTGCAGCATGTGTCCTTTGCTGAAGGAAGGAACATGCAACAGGAATTGCACTGATAAGAGCATGACATATGTCACAAATTGAAACCATGTGCAAACAGGTCATGCTCCCCATGTGTGTGATGTGGGGACTCAGCTGCTGCAGTGTGTGAGCCCTGACTGACCTTGCATTAGCAGAGAGAGACCTTGAACTCTTACAGCCTGCAGAAAAGTCAGGAGTGGATTCACTGAGACAGAAAGATAAAATAAATGCACGTCTCTTTCAGCACTTCCCTCCATTTGCTTCATATCATAAATATCAATACAGATATAGAAATACAGAGGTAAACAGTTTGCCCTTTCCATATGCATGCATTTCTGCTGTGAAAGGCTTTATGTAACTCCTGACAGCAGATTGCAAAATAATGCCTGGGTTATGGAAGGAAGCCACGAGCCATTACATTGCATTACTGTAATGTAATGGGTCCCTGAGATGAGCCAGATTTGGAGAGCTTGCATTTATTGTAAACCTTGTACCCCACCTAGCCCACTGGCATTGATTTATCTTTGTATTCTCTAGAGATCAAAGACCACGAGGCCAGAACAGCAGCTAGACAGGAATGGAGCCACTGGGGTTTTGGCCCCAAACAGAAAATCATGAGACAAGACTGTGCTGTTTCTTTGAAGGGATGCAATACCAGAGACAGAACTTATTCAGATGGATGCTGATGACCAATCTGCTGAAAGGAGAATTTCTCATGAGCCTAGAGCAACTGACATTGTAATTAATCTCTTCCTAGGTTTCTTTGCTAAGTAAAGGCTGCTGTGACAACAAGTGCTGCCATAATTTTAATTTTTAATTGAATGTAGCGAATAGACAAAAAAAGAATCTGCATTTACTTTGTTTTTCTTCTGTGCAAATGTCACATCACTTTCACGTTGGCAATAAGTGCAGAAGTGCTGATTCAATCACTTATTTCCATAATCCTCTCAGATTTTTCTTTTATATCATTAATAATAATGAAAAGATTTTCTCAGCTGGGAAAACAAAGGGAAGCAGGCAAGTTCTGAATGTGAATAGGCTAAAGTGACATAAAAAGAGGGTAATTTGCATTAGTAAAAATAATCATAATGTGAATGATTTAAATGATGGTAAATAGCATCTATCCCTACCTGCCCTGAGGAACATCCACCCTGTGACAGTTCAGCTGCAGCATGTGAAGCAGCCCCACACCAATTGTTTGACACAGCACAGCCAAGTCCAGTGTAATTACCACAGAGCATAAAGGTACTTTACAGAGAAATGCATTTAAAAGACTCACATCCACATGTGAATCAATGCAGCACAGTAAGGAGGAGCAGAGGCACAGCTCAATGCACAGTTGGCTACAGAGACCATGTGGCTTTGGGAAGGCTCCTGCAACAGGAAAGGAAATGCAGGAGCTTGCACTGCATCTACAGTGCCTGGGAATACAAAGCTCTTTATAAGCTATTTTTGTAAGAGGACTGAGCAGGAAAGATGGGGCACTGGAGCAGCTGCCCTGCCCAATGCTTAGAGATGCACAGCCTTGATTCTTGTTCCCAGAAGTCTGGCTCAGGCTGTGCCCCAGTATCTCAGGGGGATGCACCACCTGCTCACCCCTCCATGGCCAGGGGAGGACCAGAGCTTCCCCCTCCCCACAGCTTCAGAGCCTTTGAATGATCAAAGACACTGCCAGCAGCTCTTGGGGGCACTTGCTGTGTGAGTATTGATAATGGAGACAAGAGAGCAACTACAAAACTGTAAAACACATACTTCAACACAGAACACTGACAGCAAAGTGCAAGGTTTAGCTTAGAGAGGCCAGTGTATAGAACCCTCAAACAAATTCTGTTATTAAAGCAGGGTGTATGTTATTTTTAAAAAGCAAACTAGATGAGAGAGCTCAGCTCCATTAAGTTGAAGAGGATTGGTCCAGCAAGGACAGAGTTAGCAGTGCAGGGAGCAGCCTGCTGCCACTAAAGCTCAGACTCTGCTGATAATCCAGTGAGAGCTCTCTTGAAGATGAAACACATCTTCAGCCCTTCTGGAAGATTAGCAAGCTGGAAAGGAATTATAGTCATGACAGTCAGTTAATAATTTTCTAAAAATCAAATTTGTATACATTTTTTAGCTGTCTTTCCCTTTTTTTTTTTTTTTTTAAATAAACTGTAGTTTAACAGTATTGCTTCTGATACTGGTGTGCTGATAAATACATTAAAAAAATGAATTGAAACAAACTGAAAAAAAATCTAAGTGTTAAGACAGAAACTCCCAGTGTTCTTTTCTTGATAATTCGTCCAGGAGCTTTGCTTACCTAATCACTTATTATTGTTTTCTAGGGGAAGAATGGACTCATCTTCTCAAAGAAGTAATCTTTACCACCTGCAGCACCAAGCGCCTGTGGCTCACAAGTCCTTATTCCTTTTTTTTTTTTTTTTTGGTGTTCCTGGCTTTGAGGAAGCTCCAAGATTTGGCTTCAAGGTCCCAAAGGCTGTTCCAGCCACTTAAATAAGAGCACATTTATTACCTCTGAATGGGTTAAAAAAATTAGTTTATCAGGCTCTCTTTTCCTACGCCAAGCTCTTCCAAAGGCAGTGATGCCTCTGGAACTGCGTATTGTTTACTTCAGCTCAAAATGTGATCTGTGTTTTTCTAAAGATTCAGCATGTTTTTCAACTCAGCAGTCAATCTGCCCATCGTACACTAAGGCTGTGGGTGGTGGGGAAGACACAGAGCCACCTTCACGCTTCAAAACACTTCCATTGCAGATACAGCCATTAAATAGACAAATTGTTTGGCTAAGCTTGAAACCTGATGTACTCTCATTACAGTCTACTGGCAATTTTCCCTGAATTTTAAATAAAGGTGTTTTGTGTTTCCATAGCAACTGGAGCTCCTTTCCCGAGATGTCTGATGCACTGCTAGTATTACACAACCTATTGTATTAGGAGGAGTGAAGAGCAGAGTTGAAAAGTCTACTGGATCTAAAGGATTATGAAATTACAGCCAGTCAGTGGGGGGCTGGGGAGGGAGAGGGGAAACACAGCAGCTTTTGGCCATTTTTTGGTACAGTTTTGCCACTTGGGAGTTTAGAGAGAGAACCATGGAATTGTAGAATGGTTTTGGCTGGAAAGGACCTTAAAGATTCTCCTAGATCCAATGGCACTGCCATGGGAAGGGACAGCTTCCACTAGATCAGGCTGCTCAGAGCTCCACCCAACGTGGCCTTGCACATCAAGGATGGGGCATTCACAGCTCCTCTGAACAACCTCTGCCAGTCCCTCAACCCTTCACAGTAAAGAATTTCTTCCTAATATCTCATCCAAACCTGTTCTCAGTCCGAAGCCATTCCCCTTGTCCTGTCAGCACCTGCTCTTGTAAGGACACCTCTGTGGAGGTGTCAGAGGAGCTGAGATGAGCCTGAGCTTTTCCCCAGGCTGTTCCCAGCCCTGGTGCTGTCAGCTGGGCTTGGGGTCCCTACACAAATAGGAGAGACTTGTAGATTGCTTAATCTGCCAGGTTTAGGGGCGACAGCTGGAAATGCTGCTTCTTACCAAGGCTGGCTGCCCTCTGCAAGAAGGTGAACACTGCTCTTGGGTGGAAATAATTAATCACATGACAAATGTGGATTAATTATTGCTGGATTTTAGTGACATCTTCTCAGAGAAACAGCTGTCTATAAAACACATGAAGATTTATATAACTGTGTGTTCAGATGTGTAAAAACTGGATTATATGCTGCTCACACACCTCATTTAGAGTAGTACTTATAATCACTTCTAACCCATTCCAATAGGGCCAAGATTGGGGAAACTATACACCAGTCAGCCCTACCTCTCTTTAAAAAGGGACATGTTGATACTAAAGTGTGTCCAGTGGAGGGTAACAAGGCTCCTGAAAGGTTTGGAAAATGTCTTAGTGGCTGAGGGAGATGGGTTTGTTTAGCCTGGAGAAGACAAGGCTCAGGGGAGACCCCATCACTCCGTATGAAAGGAGGGTGCAGTGAGGCCTCTTCTGTCGTGCCTGCAGTGAGAGGACTCGAAGAAATGACCTTAAGCGGAGACAGGGGACATTCAGATTAGATACTAGGAAAATTATTATCCCTGCCAGCGTGGTCAGGCTTTGGAATAGGTGCCCCGGGGAGGTGGTGGTGTCACCATCCCTAGAGATGTTCAAGGGGTGTCTGGATCTGGCGCTGGGTGATACGGTTTAGTGGTTACAGTGCTGGGTTGGTGGTTGGACTGGATGATCTTGGCAGTCTCTTCCAACCCCGACGATTCCACCATCCCAGGGATATTTTNCTGCTGCTGCTGGCCGCACTGGCGGTGCTGGGCGCCGAGGCCAAGGTGAGCGGGGCGGGAAGCACGGGTCACGGTGGTGCTCCCGGTACCGGGCCCTCCGTCCCCCGCCGGGCGCTGGGGCTCCCTCCCTTTCCGCCTTCCCGGCGCCTCTGCTGTCCCGGCCGGCTGTAGGGGAAGGCCGGAGCGGTGGTTTCGTGCTCGGCGGAGGAGCAGGCCCGGCGCCAGCCCCGGTTTCTGTGCCGCCCTTAAGCGTTGATGTGGCTTTGCCGGGGTGCCCGGGGACAGCGTCACGGAACTGCGAGTGGGACCGAGCTGTGCCCGGGGCTGCCGGGGCTGGGTCACTGCCCGGCCTCGCCCGCGCTGAGTGCAGGCGCTCTGCTCGTGGCCGCGCCGGGTTAATTTAATTTAATTTAATATTCGGCACTGTTAGCGTAGGTCTTTCTCTGTAGCGGGCAGCGACCACCCCGTCTTCTACAGTGAGAGTGCCCGCCTTTGAATTTTCTCCAAATAGGGCTGAGTTCTGTCCTTTTTAATGGTAACCAGCGGTTTGGTGCGGGGTGTGCAGTGCGTGGGCTGTATTTACCCTGCTCCCCGAGAGCCCTGCACTGCTGCAGCCAGCCCCGGCTCCTCAGCACAGGAAGGACAGGGAGCTGGTGGAGCAAATCCAGAGGAGGCCATGAGAGGTCACGGGGCTGGAGCATCCTGTGAGGAAAGGCTGAGGGAACTGGGGTTGTTTATTTAGTCTGGGGAAGAGGAGGCTCCGGGGTGACCTAATTGCAGTACCTGAGATCTGTAAGAGAGATGGAGAAGAGCTGATTACATGGGTGTGTTGTGTCAGGACAGAGTTTTTACACTGAGGGAGAACAGGTTTAGTTTGGATATCAGGAAGAAAGCCTTCCCTGTGAGGCTGGTGAGGCACTGGCACAGGTTGCCCAGAGAAGCTGTGGACGCCCCATCCCTGGCAGTGTTCCATGCTAGCTTGGGTGGGGCTTTGGGCAGCCTAGTGGAAGGTGTCCCTGCCTGTGGCAGTGGAGTTGGAACTGGATAATCTTTAAGTCCCTGCCAGCCCAAGCCTTGCTGTGATTCTGTGCTGCTGCAGTCAGGGTTTTCCAGCTGACCTGTGCCCACTCAGTGTTACTCTGACTGGGCTCTTCAGTGCAGAAGTTCACTGCCAGTACTTGCTCACACATCCTTTTGTAATGCCACCAGAAATTGCCTTGAACTTTAGATAAGCCACATTTATCCTTTGTCTCTTAGTATTTGATAAAATAGGCTTAGAATTCTTTCATTCCTTTTAAGATCATCACTGCATGTGTTAAGCAGCTGCCCTCCTAAGCTGAACAGTTGAGTAATCAACATCAGCAATTTCTGCATGTGTGGTTTTTCTTAGAAAGAGGAATGAGCTTAAATTCCATTTTTCCCCTCAAGAATGTGTTTCTATCTCAAATAGCAGTGTGACTTGTCAGATTGCTCCACTTGCTTAGTAATTCTGAAGGGCTGTTCTTAAACTTGTAGGAAGTCCTGAGTAAGACTGTTCAAAGGTACTTGCAGGTAATTTGTGTTAAATATTTCAGGTCTTATGTGAAGATTGCCTTCTGTACCCCTGATAATATAAATGATACAATAGCTTATGTTAATTTGTTCTAAGCATGCTGTTTACTGCACTTGCAGAATTCAGAGGATGTCCGGTGTAAATGCATCTGCCCTCCCTACAAGGACCATTCAGGCCATATTTACAACAAAAATGTTTCACAGAAAGACTGGTGAGTGTGTGTGGCACATCCAAAATGATCATAAATCTTACTGCTTAAAGGCTTGCTCTGTAGTGATTGTGGATGAATCTCCTGTGGTGGTACCAGGACAAAGCAGAGCATTTCTATAACTCACTGGAGCTTTTCTTTCAAAAATACTCCAGAATTCAGCTCTAGCAAGGGACAAGGCTTAAACCCCATAGTTTTTGCTCTGTCTTCTGTTTTGGTTTGCTTGCTTGCATGTTTAATTGTTTTTTTAGATTTGGAAGTAGTGGAAGTGAAGAAAGTGGTGTATTTTGAATCCAGTGACTTGGAATGGTGTAAAGGCAAGGGAGCACACACTGGGACTTGGGAGCAGTGTCTTTGCTTTCTCTTATCTTGAAAAACATCCCATCACTTAGGCACTGTTGTTTCTGGAGTTCTGTGAGGTTCCAGTAGATTTTGCACTTTCTAGCAACTTGGAGAAGAAAAATTGTTGATATTAATGTTTCTTATATTCTCAGTAACAGACTTATTTTTGTGTTTAACCAAAATACAAGATTCCTGCAGCTCTTGGGCAGTGCATTGATACAAACTTTCAGCCATAGGAACCAGCAATTGCACAGATTGTACCTGGCATGTATTTTTGATTTTTGTACCTTGAACGCTGCATTCTTCCACAGAGGAAAATGTAGTTCTGCTTTCACTTAAATGAGGAAAAGAAACCCTCCAGTCCTCTCCAGAGGCTGTGAGGTGGCACTCAGCAGTTGCAGCTATGAAGAAGAGGTACAGAGAAGACAGGAGAGATGAGCTGGAGCCTGCTGAGTGTTTGCAGCTCTGTAATTTATCTCAGTAACGTGTTGAGTGCTGTCGCTTGAGGCCTTTTGTTTCACTGCCTGCTGCTGGCTGTGCCAGCGCTGAGGTGAAACAGGAGGAAGGTGGGACAGGATTCTGGTTGTGTCAGTGCTCTGCAAGGACCCTGAACTGTGAGTAACAGCCTGAGTCAGCAGAAGGGACAGCATCATGTCAGTTGTTGTTGGAAGCTGTTGTCTCCTGGCAGCTGGGTTTTAATGCTGTGCTATAGAGTGCCCATTATATTGTCAACCACACTTTCCACAGGGGACTGACTTATATTTGGTAATTTTTCAAGTCAAATGCTTTTGCTGAAAGCTGAATGCTCTTTATCCACTGTCTTGCTGCTTAGAGAAACAACCTGAGTTCCTTTTTTTTTTTTTTTCCCCAATGTCTGTACCTTGTGATGATAAGAAAAAAATAAATTCAATTCATGCATGTCAAAGAGAGGCTAATCTCCCTTCAGACAGTGAAAGGATGGAATAAGGCTCTTTTGAGTGTGGTGAAGGAAGAAGTGGAATTAGTAGCTGAAATTTACTTTTATCCTTGATGTGTCATATAATGCATTTGTGCTGGATTCATATCCTTGGACTTGTTCTGCTAACAGCTTTGATACTTTCACTGGAATATGAAGACACTCTATTGAGTTAGAAAGATCTTAAAGCTTGTTTAGCAGCTTGTCAGTAGCTGAATTTCTCATTTCAGTGACATAAGTGTGGCATAGTGATTTATTTGTACCTGCAGTTTAGAATGACTGAAGTGAGCTGAGCTTCTCAGCTCCTGCAGCAGAGTTTCCCCAGCTCAAAACTGACTGGGCAGTTTCTGTGTTTCCTCAGTGATTGTCTCCATGTGGTGGAGCCCATGCCTGTCCCTGGACCCGATGTAGAAGCTTATTGTTTACGTTGTGAGTGCAAATATGAGGAGAGAAGCTCAGTCACAATTAAGGTAAGCAATGTAATTCTGTTGGCATACATTAAAGACTTCAGCTGTTTAGTAAATATGTCTGTTAGAGAAATGCTATTTTTAAAGGGAAAACTATTCTAAGGCAGTAGCTGTTTTTTTTGGTAGTAGTTGCTCACAATCTTGAGCAGTAACAGTAGCATCAAACTTTAGCTGAAGAAGTGAAGCTGGATCATCTCCACTTTTGAGATCAGACTTTACACCTTACTAAAATTTGGAGTGTTCAAGCTTTGGGTTTTGTTTTCCTTATTATTTCAGAGGGCCTCTCACTACACAGCTGCCTTATAATTTCTTACTATAAATTTTCTTTATCCATGTTTGTTCTAACTGATGTTTTCTGTGCTCTTCACATTCTTGTCCCATTGGAAGCATTGAGGCCTGGACTGCTGTGAATAGACTGCAGTATGTTTCTTGGTTTTTGCCAACACAGACTACTTTATTTTTGGATTTTAGAAGTTTGGTGTTTTGTTTTGCTTGGTGGCTGAATGCAGGTCTGTCCTAGACAATGGGAGATCACTGGGAGATGCCCCAGATTTGTCACCTGTTTAATGGCCAGGCTGAGCTGTTGTCTTGGTGGAAGTGAGAGTTACAACACTGAATTGTTTTAAGAGACGTAGCCTAAGATTCTTTGCAAGGTTTCCTTGTTTCAAGCTGCTCTAAACCCTTTAAATAACATGTTGTAGTTTGTTAGTTTTCCTTTCTTTCTGGCTTCTGAATCATCTGGTGACACTACCAAAGATCAAACTTTGCCTGTACTCATCTTTAGGTCCTTGCTGCCTGCTGTGAGACTGGGAAATGTCACAATCTTGGCATAAACTGTGCTTGCATTCCCTAGGTGACAATCATCATATACCTGTCCATTTTGGGCCTGCTCCTTCTGTACATGGTGTACCTTACCCTGGTGGAGCCAATCCTCAAGAGGCGTCTCCTTGGACATTCACAGCTCATACAAAGTGATGAAGACATTGGGGTGAGCATATAATGATTGGGATGGCTGATAAATAATGATTTGGGGTGAGTAGCATTTTTTGCCAGGCAGTGTAGATGCTTTTCCTGCTGGGAGAGGAAAAGAAAGGTGTGTGATGACTTCTGTGAAGCTACTTTTTCATTTTTCACTGGGCTGGAAAGGAGTAAGGTGAGAACTGCTTCAGTTATACAGCTCTAAGATTGTTTTCACAGAGAAGAAACAGTGTAGGAATGGAGGTAAGAATATACAGGAGTACAGCAGCTTTTTAAGAGTTAATGATCCAGTCTTGCCAGTGATCATTTCTGTGGGACGTGCTCACTGCTTAGATTGCTCTCTGCAAAAAGAAAATGTGGGGGTTGCATCTTCTATTGTTCCAGTTTGAGCTTCTTGATGCTAGAACTTCAAGAAGAAATTGATACAATGAAGCAGAATAGTGGTGGATAATGAAATAATTTCTTAGTATTACAACAAGAAATCAAAATGTGACAGTATATTCCAACAGATCAGAAGAGAGATTTTTCGGGAGAAGGGGAGTAGTCCAGTAGTGACATGGTTTCCTGCCATTACTGGCCTTTCCAGTCTCTAGCACTGGGTAACAATCAGGTGTTTTTGTTATGAAATCAAGATACATAAAACATAGCTGAATAAAAACTACTATTTAAGAAAATGCCTAATTTTGAGTACTTAATTATCCCCTTAGCAAACAGAAACACCCTTTTAAGTGCAGATGGCTGATGATTGTCCCACTGTATCTGAACTTCCCTGTGTATTACATGTAGACATATTTCAACTGTCTTTGTATTGAGAACATAAGATTTTCCCAGTCACCTCTAGGAAGATTTTGGGTTGAGGGTTATTGTTGTTGTTGGGTTTTTTTTAGGGAAATATTTGAATGATTCTTCCCCTGTGTACATTCTTACAGCAAATTGGGCAGCTCCTACTTGAATTAAGTGAGCTTGTGCTGTATGCTATATTGCAGGCCAATTTATAGCTTGGATAAGTTATCTTAATGCCTCTAAATGAGTTAGTCTTTTGGTTGTAGGTGGAAGAAGTGAAATAAGTCCCATGGCAGAGTTCAGGTTAACTGCAGAATGAATTTACCTCAAAGTCTGGATCCACCTTAACCAATGTTATATTTTGCTGTAGCTGTTCTGTGAACATAATATAATTTAAGGTCTCTTATAAATTATCCCCATTCTTGCCTTCCCTCTTGCAAGTTCTTGAGATATTCTTGTCACAGTTCAAAAATACCATGTCCATGGATTTTGTGGCTGAATATCAAGGCTTGTTCACTCTTTCTTGTTGCCCATTGGTGTCAGTGACAACTGATGAATGTAAACCCACTTCCATAGTCCTCTTTCCTCTTAAATTCTTTTTTCCCCTTACTGTCTACATAGAAATTGAGATATCTAGCCTTGGAGCTGAGAATCTCAATTGTATAACTTTTTAGGTGAGTTGATAGCTCTTTTGATCAGGGATTGTCTCTTGTTCTCTATGAGCATATTTTTTAATGCTCATTGTGGCTTTGGGACTTACAGCAGTCATTTCAATAGGTATCATTAATGATAATCTATGTACAGCTGACAGTTGTCATTGAGCTGCTCTGCACAGTCAAATCACAAATAAAGTATCCATTAATGTAAAATTTTGATTTGTTAAAATCAAAAGTGTTCTGGAAAAAAAAAAAAGAATGTGAAATGTAGGGATACAAAAAGAGAGTTATTTATGGGTTTTTAAATTTATATAATTTTTCATTATGCATTGTATATCTGATGTAGCTTTAGCAACATGACTTTGTCCAAACAGTTTAATAGCCAAATAAGAATTTCAGTTCCAACTCTTACTGTTTATAACTTGGCTATATTTGGTAGCAGAAAATAAAGCCTTGCAGGTACTGATAGAAAACAGAGCAAACGTTAAACAAGCGCTGGGTTCTTGTTGAGCTCTGTCCCTTAAACAGCTGTATTGACACTGTGCTTTCAGAGAGCTCAGCACAATAGACTTAGTTTGGTAAACATCAGAGTGTGTTGGTTTGATATAGAAGCTGTGTGTGAACATCCTGAACTGCCTGGCAGGAGATGGCCAGGAGCTGGCAGGGAACTCACCCTGATTCAGCTGGGAAGTGAATTCACCACGATGATGAGGGTACAAATGGATGCAAGAGCGTGGATCTGATCCTGCAGCTCTCCATGGTGTCTCTGGGCAGCAGGTCATTGAAGTGTGGTGTGTTTGGGAAATCTGTGGAAGTTCCTGAGAATGAGAAATTGAAGTACAGTTTCAACAACTCAAAAACTTGCTCGGTCACTGTTCCCGACCATCCTGTTGGAACATCTCCTTTGCCTTAAAATAAACCCCACCAAACCAGCCCCACCCCACCCCCCGTGGGAGGTGAGGACCTTTGAGCTGACCTTGTGAGGGCTGACAGTGTCTCTTTGCCCTTGCAGGATCAGCAGCCCTTTGCCAACGCCCACGACGTGCTGGCGCGCTCGCGCAGCCGCGCCAACGTGCTCAACAAGGTGGAATACGCCCAGCAGCGCTGGAAGCTCCAGGTGCAGGAGCAGCGCAAATCCGTCTTCGACAGGCACGTGGTGCTGAGCTAAGTGTGCCTCGGGGGGAGCTCCGCCCGCCTGGGCTGCTGGAAACAGCTGACAGAAGTCTTCCTCATCCTGCCAAGTCACTAGAGTTCTCTTGAATGATTTGTGATTGATTTGAAACGAGATGAATTAAAGGAGTATTTGAACTTTGAAGGAATGTGTTAGAGTGGAAGCAATTTAAACAGATTAGTTAACCAAAAGCTTAAATCTTTACGTTTATTTGGAAACTTTTACTAACAAAGCTGAAAAGGAAACAATCCCTAAGATACCTTGGGTTGCCACTGTGGTACATTATTTACAGTTGTGACTTTATGGTGGTTTTTAACTATATATTTCTCTCTACTATTTATGTGGTTAAAAAGTACCTGGGAACACGGTAATTGCTTACAAACTCACTAATCACTTTACATAAAGACTTTTTTTTGTAAATATACTTGGATTTTCTGCTGATGGATGCTAGGTACTGGAAATCAAAGTCTTGCAGTGTAGTTTTGGTCTCAGAATGAAACCCTGCTGGCTGTGTTCATCATTTGGTTTCTTGCACTCGTACTTTCAAGATGCTTGTATGGCAAGTGATGTCTGCAGATTTAAGGCAAAACATAAGTGGACACTGACTCCTGGAGCTGCATATTTCAAGTACTGTGATGTAGATAAATTCAAATGCAGTGCACATTCAAGACAGTGTTGACCTTTTGTTCTATTTTGCTTTAATAGCTTAATATATTGTAGATGTATGATAGCTCTTTAAAAAAAAATCTTTCCCTTTCTTTTCATGGGTAAAGTCTCAGGAGTTAGTATATGATGAAATATTTATTACAAAAATCTTCCTGCATTTGTCTGGATTGATGGTGTAAGGCACATACTTTCTCTAGCACCTGTCATCTTGGGAGTTAGGTGTATTTTTTTACCTGTGACTCTGTACTCATCTCTCTTCAGAGGTTATACAGTTGCTAGATGACTAACTTTCATATATCTCCTTTGGAATGTAACAATTAAAGATAAAACTGATTTTTGAAAAATGGATCTGCATTATCAGTTTGTCATCATTTTTCTCCCTCATTATGCTGCATGTAAATTCCATCAGTGAAAGTACTCCTCTGGAAACGCTTCAGAGTAGAAATATGCACTTGTTCAGTGATTAGGTAAAGAAAGGCTCATCAAATTGTTAATTGACAGAAGTGTTTAATCCCTGACTCAGATGTAACTGTGCATATGCAGTTGCATTATTGTGTGACAGTTTTCAGTCCCAGGGTGGAAGGAGGTGGAACATGGAAGAATACTCTGTTTGTGGGGGCAGCTGTGGCTTGCTTAGTCCATGTTTGGGGGACAGATACAGAGCTTCATTTTCACATCAGTCCTGTAGACTTCCAAAACTCAGTTAACCTGGAGTGATTTAAAGCAGGTGGTGATTTGGTGGATTCACAGGATTCTTGCTTTAAATAAATAATAAAAAAAAAGATTGCACAAGGATTGAGAGGTCAAGAAAAATAAATTCAGGCTTGGGTTCAGTTTTGTGTTCAGCATCTCCCTGATGAGTGGTAAGTTTTTCAGTTGATGACACTGATGTACTAGGGTCCACTAAAAAAAATGCAACCTGTTTGTGAAATACATGCCTTGATTGTTGAATATCTCCCTGTCTGCCAGTCCTGGGAATTGTTGTGTGTTGTGGCTGCCTGTCCTGTGAGGCCTGAAGCTGGTGTGGGAAGGGGGATGTTGGATACAGCACTGTGGCCCACACAGGGGCACCAGAAGGTGAAGCTTTCTTTCCTTGTCACAAGAAGCACTGCTGAATGTATGTACATCTTTTGCTAGTAAAACTGTTTCTGATTTCAGTGTCTTGCAGTTTTAAGCTAAACTGGTTTGGATTTTTTTGCATGGTTATACTTTGATAATAGAAGGGCCAAATCTTAGTTGTCAATCCTGTAAAATGTGGGAATTTTGGAGACAGGTGTCCTATTTTCTTGCACCTGTACAATTGGACAGCTGTATACTGATGTGTGTAGCATCCATGTATATATTGCATTATAGATGCCATATTGTTTCTTTTTAAGCAGAACTTGTGTTGCTACTGTTGGCTCACTGTTCTCAAATCTCTTATATATATTCCCCTTTTATGTGATGTTACACTCAACACTAAAAGAATTTCCCAAAACTACAGGTATAATGATTAAATTTAAAGGCATTAAGCTGACTAATAATATGTCCTCACCTGTAGTGAAGAGAAATCCGTCACGAATTTCTAAATAAATGCTGTTTTTCTGTGTTTAAATGAAGCTGTGAAAATCAGTTTGCTTATGCCTTGATGGTGAATATTTACCTAAATTCTAGCCAACTGTTATATTTAGACTAAATTAGAGTAAAAATTGCCAAAAATTGAAAATACTGCTTTGTATTTTCCTTACTATATTGTAGTAGTCTGCAACAGAAGGCGAACAGGAAGTGAACAAACCACATTCCTGATTACTTGTTCAGGTAATCTGGACGTGTTCAATAGCACTTTCAAAATTTCTAGCCCTCAATGCCAAGTTTTGTTGCCATCATAGCTGTGGTGTGGGTGGAAAAGCCCAACCAGAAATGAGCAGATCTAACTGTAAGCTACTTTGCATGTTGTCAATTGACTATAAATTGCAGCAGTCATTGACTCAGTGGAACAAGCTACAAAATTCAGGTAGGAGACTTGCATGTTGCTGTATCTAGCCACAGATCTTCACTGAATATCAATGTTCTTGTAAATCTCTTCTACCAGCATTTTACTAACAGTGGTTTTAGAGCTTTTTAATGAATCCTGTTTAATGTGATCTCTTATTTAATAAGGTGTAAGAAAAATGGAACATTAACTTATTTTTTTAATATCATTCAGGTATTTTCAGGTGTTCATCACTCTTAAGACAGCACATCTTGTTTCCTTGGATTTTACTTTCATCTGAAGGTTGGTGAGTCTCTGGTCCTAACAGGAAAATATTCCTTACACTTGCATTTTGTACTTTGTGCAGGTGTTGAGGCGGTAGGTAACTGTTTTATGTAACATTGTTACACAGCACAAGTGTCAGTACTAAGCAACAAATACTGCAAGGATCTCTTCTTGAGGGGTTGTGTTGGTTTTGCTTTCTTGCTCTGGAGTGATGTTGTGCCATAATTGTTTGTTTGTTTGTTTGCTATGTAGCAGACTTTTCTTCCTCAGTGTTTTTAAGTTGTTAGCAGCAGAAAGTTTTTAGGCAATAACCCAAGCTGTATAAGTAGAAAAGGGAAAGTTGACTATTTTTTTCTTTTTATGAGGAGTGTATATTCACCTCTGAATTTTTTGCATGTGCATTAGTGTGAAATAGATGTGTGTTCATGCTTTTAGCCTACCTACAGAAGTACCTGTTTAAGATTCATGGGACTCCCACTCATGCCCAACAGCTGTAAATGAATTCTTCACTCACAAGATTTCTGTTGTGAAATATACGTGCATTAGGAAAAGAGACAGCTCTGCATACAGAGGCATTTTCATAGAGTATGTTGTGAAAACAGGTCCATACCAAGTAAATATTCTCTGTGTAAATGTGGCAGGTATGAAGTCATTAGAAAGCATTACATTATCCCTATATCCTGGTGAAGGATTTGTGCTATGGAACTGTGATTGGAACATTTGAGGCTTTGCCAGATTTATGTGGGTATGGAATCCAGCAGCTTCTAGTAACCTAGTTTAATGTTCAGGTGTGGTTTCCATTTTAGAGGATGCAATAGAACCTAAGTGCTTTAGACAGCAATGTATGGATGTACAAGTGGATGGTGAGTGAGAGCATTTTTGGATGGATTCTGTATAGGCAAGTATTGATTGCAGTCTGTGAGGGTGGCTCACAGTGATTCTTTAAAAATTAACTGGTTATTTCAAATGTATTTAAAGAAGCTCTTAGGTAACAGCCATTACACTCTCAGCACTTAGGCTAATGTTTAGCTGTTTAAATAATGATATGGGGAAGGCACCATAATGCAGCTCCTTATAAACCCCTGCAAGAGTGTCTGTGTAATAAATGGATCAGGGTGATTTGAGTAGTTCCACCTGCTGTAATGCTGCTCTGAAGAGAGGGGATGAGGGTAGGCCAGTCTGATTTAGAGGTTTCCAGCAGGGCCCCAACAGCTGTGTGCCATCCCTTCTTTGTTTTCTTAGGACATGCGTTTTTCCTTAATAAATTGTTTATTTCATAACCCTCTAGCAGTTAGGATTGTTTTTAGTATTTCATGTCTGTGTCTAATCTGCAGGTGAGTGGAGAAGGAATGGGAGGACCCAAGGAGATGTTAGATTTGGTAGAAATTCTTTTGTCTCTCTAAACTTGTAAATCTTTGTATGAGTGGATGTAATACCTGACAGACGTGGAATTAAGATTGGGATCCATTCTCTGCACAAGTTTCCCATTTTGTTAAGATGATATATTGAATGCAGCATCAAGTGAATAGAGAGAAAAAGAATTTGTCTTTGGAGGCTCTTTGGTATGAATAGGGAGTTTTTTACTGGAATTGTAGATTTAGTTTTTTCAGGGAGGGGAAGGAGGTGGGGAGAATGCCTCAGATGTTGGCCTGTTTTATTTGTTGTATGTAGACATATGAGTTTTAGTGGATTTGGAGCAAGCTAGGCAAGCCAGACCTATGTGGAATACATATAGGTAGAGCCTCTCAATTTCTAAAGCTGAGGTGAAAGGAGACTGTTCTTTCCCTTAGGAAACAAACTTTAGTGGCTTTATATTGATATCTGTTGTGTATTAATCAGTGTGACTGACTTGCACTGCATTTTCAAATAGGATGTTGTCTTGTTCTACCTGATCATCCAGTATCATTCTGAAATGTCACAAATGCACTTAAAAAATCTCTTCTGGGAAATGTCATCAAGGCCAAGTGTTGGTAAGTCCAGGTGATTTTTTTATACTGTTCAGTGTGAGTTGTTTCATGTGTTCTGTAATTGTGTGTTTCCAGGCTAAATGCAGAACCTGATGGATGGCAAAAGCTACTGTAACCTCATCTGTGCTGAGGCTCAGCACATACAGCTGGCAAGGCCTTTCTGTGCAGAGCCCCTGGTGACGTTTCACGTGTACCCAGAAGCTCCAAACCAGGTCCCTTTGCCCGAAGATTTGTCATTCCTTCCTTTCGTGTCGGAGCATCTCATCACAGAGACCTTCTACAGTGAGCCCTGCCCCTTTCCCTACCCAGTGCCCCATTCCAGTCTGCACAAAAGTGAGTACTCCTATGGGTCAGCTTTCATCAGGAAGAGGAATGAGAGGGAAAGGCAGCGTGTTAAGTGTGTCAATGAAGGCTACGCCAAGCTGAGGCACCACCTGCCCAAGGAATACTTGGAGAAACGGCTCAGCAAAGTGGAGACGCTGCGTGCTGCCATAAAATACATCAGGTACCTGCAGGCTGTGCTGTGCACTGACTCTGTGGTGGCAGGGAAAGGTGTCACGGAGCCAGACCAAGCACCTAAAGCCACTAAGAAACAAACCCAGTTTTTGAAGTGATCTGAAGTGTTCCAAAGGCAGCCAAAGGTTTCCTGTCTGGGAATGGAGTAGCCGCTGTGTTAATGACGTGTGTGTTCCTGGCTCTTCTCAGGAGCAGATCGTGGCACACGTCACTGTCAGCCCACACAAGAGCTTTAACGTTGCAGATAGTAACTACACTTAGAAATGAGAGGGACAACTGGGAAAATCTCAGTGAATGACCTAAGTTAATTCATGAAAATCAGAGCGTGTTTCTAAATTTGTCACCGAGCTAAAAATGTAACACCTATATGTGTGAAGTAACTGTATGTATCATCACAACCTGCATGCTTTAAAATAAAATCTTTCTACTTATTGGACTGAGATTCTTCTCATTTTCTGTAATGTTATTGGTTTATTCTCACATGCACTTTCTTAAAATATTCAGTCTAATTGCCAGTGTTTCTTTTAAAATACCGTTTTAACATTCCAAGGGATGTTGTTAGATGCCAAGAGAAAGGAAAATTTAGTTTAAAACAGAGAAAAAATAGAAATGCTCTGAAGCACAATTACTGAACATAGGAAGAGCATGAAGTTTTTTGAGTGCTGTTCCCTTATTAGTGAATATTTTTGAAAACTTTTGACATTGCATAATTTCTGTTGAAAATTGGATTCTTATACAAATGTCAGTGCCTTTAAAAATTGCTAGGACTGCTTACATAATACACAGTATAAAGAGGGCTGGCAAGGTTTTGACCATTGGCATAAAAATAATCACACAATGGAAAATTTTTGGGACTTTGATGATGGTTGAGGTCTGGAGTGGTCTTCCCCAACCTCCCAGTCTGTTCCTCTGTACTGCTGATGGTTTCAGTGAAGTGTTGTAAAATAGAACTCTGTGAAGATGATGAAGAGAGTTTAGCTTATAACTGATACAATGTCTTAACATTTACTCTGTGTAAGGGAATCATTGATACAAAATAATTCTGATGGCAGCACAAGTGCTTGTAGGCTGGCTGTGCAGCAGAATGTACAAAAAATTGGTTATAGGCTTCCCAAGTGATGTATCCTTGTCCCTAACTGCAGTCATCTCCCCCTGTTACATTGTTTTTATAGCAGTAAATTGAAATATGCCAAAAAATGGCAATTAAGTATTCCAAGCACCCCCTCCCTGCAAAAAAACCCACAAACAAAACCAACCGAGCAAAAAATCAACAAATGCCAACTCTTGGTCTTTCTTTTAAGGAGGATGTGAAAATTAGAGATCTCAGCAGAGATTAACAGGTAGATTTCTGCATTATAATATGACATATTTTTGATAGGCACTTTGTAGGAGAGGGGTAGAATTCATTAATCCTTCTCCTTTAGTGTGAAAGGAGAAAGTTGTAAAGTGATTTGACCTTGGTTTGCCTCAGCTTCAGCCTTTCTGTGCGCATTTCAAACATATTTATTTGTCACACCCTGTGGTGGTAAGCTTTTTTTAAATTTTCCTTAATCTGAACTGTAACTTTGATGCTGTTTTTGCCCTGAAATTATAGGCAGAAGCCTAGAGGACACTGAGTGCTCTTAAAATGCCTTCCCTGCCCCTGCAGTCCTGCAGTGTAGGAGATCCATGGGGAGCTGAAAATTGAGCAAATGTGTGGTAGTCAAATGGTCCTCTCTGGAGTCAGGTTCTGCTGGGTTTTAACCAGTAAGGTCAGGATGTCCAATCCTGGGAGTAACAGCTGTGGCAACCTCCATAGCAACTGGGAAACACTGGCAGCAAAAGCTCCCTGTGTCCAACAGGCAAAAGGGTGAGATTTCTGCATTCAGACTAAATCCAAATGGACTGGGTATATTGTTAGCAATAGCTGGTAAGTCTAAAATACTGCTGTGCCAAAGTACTTGGAGTTATCCAGAAAAAGCAGCATGATTGCCTTTCTTAATGCACTGTTTTGTGTAGAAACAGGAGTCCCTGCTCTGAGCTGAATGGTGTTAAAATGTGCTTCAATGTAGAAGTGATAGATGCCTTTCTTTGCAAAGCATTACTGATTCCATCTTGTTTTGGTTTATAACAGGAGTTTGTGCAGGCATGAAGTAAGTGAATATATTGTGCTGGTTTTCTGACTTAAATATGAATTTTGCAGCAGTTAATCCACTGTTCTTGCTGGGTTTGCTGTGCTAGTTTTCAGAAATTATGTGTCTATCTGGGAGTCTCCATAAAAAAAGACTTCCAGATCATATTTCTTAGATAAGAGAGAAAATACAATCTAAACATGAGTGCTCGAACTGCATTTTGTAAAATAAATTAAACATTTAAATTTTACAGATTGTTGAATTTCCATGCAAATTTTATCCCAAGTGTTTCTAAGCAATATTTAAAAAGAAAAAAAAAATTAATGGAAGCTTGTCTTCTACATCTTTTGAAATTACCAGAGATAGCATCACATCATTTATCTTACTGTGACAGCCTCTGAATAGTTATCACTTGTCACATCTGAGCATCTCATTCTTTCTCGTTGCAAGCCATAATCCTACTGTTAATAAAACATGACAGGACAGCTGAAAGATCAAAATATTTCCTCTTAATATATCACTATAAATAAATAACAGGGAAATGTAATCTAACATCAAGTTCAAAACCTGTCACGTTTACTCAGCTTGTCAGCTTCAGCTGTGATTTCTGTCTCAGCTTGTAAAACAGGGAAGGTTTGGCTGGGTCTGTGTACAAGAAAGCTTTAAAGGAAGAATGTAGGTATAAGAAAAGAGAGCTGGGTGTTACAGAGGGAAACAAATGTCAGAAGGAGGTGAAAGTTATTATTTTCCTAGGGATTTTCACAGCATTTATTGTTTCCTTGGGTGTTTCTGCCTTTTTTCCAGGTTAGGATTTGGGTGAATGAAGATCACTGAAGTGAGTGATGTGGGCTCATCTGGCCAAATGCCAGTCTGAATATTTTGAATTCAATAATCTTAAACAAGAATAAATAACTAATGAAAATTACTGGGTTCTTGAGGTGCACAAGCATGTGCATTTTCTCTTTTATTCCAACAGATCCCGACTGAGTCCTGCAGGCAGCAGCTTTTCCAAGTATGGACCGTTTGGAAGGGTCTCTGCCCAGGGGTCACAAGTATTGCAGTGTGAGGCCAGCTTTGGACAAGTTTTCATGTTCCACTGTCATATCCACAGTTAGCCCCTGCTGCAGGAGCTCTTTTCTTGTGTATCCTGCCTGGATGGCTGAGCCCCTTGCCCCCCGGAGGTAAAATCAAATTCCTGTTTAAGTCTGTGATTTTTTTTTTTTTCCCATGATACTTAATAGGATAAACCATGCTGGTGTGTCAGATTAATAAATTACCAGCTTGAACATCATTTGAGCTTTCCCACCCCTTCACTGTCAGTTTCTTAGATGTATTAACTAAAGTTATTTGCTACCTTGGAGATTATGAAGAGCAAAGGCTGAGTAAGCCTCCTATCAAAGAAACATTCCTTTAATGTTATTTGGATAAATAAAAGCATCTTGCATTAGCAGTCATCTTCCATTAAATGTTTCTAATACTTTGTGACAGGGGATTATTTTCCCAGTTTTGAACTAGAACCTGTCATCAACCAGCAGCTTTGTTGTTTACTTCTCTGCTTTGCTGTTCCCTGAATGCTCCATCAGCCCCAGCACTCTGGAGTGCACCTGTGCTGTGCTCTGTGCTGCAGATGGATCTTTTCTCCTGACCCAAAGGGTTGCACTGTCTTGCCAGGTAAACAGCAAAGGGGCTGGTGCAAGTAATGCTGGCCCAGGATTCCAGCATGCTCCTGGCTCACTTCCTGTAAACCCCAAAGCAAAGAAATCTGAGTAAAAGCAGGAACTGATGTGTTTTTCCCAAGATCAAGGAATTATCCCAGCACAAGCAAGTTTTCTGTTTCTTCCCACACTATTTGGCCTGTGGGAGTGCTACAAAATGAGGTGAAGTGTTCCAGTTCTTAAATCTTACAAGATTATCTTTTTCATGACCTAGAGAATCTATTTCCTTCAATGCTGACCCATTTTCTTTTCTTTGAGGTGCCAGTGGATCAGCCACTGCCTCCCCTCCCCTGGCCCAGCATGGAAGAGACTGGGGGAATCAGGGGGCACAGCCAGGAACGTGCCTGTGCTGGCTAGAGGGGAACAAGATGGATTTTATTACCGTGGTACAGTGAAAGAGGAGGTGGAGGTGAGTGGTGGCTGCTGTGTGGTAGCTGGCTGGGGGATGTGTAATAGGAAGCAGTCCCCACACACCACTGAAGTTCAGTGTGGCAGTTTTTGGCTCAGCTGATGAGATTAGAGAGCAGATCACCAGGACAGCAGGTGCTTGAGCAGCCTTGTGCTGGTGCTGGGCACTGAGCCAGGCTCAGCCAGCCTGACTGCTGCTGCCAGCAGTGTAGGCTAGGCTGCTGTTGTGTGCAGACACAGAACCATCAACAGCACAGGAAAAGGGTTTGTGTTTTATGTACACATGTCCAGCTTGAGTCAGCCACAGACCAATGGCTCAGGGTCTTTCCAGAAGGGTTAGTGAAAGCTTTAATTCATTGGTTTGTTAGCACTTCAAACTTAACTCAAAAAAGAGCCAGTTCTTTCTCAAGAACAGGGAAGTACCTCGTCTCATGGTTGATGGAAAGCCTCTTGACAGGCCTTACTATAAGACAAAAAAAAAAAATTCCCAGAAACCTGCCCAAGAAGCAGAACTGTGTTGTATGTAATGAGGAAGGATTTGGGCATGACAGAAGAACAGGTCTGAATGGCTTCAGTGTCCCTTGTTCCTTGGCACACACAGCATGGTTTGTGAAATACAGTTGTCTATAGCTTTTTGTCTTGGGAAAGAAAATACAGATACTAGTGGCAGTGAATCTGAACATATGCTTCACTCACCTTGCTTTCAGGTGAGCCTCAGGGAGGTTTTTTGGGCTGTCTCAATGCTGAACTAACACTACACACTCCAGCTGCTCTTCAGGCTTGTTTTGCCCTAGTCATATAGGCACATGATGGCCTCCTAGCAAAAGTTGCATTACCTGGCACATTATGGACTGTTTTTCAGTGGAATTGTTATTTTGTTCCTGGTAACAGAGTGAAAGAGGCATGTTCCTGGTAGAGTTTGCCAAACCACTTGTGTCACGTGGAAAGGATCCAGTGTGTGTGCAAAAAACAGCAAAGGATGACATCCTGGAATATGTGAATGGAATGAAGCACTCCTTGCTCCCTGGAGACAGAGTGCTGGCACCCTGGGAGCCAGATAAGGCCAGGTATGGCCCAGGAACTGTCCTCAGAGGTGTTGAGACAAGGGACCCCTTACGAGGTAAGAAAAGTGCTGCCCTCTTCCTCCTCTTGTTCCTCTGGCTCACCAGTGAGGCTGTAGGATAAACTCCTGTCAGGGTGCTGCTGCCAGAGAAATAAGAGAGCACAGATTACAGCTTAGTGTTGCTCCAAGCCTGCAGGAGCTGATGGATATCTGTGTGTAACCTCACCAGTGTGACCCTAAGGAAGTTGTGACCATAAAAATGTCATCACCTGTGTCGGTGGGTGTAGCTGGGACAAGGCTGTGTCTGCCATGTGCAGGACCGTGGCTTTTTCATGACAGATACAAGTGAGGCAACTTCCAGGAAGCATTCATCTGAGCCTAAATGCTCACATTTGTACCAAATGGTACATCTGGGGGTGATTTTATCACCCAGACGTAGGAGATTTCAACAGCTCATTCATTTTTCCTGTGTCTGACAGTCAAGCTCTACTGACTTACCAAAATACTATTCTCAGAGCAGTACTGCTAACTTTGGCAGCAACAACAGAAATTACTGTCATCCTTTTCTTGTTCATCTGATGACAAATTGGGAGGAAAGATGCAGCCAAGCCTGTCCTTTTAGTGATGGTGCCCAGGCTGCCCACTCACCTCTGTGACACTGTGGTGAGCTGTTAGGGGCAAGTGTTGATCCTGCCTCTTGACAGGAGTAGAAAGTGCATAAAGCTGCAAAGCCTGATCTGTCTGTGTGCACTGCCCAGGCAAGCCAGCTGCTTAAGGCTGCTTACTTTTACTCTTGACAGCTTCAGAAGATGAAGAAATTATGGTCCAGTTCTGGAATGACAAGCAAGTGAAAGTCCCCCGTGGTATGGCTCTGTGGATCCCTCCTAGCCTGTGGGAGAGGATTGTGGAGATGATCCACATGCCCTTCACCAGCAGGGTGAAGCCCAGACCAGGCCAGGACACTAGCTCTTGTATTTTTCCCTGCAGTCCTAAGCCAGCCCTGATTCCTGTTTGTGCTGTATGTAGCCTTGCCAAGCACTGCTTGCTCTGCTCTCCCTGCTGGCCACATTTCCACCACCTCTGTGCTGGTTGTGTCTGCTGTCCATCAGCCTGGGTAAGGTGCATCTGCTGCTGCCATCCCTGTGCTGCTGCCTGGTGGCCTCTTCCCTCCAGGTCTCTGGTCTTTCAGGACAAAGCTGAAGAGGCAGAGTCCAGGAGCGAGCCCTCTCCACGCCTTCTGGGACTGAAAGGGACAAAACAAGGAGAAGCTGCAGCTGTGGCAATGTCTTCTCCCTCTTCTGAGTCAGAGTGGAACCTGAAGACATCCCTCACTCAGAGTACTGTGGAGGACAGTGCTGTTAACACAGGCTCCAGCTGTCTTGAACAGCCCAAGCTAAAGAATTCTGCAAGACCTGAGGGGAAATACTGGAAAAGAAGCCACCAGAAGTCCCATTCCAGTAATTCAGGTACCTTCAAACAACCCCACAGGGAAGCAGGTGTCAGAGGGAACAAAACCAAAAGTCTTCTGGGCAGGGCAGTTACTTTGCCTGCAGGTTATTGGTATTAATACTGTAAATTTTCATATCAGACTGATACAATTCTTCCCCCTCCCCAATGATTCTGCTGCCTCATCTGGCTCTTCTTTTGGCAACTCATCCCACGGATAACTACCAGAACAATTAATTTCATTTGGAAGCACAGATATTCCTCTCTGTTTCCTGTCATTTTCCTGTGCCTTTTATGATGCTAATGTCTTCATTAATCCACATAGCTCATTCATTCAGAATAATCTGAAAGAATTCATTTTGGGCTTAAAGTGCATTTTTCTCTCTTCTGAAATGAATGCTTCTCCATTTCAGTTCTGGTTTCACTCTTAGATGCAATTTTACTCCTTCCCAGGACATGGAAGTTGTATCAGCACATGTACAAAGGGCCAGCTGGAATCCAAAGCCATCTCCAGTGGGGCCACATCCAGTGTGCTCCCAACTCATCAGAGTGCAATGTTTGAAACCATTGAGCAGAATCCCAGAGGGCAACTCACACTGAAAGAAATCCCAAGAGACCAAGATTTCGAGCCATCATTGAGGGTAAGGTAATCTGAATTAATACTGTAGTTATGTAAGCAGGAGGTTTGTTTGAATGGAAAAAATATTATTGTAAATGGCAGGAACCTGGCAAGAAAAATACATTGTTTGTAACTTCATTGCTTCCTAAAGCCATCCACCAGTTTTGTGATAGGTAGGAAAGTTCTCCACTAATGAAACCAAAACAAAAATCCCTAAGCCTTAAGAAAGGGCTGAAGCTACTTGGTAAAATGGAAACAATTGCCAGTAGCCATGTGAGCATTCAATAATGCAGATTGCAGTTCAGAAACCTGCCAAGTGCCCATTGACATCTACCCCATGAAAGTCCTGTGTTAAATCCATGGAAAGGTGCTGAGCTCTACCAATCAAATGGTGATAGTCACAATTTCTGTCTCTGAGAGATAAAAGCAGATTCTTTGGTAAACAGTCTTTGCAACCAGCTCAAACAGCAGATTCCTACTGTGAAGCTGGGGGATACAGAGTAAGCAAACTGTGTCACAGCTAGGAACAACACCACTACCCTGGGTTTTAGGCCTGGTTTCCCTCCTGCTTTAGAAGAACTTGGAAAAAAATCAGAACATGAATGCTAAAAAAAAGCAAACACAGAAATAAGGAAGAAAACAACTTACAGGAAGAAGGGGAAGATGAAAGAGGATGTCAGGGTTCTGACAGAATCAGTGCTCTGCACAAGAGCAGAAACAGTGCTCTGCACAAACACATTAGGGTACAATTAATAAATTATATACATGAAATCAGATGATAGCTTCTCTGTACCTTCATGCTCTTGCTAGCTGACTACAAAGTGAAACTTGAAGTGTTCTAAGCTTGCATGTTTAGAGATGAATCCATTAATAACATGTCTTGGTGAGCAGAGAATATACAGGAATATCTCTTGTATTCTCACAATTGTACTCATTCATTTTAAGCAGATGCCAACTTAGCAACTGTATGGTTCCCACTTTATATTTTACTTTATTGTTTAAATAATCATAGTTACATAACTACACACCTTTGTAATTGATTTCCTAGGAATTTTCAGGCCAGTATGGAGCTCCAGGCAGGCATGCTCTATGTTAGCAGTGTCAGAGCTGTGCACTGAAGTGACATGAGTTGCCTTTTGGTAAAACAAATAGGAAAACAGAATTGTTTCATTCCAGCCTCAAAGCAGCAGCATGAATCACCATGGAGGATGCAACGTGATAGTACAGGGTATAATGACAGAATTTTGTTCCTGTAAAATAGCCCCTGGTGATTTTAAACCCAGAAGATCCTTTGCTGCTCTGAGATAGCTGAAGCAGTTTTATCACATAACACAGGCTGCAGCAGAAATGGCTTGCAGCAAACAAGGGGAGTTAAAGGACAGGCTTCCCCTGAAGTACTCTCTGGGGGGCTGATGTCCCCTCACTGCAGTCAACAAAATCCTCCTGACTTCTGAAGTAGAAAAGTTCTTCATCAAAGCCTAACAGCTTCTGAAAATCCTTTGGTCTTGCTGTCCACTTGTGTGTTTCAGCAGTAAAGTTTGTCCTAGCACAGAAAACAGACCATTATTAAAGCTGTGTGAGGCACAGGTACAGCCAGCAAAGCAGCAGTTAATGAAGACACTGATGCTTTTTTTAGACCAGACTTCTGAGGGATTTGTTTTCTGTCCTCCAGGAAGAAGGCTCTGCAGCATCAGAAGAACAGAGCTATAAAGCAGCATCAGATGATAAATGTAAAGTGATTTGTGTTGGGGATGACAAACCTGATGTTAAAGGCCCTGTCAGAGCTCACTTGCAACAAAGCAGAGAGAGACATCATCAACCAGAATTCAGTACATATACAGCTGACCAGGGGCTCAAATTTCAGGTAAACTTCTCCTATATCAGTGTTATATTTTTTTAAACAAATCAAGTTCTGTTTTAGGTACTGCCTCAGTAGAATATCTTCAGGGAAGACTATATAATTTTAATAAATGAGAAACTCTACTTTCACCCACATCAAACATGAGCATCCTTAGTCTTTATTCCAAAGTGCTACAATAAATTCCTAACTATTTGGACTTGAGTTTATAATTCTGGAGAGATCAACTGAACTAGTATGAGCACTAAAAGCCTGAACAGATGCACAGCAAGAGTCCAATAAGCCTCCCATTTGTCTACAGTTCTCTGGAGTGAGCCACAGAAATTCAGCAAAGCAGTTTGTTTGTAGAAAGCCAGGAGGAATGGAGAAACAATACAAGCTGACAGCTGAAAGAATTTTTTGGGGGATTGAAGCACAATCAAAACTAGCCAGAGGCTAAAGGACCTGCTACCGTAGATACAAACAACAAAGTGATTAGCATTCAAGCCACTGATTTTTTAAAATATTCTGATGAAAATGAACTGAAACCTTAATACTATCAGCTAAAAAAAAATGACAGGTCTATATAGATCACATTACTAATTCTAAATGTGGAATCTAGTCCTTTGGGAAAGTTAAGCATCCAGGGAGTTTTGTTAGTGGGACTGCTCATGTTTAAACTGTATGAACTTGGCCATAAGCTGCAGTGTACAGTTGCTCAGCAGTAAATTGGATAATTTAGGGTACCCCACAGCCCTCAGTAAAGGGGTTTAGTGTGGTCTGCAAAGCCTGCAAAGAGACAGAACTTGAATCAATAGCTCATGTGCCTAACCGAACACCTGACACATATTTCAGCATGTTTCTGAGTTGGGGGTCTAGGGAGTGAATTTCATTTGTATTTCATTTCTTTACCAGACTAACAAAAGTACAGATAAAGGAGTGGCTTGTGAACCAGCTGCTCTAAAATCAGTGCCAGCCTACAGAAGCTAATGTCCTCCCACATTCATACCACATGGATCATGCTCTCTCTGGTCACCACTGTGACATGGGGGTTCCCTCTGAGGATAATACAAAAGAAGGTGTCATCACAAAGGCTTGATCATACATTTTATTCCACCGATTGTATCTTTAATTATTTAGAGCAGAAGAATCTGGAATTACACAGTCACATAATTGGATTTAAAAGGCACACAATGTACAAATACTTATAAAAATCAGTGTACAAAGTGGGCTGCATATAATTGCATTAAGTAGAAAACAAATATACAGGCCATAAAAATGGAGTCCCAAAGAGCAAGCTACTATTAAAGTGCTAACAAGAAAAAGATATTTATAGTTCATTATGTGCATTAAAAAGAGCCTGATGTTTTATTTCTGCTATTGCCAGGAAACGACAAATGTCACAGAACAAAAGTTAAATCGACAGTTTGTCCTGCATTGACATCTACCACGTGGGTTTGTTCTACCATGTCTTCTGAGATTGCTGTGACAGAATAGGTGCCAGGAGAAACTTCAATGTATAAGTCTTTGGAAGGACTTCTGGGCTTAAAGAAAAAAAAAAAATAAAGAAAGTTATGCTATTGATTAGTTATCTTAGATTTCCCCCCCTCAAAAAAAAAACAAATTGTGTGTGGGTAAAAAATTTACATTTCAGCTGCTATATAAATGTACTAAGATTTTTCTGATTATATAGAAGGCAGTGCTAACAAAACTGTAAAATGTTTCTGTCAGTACAAAAATTAGCCAGTGCCATACTCGAAGTATTTCAGCTAATGTTTCAATTGGAAATAATTACTGGAAGTAATCATAGTGCTGTAATTTACCAACCCAGACAGTTCTAAGCATAAACCTGGGAATTCCCATTCCCTATACCAAGGGTGCTCTCACTAATTTATACTGTGGTACAGTATTCAGTGTTTCTCATCTTTTGTGGCTTACAAGTTCCTGAAATTGATTTGCTGAGGTGTTAGGCTTTGAAAAATAGAAACAGTTTTCTTCTCCTTGATGAATGGGAGCCTTCAGAGAGCCTCTGGGAGGGCCAAGTGCAAGAATGCCACAATCTGGTTTCTAACTAATTGTGCAAGTCTCTGTATGCCCATTTGACTGCCTACACAAATATTATGACTGTGAATACACCATTGGTTAACCTTCTGTGCCATCAAGGTCTCCAGATCTGTTACAAATTTTAACCAGCTTGATTCAAAGTGATAAAAGAAATGCTAGCAAATACCTCCACTTAAAACCAAAGTGTTCTATACACTTACATTTTGCTGGCAAGTTGGAGCTTTGCTGTATTTTCTGGAACCTTCAGTCCTCTGGAAAGAAAATGATAATTATTTTCTAATGATCCAGCATGCAAGGCAAATGCAGGCCAAGGGAGGGGATGCTTTAGGTGCATGAAATTTTCCCCTCCACAAAAGGATGGATAGGACACTGATTGGTGCCACAAGAAGTGACTCTGCCTTCCCACAACCCATCACAGGCTTGGATCAGTCCAGGTGTTTTTATTTCCATAAGGTCAACCTACATACACGAGTGTGAGCGTCACAGATATCAGGTGGATAACAAATGCCCCACAGCAAGGGAAGGAATAACCTTTCCTCAAAACAAGAAGTATCTTCTTACCTTTCCTTCTGTGGAATTCATCTTTCTTTCTACTAACTTGCTGTGGTATTTGCAGAAGTGTTGGATTTCATTCTGTTTGCAGTTGTTGGGTGAAATATCACCATAGTACTTCTGGACATCAACAGAAACAGAAAATATCATGTGGGAGGTATCAAACCATACTTGCAGCTCCTGCAGCTTTACAATTGAAAGTAGAACTACAGAGATACTGATGCTGTGTACTAATTGGCTGCTTTGTTCTTTGTGAGGGTGAAAACAAGGCCTGCATCTCCAAAGGCCACCTGCCTTCTGACAGGACTCCATCAGACAGATTTTGGATGCCTGTTTCCTGACACAATATGTAGGGCAGGGACTCTGACACCTCAGAACTGAATTCATGAAAATGTCAGAAGGAATACTCTGGAAATGCCTGCCTGATCAGGCTGGTCAAGAAAAGCCCTGGTGGAAGAAGGCATGGTTTATGGGTGCTTAAGAGGACATGTATGCAAGCCAGGTGCTCTGCAACCCAGTCAGCAAAGATGGGTTCTGCAGGGCATGTGAAGCAGCAGTGCTCTAAAAGCAGAATATGTCAATACTGAAAAATGAATCAGTAAAGAAGCTGAAGTGTCTTCAAGGCTGGTACCATTTTCACAGCAGTTTTGAGAAGTGTATTTAAGCACACAGCAGCCTTCTCCTGGTTCCACTGCAGATGTACTGGCATCTTCCCCACTGCAAATTAAACTCTTGAGTACAGTTCTGCTGCCCTCTGTTGTCACCACAGAACTCTTCCCAAGGTTACCTTTTTGATCACAGGGAGCAAAAAGATCCAAAATATCTCTTATTTCACTGACATTTTTCTTGTCCCTGACTGTCAAGACTAAATGTAACAAAAATAAGGCAAATACCAATTCTTATTTCCAAATCTGCTGCTGTATTATTCCTTGAGCTTAAGCACAAATCAACAAATCTGGTTTTAGATTTTGCAGTTTTTGTGAAGCTACAAAATATATCCAATGCTCTGACCTGGTGCATAATGCTTCACAGAGCATCTTTTACAAGATGGCACAGAGCAAAGAAATTAAATCCAACTTTTGGTGAGGAATGGGTAAATTTTGATCCCTTAGTAGTCCCAAACATCTCATCTTAAACTACAAGTTTAATTGTTTGCATTCAAGCACCTAAATGGTTGTGTTCAGCTGTGGATTTTTATTTGCACTTGGTAAGCTTTATCCATGAACTTATGGGTCTAACATTTCCCCCTTTTTTTTTCTTCTCTACAGAAGTGACAGAAGCAATACTGTCTTGGCTGATGCATACATGTGGAAGTCATCCACTGCTTGTTCCAACTTTAATACTCTTAACAGGGCACAAGACAAAGGGTAATTTAGGTTGGAAAACACCCTTAGCATCATAAGAGTCCAGCTGTAAACTTAGCACTGCCAAGTCACTGATAAGGATGAGTCTCCGTACATTTTTTTTCATCTTGTGTAAAACTCCATTCTGCCCCAGTTGTTTTAGGATTAACTGGTTACTGTGTATGTAGTGCTTGGAAATTATAAAGGAGTTGCTTAAGAGCTAATCACTTGATGTGCTGAAGTACTGTTTTCCCTAATTTAATTGCAGACTCGGGCTCTGTATTAGCCCTGAGCTAATATCAGGCACTGAGCTCCCTGCTGTGTTAGGATAACAGATCCCCAAGGGCATGAACTGCAATGGAATTCCCAGACTTCAAAGCAGTAGCTGGGCTGCAGGGCTGTGCTCACCAGGAAGGGCTGGCAGAGGCTGGCTGCCAGTCTGCCCAGCCAGCACAGCAATGACACCTGCCAGCCAGAGCAGTGAGAACAGTGAGCTGTGCATCTGTACACCAAACCTCTCAATTTCTACTCATCACAAAGAACTGAGCCCATGCTCCTTACCCAGTAGCAACATTCCAAATCCTGTTGGACCTGGTTTTGTCTGGGATAGAGCAACTTTTCCTCCTAGTAGCTGGCACAGTGCTGTGTTTTGGATTTAGTTTGAGCATAGTGTCGATAACAAATGATGTTTTGGTTATTGTTGAGTAGTTCTCACCCTAAGTCAAGGACTTTTCTCTTGCTCTGCCAGTGGGGAGGTGCACAAAAACTGGGAGGGAGCACGGCTGTGCCAGCTGACCCAAACTAGCCAAAAAGAAATTCCATACTATAAAATGTCATGTATATGAACGGGGAGAGTTGTCTGAGGGGCTGACTGCTGTTTGGGGACTGGCTGGGCACTGGTCAGTGAGTGGTGAACAACTGTATTGTGCATTGCTTGTTATCATATTTTACTTTGTTTCAATTAATAAACTGTTCTTAACCCACAAGTTTTATTTTCTCCAGATTCTCCTCCCCATCCTGCCAGGGGAATGAGCTGTATGGTACTTAGCTGCTGGTGGGGTTAAACCACAACAGCAACACTGTGTGTGGGGCAGGGTTTAATTCTAAATTCAAAACAAATGCAGGACACAAAGCATCTCTTCACTCTGGATTCAAGCTCTCCCTTACTTCCACCACCCAGAAAAGGATGTGAGCCAGCAGAGTGGCTCACATTCCCCTGAGGACAACAAACCGTTACTATGTCATAAGGACATTTCCCAGCAGAGATACTTTGGAGCACTGGGAACATTCCATACTTTGTGACACAGTGTATTTTGTGATGTCACCTGGCATTTCTGTCTCTTATACTGCCCATACTGCCTTTCCATCGAGAAATGAAGAAAATCGCTCAAATCTGTCCCGGGCTACTGGTACTGGCTATAGAAAATGTGGATAGTGGCGTTTATCAGCCAAGGTGGTGCCAGCTCAGCCGGTCAGGGCAACACCGGTGACATGTACCCTGCCACAGGATGCTGAATTCCCCAAATTTCTTCATCTGGGCCGGCACCACTGGCTGAACCCTTGCCATACAACGAGCAAACCTGAAGCCGAATTTTTGCAGTAAAAGTAGTCAGGCCTCTGCCAGGCACATCGTGAACATCCCCCTTGGGACGGCTCCGGGGCTGACCCCTCACCTCGCATTCCTTTGAGACTCCTCTCATCAGCTTCACAATCGAAGCGAACGCTGCACTGAGGTGTTCCCGGTCTTCGTCCTGCAACGAGAGACATTCCCGGTCACACTCAGCGTGCCACCCGTCGCTCAGAGCCGGAGGGCGGCGGGGCAGCGAGCCCAGAGCCC
>WEIU01005323.1:96480-106729 GCA_013389925.1 Aegithalos caudatus | reverse complement strand
CGGCCCCGCGAGCCTTGCGGGACCCTGCTCTGCCCCGGGGGAGCGCAGATGGGCGGGGGGGTCCTTGCGCACGGGCGGAGCGGGGACTCGGTGCTCCCGCACTGGTGCCACCGCCGTGCCTCGCGGGACGCTGCTTTTTGTGTGGTCGGCGAGGGCAGAGGGGGCACAGAGCACTTCTGCCGGAGCGGGGTAACTCCAACCCGGCTGGGGAGGCAGCGCGCAGAGCGCGGCGCTCTGAGCTGGGGGAGAGGGGAGCTGCGGCGCTGCCCTTCCAATGCCCACTCGCATCCTTGGTCCAGCCGGCTGCGGTGTTTGCGTGCGTGCTGAAAAGCGTGGAGGAGCCACCTGGACTCCGGCGGAAGACTTTAAAATCCCAGGACAGATTTGGCCGAAGAGCTAAGGGAATTCTGCAGCAGTTCACTTGGTGGGAAAATCAGATGTCCTGCTCTTGGCTTGGTACCAGATGTTTGCGTTACTAAGGTCACTGCAATCAAAGAGTAGCGGTTACATATGAGACAGCCTTCTTGTGTTTACTCCAGTGTTATCACTCAAATGTACTTCGAATTTAATAGTGAAGCTGAATGAAGCTGGGCGCATAGTATTACTGCATGGAGTATGTCAGTAGTAGTGTTTTCTACACCCTGAACTGACTTGGGGAATAGGTTTTCTTTCATTTTTATGCTGGCTAGTCAGACTTAACTTCAGATGTACATTAAATAATCCAATAAAATTGGAGCGATCAAAACCCGTGGAAGATGTAGGATGAAACTGTTAGTTGTAGTTTGGTTTTTAATGATAGGATGAATTGAAGTGAGGTTGATTTTCCTTTAAGACTAGAACGTTTTGTTTATACATGATTAATTTATAGTTGGTGGATGAAAATTTCCATATAGCAGAGGGGTAGGTTAACAGGGCAGAGGTAGGAGTATCATGTATTTAAGATTTGAGGAAATAATTTATGTTTAGGAGCACCAGAAGTTAACTTTCATTGTGGTGATCAGGTTATGCAGGTGGCATTGTGGAAATCTGCTACCAAGCTGACATGTAAGAGTAAGATTAGTGGGTTTGACCGTTCATTTCCCTCTTTCTTTAAGATGAGTTATTTAAAATAAAATTGCAACACATTTCTAGCAATGGTGATGACTTTATCAAGTTACCCAGGAGTATAGTCAAGCACCTTTTAAAATTACAGTCTGTCCACTGCTAAGAGTGACTAGACTGATACGGAACCATTATCTTGCTTCTGGTGTGGAACCAGTTTCCTCAAGAATACAGAGTGAGGAAAGGGGCTTTTGGGAAGGGTTGACATGAGGCATGGAGACTGTCCTCATCCTAGAAGGATGTAACGTGTTCTCCTCTGGTGTGCAGAAATAAGAGAGCCCTGCCTGCCCTGGCGTTCTGCTGCTCCCTTCAGGGTGCTAAACTCCCCCAGCCAGCTTGTGCAGCGCAGTCACTGCCCTTCCTGGCCCAGGGCAGGGGGAGAGGTGCCTTCTGTCCTCCCCTAGCCCTGCAGCATGTTTGTGCTGGGTCTGCCAGAATGTGCTCCAGGAAGCTCAGGATCAAGAAATGCTCTTTCCCTTTAAGTAAGTGCCTTAATGTACACTGTAGCTCTTTAAGGAGTCTGTGACCCCTTATTATTGGTGACCCTGTAAACCATTGTGTAATCTGTTGACTGTAACATACCATGCCAATTTATTCTTGGTTGGAAAGTCTTGCCAAGGACTTGATGGAATAGCATGATTTTATCCACTTTATTGTTTTCATTGTGTTTCATAAACATCTAAGACCCTCTGGGAAGAATCACTGGGGTGGCTGGGCCTCCTTTTTTTTTTTAATTGCTGGTTAAATAAATGTTGCCAGTTTAAAAAAAATGAAGTGGTATGCAGGATCTCAGAATGCCTGGAACTGCTAAACACTCATGTTTAGGAAGCAGGACTATTTTTAGTGTAGGGGCATTTAAAGAAATTATACAAGCCCCTTGTGAAGAGGTCACTGTGAAGTATACTGAAGAGCCTTCTTTTAACTGGAAAGTAAACCCAAGTTTCCCACAGCTGAGTAAAGCAAAAGAACCAGATTCATGCTTTTCCCTGCTTAACTGAAGAAGGAAAGGATGGATTTTTTTGTCAGTTTATTGCAGTGGGAGTAATGATGCCCAAATTCTTGTCAGACAACAACAATAACAGCAACAACAAAAATGCTGGTCTTAATGACACCCTTGCCTATCTGATTTCCTCCAGGGAATATCTGCAATGGAGATGTAGGACTGAATGGCATTTAACACTTTTGAAGAGGGGCTGGGAACTGTCAGCTGAGAATATGGTGTATCCTTTGGGATCTGTGTTGTGGGAGTTCAAAAGTCCCTTGAATGAATCCATGGTTGCTGTTCTTGTCTATACCTAAAAGAACAGGGATAAAACTAGAGAAGAAAAGATCATGCCTGTTGAGAACTCCAGGTGATCTGAGCTCCTAAATCACTTCTGAATATGGGACTGAGTTTGTCAAATAAACTACTGAGATTCCAGAGAAGCCTGTCCTCAATTCATCTGCCTGAAAAATGGAAGTCCTTGCTTTGGACAGCTTAAGAGAATGTGGTTTAGGTCAAAGTTACCACTGTGTGCTACAAACATCATGTTGTCTATGAGGTCTTGGGTAATCTGGCTATGTTTAATGTAACCCAGGCTCCTGCAGGGCAGAGGACCAACATCTGGACCGATCAGACTTTCAAAATGTATGAAATGATAGCAGATTTGATTTTTGGTCCAAACTTCCTTGATGTCTTGTTTAGAATAAGTTTAGTTTAGATTACGAATTTGAGGTTTTTCCTTTTTTTCCCCCCCTTTTTTTTTTCCTGTTGCTGAGTGCCATGTGTGTTAGTTTTGTCTGTGTCCTGTAAAGTGTGTGCAAATGTTGCTTTTCAGATTTTTTGGTCTGCAGTTGGGATTTAGTTGGCAGTGCAGATAGAGACAAGTTTGGGGAACTGAATCCAAATATTTACATTCTCAATTTGGCCTAGTTTTTGTGCTTGTAAACATTCTTAGTCAAATTGAACTTTGGTGAGGTTATAAGTGGCTTTGCCAAACCTTGCAGAGTCACACCCTACAAGACCTGAAATTCCCCCTTTTGGGAAGAGTTTTGGATGTTTTTTGGGTGTACATGCATCATCTGAGAGTTAGTACTCATCATTTTTACCCCTTATTCCACTGCAAAATCTTTTCCTGTTTGTTGCTTTTTCTTCATGTAGAAAGTTAGATGTCATAGAGGAAAACCCCTGCCCACTTATGAGGTCCAGTGCAGATTCCATGAATCCTGGTCTCCTCTGCTGTTCTAGAGCTCTGCCCTGGTAGAGAGGGGCCATGGTGGAGATTCCCCTCTCTCTGCAGCTGCCCTTTTCCTGGCTCTTCATGTTTCCTTCTGCAGAAGTTTTAAGACCAATTTGAGCAATGGGGATGGATGCTTGTTTATGGAGTTTCAGATTTAAATCCTCTTTTCCTTCATGTAAGCCTTGAACAGCTGTCAGATTTTGCTAAAAACTTTTTATTCACTGGGGACTGAACCTGAAAGATGTGTTCTCCATTAGCAGTTGAACTTTCTGAAGTCAACACTACTACAACCTGTAGGGATAGGGATCAGCTACCACAGTAACACTTCATGGCCAACCTGCCCTCTTATGTGGGGATGCCTTCCTATTTGGGGCTGTTGCCGATAATCAGAGTTTGCAGTGAGAATAGTTTAGTTGCAGAGAGCTGGAGACTGTTCTGGTTTAGAGGAGACTGAGTTGCAGTGAGTTACAGTAAGAGTCCTTACTCATCAGTTGAGGTCTGGAGCTTTGTGTTCTTAGCCAGCCGAGTCTAGCCTGCCTTAGCTTAATCCACAGTGAACATGTTCAGAGTAATGTAACTTGTTCTCCATCTGGAGTGTATTCTCAGATAGTTAAAGCTGTTCAGGGAAATGAATGGTCTAATTCCTACAGCCAGGGCTTTGCTACATTCTGCTGTGAGCTTCTGACCTTGGAGAGTGCTTGGTAGGTTGAGGAGCACAGGACAAGAGAGTAGGTGTTCACTTTTAATGCCACCTTCAGCCCTTCTTTGAAGGTATGTTTGGTTGAGCTGTGTCTGTAGGCTGAAAAGCTGCCAGCTGCTGCAATGTAGCTGAGAATTCAGTGAACTTGTGCAAATGGAGAAGTCCTTAAGGACACGGGGATCTGTCGGAAGTGCACCCTGTGTGTGTTCACACACACAGGAACGGGATGTTATTTCAGTGTGAGTATAACTGTCTCCTAATTGCTCTTTAAAATGAAGATGTAAGAATGCTTAATGTGTTAACATTTAGTGTTAGGACTGGTGCCAGCACAGGAAACTAGGTCTTTGAGTTGAAACTTTTAACATTATTCTCTAACTCCCACGTTATTAAAAACAGTCACTGCATAAAGTTTTAAAGCTATAATTCATTTTATCATTTTGATGAGGTTGTCACACTGAATTACTGGTTTGCATTTTTTCCCCTTAGGAAAAAGATTATTATTCTTCATGGGACACCCAGTCACAATCACAAGGGACAGATGCTAACTGACTAGCACTGTGCAGAGCACCCTGCTCAGCCTGCTGTTCCAAGTATTAGGGCAGAGACCAAAGATTTCGGGAGGGCTGGAAGATCTTGCAACCCTTCTTCAGTGAGGAGCAGATGTTTCAGACACTGACTGCTCATTGTTCTGGGAAGCCCTTCAAGTTAGGAGATGAATCTGTCTCTTGACATTTTTGCTTTTAAGATTGTTGTTACTTGAGGGAGTAAAAAGAGTTTTTGCAATATGGGGTGAAATTAATGAGGAGTTCTAATGATTTTGATCCTTTGTCCTGATGAAAACTCCTATCACTTGAAGTCACGGGAAAGGGCCTAAAGTCATGTTCCTTTCTATGTGGACACAAAGAGAAATGGGACATATTGACTGATTCACTGTGTGTGAAAGTGCTTCTTTTTTGTGCTACAGGATTATAATGATTGAAGTTTCCACTTTGCCTCATATCTAAATCCTGGTTCTAGGCTCACAAGACCCTGTTATCCAGTGTTGTTCAGATGAGCTTTATGAGCCTCAAATATTGTTTTGAAGATATGGCAAATGAGTAAAGTACAAAAGCTTACCAGATAATCAGCAAGTCCTGATTATGTCCACTGTGAAGTTGCAAATTGGGTGGCAGTTCCATACCACAGCTTGTGTTTTTACTGCCTGCTATATCCCTGCTATATTGTTAACTTAATCTTTGAGCAGAACATCACCTGTGCCAGCCAAACTGCATAAGAAATGACTGACTTGAAAGAAAGTTGAGATCAGGATAGAAAGGCAAAAAGGGATCATAAAGAAGAGGCATAAAAATCATCTGCACTTCCCTGAAGGCTGTTTGTAAAAACTACTTACTCCAAAGCTGTTAAAACAGCATTCAGTTCTCATCGATAAAATTCATGCAGCTTTAGGTTAATGTGTGGATTTCTGTTAGTGTTTTATGGATGTATCCATCACCATTTCTCCTGTGGAAATGAGTGACTATCTGGAATCATTTAATTGTACTAAAGTGTAAAACAAGGACAAGCACAGGGAGCTCATGCTGTCTCTTTGTCACCTGTCTTGTCTGAAAGCCCTTGGGACACTCAGGGGTACTTGCAAGTTTGAATGGCACAACGCTGATTGCCTGGTTTTGTTATTACTCAACCTCAGGGTATCTTCCAAGCCTCCCTCCCTGCTTTCACAGGTGCTGCACTTCAGCTCTTCCCTTCCCAGTGCTAAGGATTGGTGCAGAGGGGTTTCCTGCTGATTGGCTCAGTGTTTATTAGCCTCTGAAGCAGCGCTACTCTTGCTGCTGGAGTTGCAGAGCAGCTGGCAGGGGAACAGCTCTTTTTCTCCAGAGGTTTCCTCGGGCCTGGGAAGCAAAGGGGGATGTTGTCAGGTGGCAGAGCTACCTTCTCATCTAGTGCCAAGGTGAGCTGGGGATAATCTTCTTTTGCCTGCTCTGCTTTTCCTGTGGCTGCATAACTTGGATAACACAGGTAACTCTTTAGAAAAACTAAATTCAGGAGAGGCAAGGGCTCTCAGGCTTACTTTTAAGTCATCATCTAAACCCTTGTGTTTTAAGGAAAGTTGTGTGTTAGCTCCCAGGGAAATGCTGGGAATTCTTTTCTCCTCCTTAGTGTTCTGCTTTTCTTCTTTCTCCTTTTAGCCCTTAGCTTCCCTCTGAAAGCACTCCAAGCCTGGCAGCTGGGCTGTAATGAACTTTGTGTGTGCCATAATCTCTACTTGTGCTGCTGCTTCCAAGCTGTAGAGGGATGTGAGACCTATATTTTGTGGATGCCACTTCCGCTGTGGCTTGGGAGTTTTTAAGGCCCTAGAAAAGGGACAAATGGAGACAAATCCACCTGTGAGCATTGAGGCTTCTTGTCTGTCACAGACAATCTGTGATAGCAGGTACTTGAGCTGCTGGTGACATATTCCTTTGTTTGTCTGTTCTGATATTGACATTTATATTTAGTGGTATGCCAAGAGAGGTATTAGACTGTGCTTTGTGCTGTTAAAGAGTGTCACATAAGATTTAATTATCATTTCAGCTTTATTTACGGCATTGTTTGCCACTGAGTTGTCTCCCTCCCCTGTGAGACAGTTATCTGTGAGCTGGAGAAACCAACAGAGGAGTTGGTGAAAGTTCAGCTAAGGCTCTGTGTCCCAAACAAAGCAGAGAGAACCATGGAGTTTTCATTGACAGGCACATGCTCCACAGAGAATAACAGTAGAAGGAAAAAAAAAGTTATGGGACAAATACACTGTCTACCTATTCACCTCCAAGAGATTGCATCTGGAGGGGGGCAACAGAACTGAGGGGAAATGTGGGTCTTATCTTTCCAGTTGTGTAGATCATTGTATATTGTGATATTTCTGGCAACTGAAAAATGGCAGGAGTCATTTACCTAGCTTAAAAGCCAGCCTGTGGGAAAGATGGGAAAAGTTTCTTGCTGCTCTGAGTGAAGCCAGCTTCTCTTTCGAAGGTTAAATGGTTCACATTCAATCCATTATCATTAGTTTTAGTAGAGAGCATTATTATGTACAGAGAGCATGAGATGAATCTGACTGGTTTTTGGCATACTAGTGTTGACCCAGAGCTAGGGTGGGTAGACTGATGTGATAGAGGAAAGAATCTGGACTATTCTTAAATCTGGAGAGACAGTAGAATGTTTTGCTCTGTAGAAGTGTAGCTGAACCACTGGGCTTGGAGGTGTGCTCTGGAAGCAGGACAATTAAGGTTAGTGGTATATTCATGTGAGAAATTCAAATATGTAAGGTATATTCATGAGCCTATGCATAATGGCTAAAACAACAGGAATCCAGCCCTGCATAGCCAAGTGCTTTGTCTTGGACTAAAACTTCCTTTTCCCTTTCCCGTGTGCTTTGCACAGGACAGGTTGGCAAGCAGATCTGCCTGTCCAGCCCAGACAAACATGTAGTGGGAAGGTCAGCTGGGGTGGAGACCACGCAGAGCAGCTGCTTTGGACCACATGAATTATCCCAGCAGTGTCTGCTCACCTCTTTCTCACCTGGCACTGTAGTTCTGGCTGCAACTTTGCAAATTGTGTCCGAATCTACTTTTTTTTTTTAAATTAACTTTCCCCTCCCAGTTAGGCAAAGAGTATGGGGGGGGTACATGTAAACTTTTTTTTTTTTTTTTTTTTTTGGGGGGTGTGTGTGTGTGTAGACTTAGGGTAGTCCTAAATATAGATATGGAGAGTCAGTGAGAGATGTTTTGATCCAGGATTCATTGACATAAATGAGATTTTATATATATATATGTGTGTGTATGATTTATATATATGTATATATATGTGTATGTAAAAGACTGTATCTGACTTTGACTTTGTTTTCAACACACAATGAAAACTTACCTCCATAGCTTTTACAAACTGAACGGGGTATTCCTATGTTGGGTCTAATGGAGATAAGCTATTTTCATCTCTAGGCTTTATCATGTAGATTTAAAAAACCTGAATGAGTAGGGCCTCTGAGTCAAACTAAGATTGGTGTTTTTTTAGGAGTAGGGCAAATGACAATAAAAAGCAGGAGCTGAATTCAGATAGCAGCAGAAAGATGATGAGCTACAACAACAGAGTAGCATCTTTCATTTGTAAATCTAAAAGCACAAACAAAATACAAAATGTAAACAAATGAATAAAAGGCTGTATCTGACTTTGGTAGATGAGGGAAACATCAGAGCAGATGAGAAGGACAGGGAGGGTAATTCTGGGAACAGATAAACTCTTTTTTCTTCATTTTCAGGAAAATCAGAAATATATTGTGAGGCAAAACATTTTCTTTTGTATTGACCTACAAGTACCCAGAATAGTGCTTTTGAGAGGACAATATTGCTGCTGCCCTTCAGTGCTTCAAATGGCTTCCATCAGCCACAAAAATGTAAAATGTGGTTCTAAATGAAGTTACTTTTCCTCAAAAGGTGTATGATCAGGTGGTGAGACTATCAGGAAGCTTCAGGAAAATTTACTCTTTTAATGCATTGTTTCTTCACTGTATAATCTCAAGTATTTATTAATGGACTAATGTATATATAGAGATATGATGTTAATACTTTTTTTTCTTGAAAAAGATGAGTTCTTCTGTCTCTACTTATGTCTGATTTTTGAGTCTTATTGATAACCATTATTTCTGGTTACAAGGAGGCAGTGATTTTGTCCCATCCTCCCCCCCATTATAAACCTGTGCCAAGAGGCAGAGATACTTTCTGGTACATCAATGTACAGCTCAGGTTTACATCTTATGTAGAGTATATTTATGATGACTATTCAAAAGATATTAATTTATCCATTTCTTTTCACAAATATTTCAAATACTGCTTTCTGTATGTGGATTAAGTTAGCCATTTTAATGGATGAAAACAGGCTTGCTTTGACACACAACTTATCATAGCAGATGTTTCATTTATTCCTAAACTTCATTTTGACTAGGGAGTGGAGGAGATAAAGACCCTTTCTGCCTTCACAGTTTCTAATCTTTATTAATAAGTTCTCAGCTTTCTATAAAGCTTTAACTAGGTTAGACTCAAATAGAACAAAAAAAGGCATTAGTTATACAACCCTGCTGAGATTTTTCTAAGACACTTATGATAGTTAGATGCTCATTTTCCATTAAAGTCAGTTTGAACCAAATACAAAAATCCTCACTGTGGCTTTAGGATAATTGTTTAACAATAAAATATCCGCATGCTCCTCTTAGAGGGAACTCGGGACCTTCACATTAGGAAAGTGCAAGCAAATGGCAGCAGTTTATTGTTTCAGTGTTTTCCTTGTATTAAAGATAGTTCTTCATGTCTGTATATATCTCTGTTGAAGCAGAAAAGTACCTCTTTCTTAAAGCAATTTGGCCCAAAAATACTTGGTTTTCTTCTGTTCTCACACTTGGAAGAAAACAGGTTTGCTCTGTAATGTTGGCATTTCTGTACTTTTCTCCCTTTGATTTTTAACCACCCATGAGGAAAAGCATTTCTCCAAAAGAGAATACTTTATTTTTCATAACAACTAAATACAATGTCTGTAGAAAGAAAGAAAGAAATCTGGGTAAAGAGTTACTACCTGGCACATCTCTTGTCCAGTTGCTGCTTTTTTGCTCACTCATTCAGAGGTCCTCTAAGTCATTCCATTACTTGGAACCTCACTTTCCCTGTGTATTTGTGAAGCAATAACTGATATCTCCCCACCTATTTCTGAGATCTGCACATTAAAGAAGCAGATGTTTGTATTTAGCTGTTTTTTGTGACATGAATCTTTGCAGTTTGCTGCCTTTCTTTTGTAGCCTGGAAAGGTTGTGCTGGGCTGAAATTGCACTCTGAAGGGTGGTGGCAATTTTCCTGTACAGTTTCAGTGAGCCTGAGCAGCGCATGTGGCTCGGGGAGCTGTGAACTTGGGAAGGCTGAAACTCGTGTTTGTTCTGTGCCGACACCGCTGGCTGAGCAAAGAAAAGGTGTTGACGTTGGAAGGAGCTGCAGCTCTGCTCCCTTGCCAAGAATGAGGTGAAGCCCTGAAGGAAGGAATAGCAATGATGTGTGACCCAGCAAAGGGTGTTCAGGACTACTCCCTCCAAGTAGCTGGACCCTCTGGGGCACGTGAGGACTCACCATCTGCCAGCCAGGCACTCTTGTGAGAGGCTCAAAGCATCCAGGTTTTATAGGGCTGTTAAAGCAGTACTGTGCAATATGATTTTTTTTTT
>WEIU01005323.1:82498-96467 GCA_013389925.1 Aegithalos caudatus | reverse complement strand
TTTTTTTTTTTTTTTTTTTTTTTTTTTTTTGGATGCAACAGGATTGCTGACTTTTCTTTTTCTCCTCATCTTTCCCATTGTCCAGGAACAGTGGCATCTATCAGGTTACACTTTCATTTAAACAAAATGCTACCAATATGCTCACAGTTAAGCATGCTACATAAATACCTTATTTTACTGCTTGTTTAAATGTGTAACAAATCTATTTGGCAGCCACCTAATAAGAAATGGTGCATAGGTCTCTCTTGCACGTTTACTGGGTTCTAAAGTTTTCAGGTTAAATTGGGTTTTGGATATAATTTTCTTTGATAAACTTTTCAAATAACCTTATCTCTTTCTCAGTCCTACATGCTGCCTGTTTGAATTGACTTGAGTTCCCTGAAGCACATCTTGCTGCAACTTTTTCAAATTTCACTTTTGTGTAAATGGATTGCATTTGGGTCAAATATTTTTAAGCTACATGCATAAAATACAGAAGGGGGGGGGGGGGAAAAAAGGAAAAAGNAAAGCAGGTAAAAGGAGATTGGTTTACATCCTTAGCTGTGCTTTGGTTTTGCTGTGTCTTTTTACAGATGATTGGTACCACAGCCATAGTTTTTCTCCTGTACCCTCTCTTGTGGAGTGGATGAAGACTGGAGAAGTGAACTCCAGTATTTTTTCTGGTCTTTTTCTACATTCATGTAGACATTTCCAGAGCTTGGATCACAAGCTGAGTTAGCTGATCTTTCATTAAATCACTTTATTGTATTTACCAAAAGTTTCTTTCAGTACCATACTAGATTTGTTGCTACTCTGGAAACTCTCCTTTCCTTGTAAACTGATGTTGGGAGATATTTTCTTCAGACCAGGCTGGCTGGCAATTTCTGGCTCAGATGGAGGAAGAAGGAACATTAAAGGGACAGAAAATGCTTTCAACTTGTATGGTGAGACTGAATGGAGGTGATTTAGTTAACTGGCTGCTTGTTTTTCTCAGAGCTCTTCTCTGTCCTAAGGGAATCCCTCCTGCAAAGTCTCCTTGGTTGAGGCAGTTTGTGACCTACCCCTGGCCCCACAGCTGCTCCATCCTCAGGCAGTTTGGGCATGTCTTTACACTGGGCCAAATGCCAATTGCATATTTGGGACTGAAACCCCATCTGGGGGGTTTTGGATTTTTTTTTTTCTTTTTTTTTTTTTTTCTTTTTAAAGCCAGAAAAAGAAATCCTGAAAATGTGTCTGGATTTTGTATTTTGCAAAGGATGTTGTTCACAATAAGGGCAATGGAAATCTAAACCTTGAACTACACTTGCATTTTGCTGAGGTGACTCAAGTATTTAAGTGCATGCAAACAGCTGTTGATGATGATACTGTGATTCTTAGAAGAGGGTGGTGAAACAATGATAAAAACTTCCAAAAAGGTGAAAGTGGACTTAGGCCTTTCCAGTGGTTTTGTTTCCCATTTGGAAACCTGATCCATTGATTGTTTACTGTGCTTAGTCACAACATCAAGTGAATTGAAAAGCAGGGAAAAGCATCAAGCATCTGTTTTTCCACAGCTGATACTTAACAAGATCAGATTCTATATCCTTCTGTAAGGCTGAGTGATGCCCAGTTCCTGCCTCCTGGGAGTGTAGTTGTAGGGAAATCAATACCTTTAATACACTGGATTTCTGCTCCATTTGTTTAGAAAGCTGGTCCTGGGGGCTGGCTGCACAGTGAGGATCATGCTCCTGGCTGGAATTTGCAATGCCCACCTACAGTGCTCTTCCTTACTCTAAGACTGAATGTCAATCTTTTCTGCACTAAGGCCAATGAAGGAAAGTAGCCTGCACTCCACTCCTTTGCTTCTTAGGGTATTTCTTATGCCACTTAATGTAAAATGGTGAAAATATCCCAGTATGAAAGTGTGTTCCCCATGCTTGAAGAAGCAGGATGACATTTTCCAGCAGGCTTGGAAGCAGAGTGGAATCTGCCTTTGAATAGGACTGGTGACTTTGGCAAAGCAAGCTGTATGATATGAGACTGGTTTTTGCAAAACATTCTGACTAAACAGTTTCTCATAGGCTAAACAGACTGAGAAAGGCTCAGCCTGTGGGCAGGAGATCTCCCAAGGGCCTGCTTGGTTCTGTGATTCAGTTCATGGCATTTTCCCCCTGACCAGAGAAGGTGTGTGCCAATGGTCCAGCAAGGAGCTGAGGGCACAGTCCTCTTGGACATCATGGTTTGCAAATGAGATCTGGATCAGGTGCTGGGCTTAACTCTTGTGCCTGTCTGCCTGAGGAGTTATTACATCTCTTGGATCTAAGCAATTGTTCAAGGCACCCTGAGCTCGCCAGAATGTAATAATGATTGCCCTGAAACATTAAAGTGTCATCTAAAGATAACACAAGACCAGCCCACCAACACTGTTAAACAATCACAAAGAGTACAGATTAAGTTAGCCACTAAATCAAACCAGGAAAACCCTCCCTTCTACCCTTACCAAGCCCTACAAAGATTTGTTGCTTTTGACTCCTCCTTGGAAGATTACCAAATTTGAAAATGTGAGCTGTTTCTGACCAGTTTGGCATCACAAATAGGGTGTTATTTAAGTGCTTTTATTTATTTTTTTTTTTTTAATTTTTTTTTTGTTTACTGCACTTCTGCCTCCACAGACTTCCCCCCTTACTCTAAATGGTTAAAACAATATTTTGTCCTTTGTGCCCTCTATACTTCTGTGGCTTTGCACTGTTAAATGAATATTATCTTTTGCTCCAGAAACAGCTGTATTCCAGCAGATGAAGCAATTTGTTTAAATGCCCGATTTTCACTATTTATTTTTCAAATGTGTTGCAAGGTGTTGCAAATGTTTAATGACTTGAAATTCTTCCTTGAGGAGTATCCTATGACTTGAGGAAGCATTTAAGTTAATGAACACATAAAGATGTTGCCTATATGCATTTTGAAGTCTTTAGCTCATATTTGTGTGGATAATAATACCTAGCTCTGATACAGCACTTCTCAATGCAGTTCTCCAAAGTACTTTGCAAAGCTGGATGGAGCCATTAGTAGAGCTAATTAAAAGGTTTTGATTCAATGAAGCATGATTAAAATGTGCTGTTCTGTTTGTGCTGAACACTTTCTGGAATTCTTTTGATGCTGGGAGAACTTCCTGAGAAGCCACAGTGGGCTAAAGACCTAACTGAAATAGGAGAAAACCCAGCAACTGCTTTTTATGGGAGAATGGATATACCAGCAAACTGGCTTATTGTGCAATGTAAAGTTTTTGGCTTCATTCAAACATGAGATAAAAACAAGAAATAACACTGTGGATATTGTCACATCCTTAAATAATTTTAGCCAGTGTCTCCATTTTGTAGGTTAAGAAATCAAAGTGGAGGAAAATAAAATTACTTGCATGACTTGAATTGCCCAATATGCCAAAGATGGAGCTGGGGCTTTGAGTCCTCTGGCCACAGAGCTGCCTCTGATGCTTCGCCATAGTTTAACAAGGCACTTGCTTTACCACTCTTGCATAAAACCCCTTATTTCCAGAAATGAAAATTCCAAGCCAAGAGAAATGTGTAGATAAATAGTAACAGTGAATTTCTCCTGGTCAAAGAAAAAGGAAGCTAGGTCTACCTTTAGTGTTAAGTGCTTGTGCTGCAAATGAGAACAAAGCATTCACTGTTTCCCTGCTGATATATTGTGATATGCATGGAGCTTCTTGGAGCTTGGGAGTTGGGAAATGGAACTGGAGTTAATTTCCTTAGAATTATAGAAAAATAAAATGTATTCCTGCTGCTTATCATTGTCTCTAACGACATATCTGTTATAACATCATAGAAAAGATGACAAAAATGAGATGTATCTGTGGCAAGGTGGATTTAAGCTAGAAATTCTTGATGGTAATAGATCCAGCCAAGTACCACTGTGCTGCCCCACTCTTTGTTGAGGTTGTCCTGAAGACAGTGCTTACTCTGCAGAGCTTTGCTGTTGGGAAGCGAAAAGAAGGCACAGCCTTCAAGTCAGAAAAGGCCTTCCTCCAACAGAAGGCAGGGATTCAACGCCCCATTTATTGTCTTGACATTTTGTTTTATTGTTCCAGTTTGCAGAGCAGTCTCCAGAGGTTTCTAAAGTATGCATGAATAAGAGAGAGAAATGAAGTCCTACTTCCTTTTGGGAATTTTAGCTTGGAGACAGGCTTGACTATTTAAACCCATCTCTTGCCACTATTGGCTTTGGCAGGAATCTGGGTGGCACAGTACCCTCCTACCTCATCACCTACTTTTTTTCTATACCTACCTTCATTGTTTATGCCATGCTGTTTGTTAACAAGTCTGTGGTCTCTTTTTTTTTTTTTTTTCTTTTCATTGGATGTCTTTTATTACCTTTATTCATATTCCAGTGTAGTCTACAAGCACCAGTTGGTGATTGAAGCCAGATTTTTTGGTCTTTCTACATGCATGAACTGCGTGTGTTGTAAGCAGTATCAAAGATCCCTTCTTGATGTGAAAATAACAGGTATAAGAAGTAGACAGGAAGCAGAGAAATACATGTTAACTTTGATTCATTTATTAGTAGTATACTAAAAAGAGGTCAAAGATGTCACTAAAAATTCTCAGAGGTTGTGGGGTGACTCAGCTATAAGTAGGTTTATGCAGCACTGGTCTTGAAAAATTATGTATGGGAATCTTCATCACATATGGGAGGGAAGTTATGTTTATATCCCAGAATATAAATGAGATGCTAACTGGAACAGCTTTGTAGCATGGAATGTCTCCCTTTCCTTCAGAGCTTTACATAGTTCAGTGCTTCCCCTTCTTCATGTCCTCATGCCTGAGGAATGCAGACGAATAGCTGGAAAAGGTTTGTCTTAGTGCTGTTGGGTCGTTAAGGTTCTTGGCCAAAATATATCCCTGACCTCCCTGGTCAGAGGAAATTTCATCAACAGCAATAGTTTCACTGAGACTTTAGCTAGAGTGTCTCAGCTGTTGTGGATGAGGCCTGAGGGTGCTGAAGGGGATAGATCAAAACCTGCTATAACTCTTGTTAAGTGTGTGTCTGGTGAAAACCTTTATGCCTCATTTCATGCAAGGAGAATGCCTGCAGATGATACAAAGAGGCATCCCTCCTGTGTCTGTATTTTTGTAAAACTTCAGGAGGCGTCTCATCAAAATCCCAGTAATTCTAAGGTCTGTTGGCCTCTCTAGCTGCAGAAATTCAGCTCTGAAGGTGTGTAATTAACACTGAACTGATGGTGCCACAAAGTTTGAAGCAAACTGCTTCCAACAAATCTATGTGCGTGGACATGAGGCATTTTCATTTTTCCATAGAGGAGCAACCAGCACAGCTTTCTGCTGCACAGCTCATACCTCCAGAAAGCTCTCTCTGAACTGGAGCTGTCTGCAGTCTTGCAGCACAAATGGACCTGAGCAGTGTGATCTGAATGTTTGTGAAAAACACTGGAAATGTTTCCAGGCTGGCATCAGGAGGAATGCTAATACCTGATCAAGAAGAAACATCAAGAGCCAAATTCTAGGATCTTGAATTCCAGCCAGCCAATTGAAATTCTGCAGGAAACAATACAAAAATCTTGTGGGATATTCTATATTCTTCTTGCATTGCAGACTGCTGTTTCTATATATTTGAATATAATCAATTCTGAATAGATCATAGAATCATTTAGTTTGTAAAAGGCCTCTAAGATCAGTGAATCCAACTGTTAACACAGCACTGCCAAGTCCACCATTAAACCATGTCCTAAGTGCCATATCCACATGGCTTTTAAATACCTCCAGGAATGGTGACTCAGCCACTTCCCTGGCAGGCTGTTCAGTGCTTGACACCCTTTTGGCAGAGAAGTTTTTCCTTATATCCAAACTCAACCTTCCCTGGTGCAACTTGAGACTATTTTCTCTCATCCTGTTTTTACCTGAGAGAAGAAACCAACTCCCACCTTGGTGCACCCTCCTTTCAGGTGACTTAGGGGAGTGGACCTTTCCAGCTCCATCAGGAAAAGTCACATCAAAGCCCTTGATCCTGTGCAAAGTGGACTACCCTGATTGTATATAAACTGACCCCTCAGTATATATCCCTGTGATGCTGGGAATCCTTTCCCATTGTCCCTCTGAGGAACATGAGAATTGTAATTGAAGAACATGTATCTTAAATGCAGATCAATGTGCAAGTCACATCTGTTATTTGAAAGTGTAGTGCTTCACCCTTTCTGATAAAGAACCCATATATGGGGAGTTGACATAATCTTCCTCAAATCATTAGTAACTGATTAGTTTCAGATAAAGTTTATTTTCTTGCAGTTATTGTTGTTCCTAGTCCCAGCCTTTCCTGTTTTGTAACCCTTATGGGAAGGTTAAGTCTCATGATGGGGCCAGGCTAATTTTGCCACATCCAGAAACCTAATGATTTAAACTTCTGGATTCAGTTCCAAGTGACCTATGTTCCCATAAGGCTTGTGCTCATTGCTGAGCACTGTTTTATGTATTTTTTTTATTATATTAGGACTTTAAGAATGTGGTCACTGTTATGTGCAAGTACCTGCAGAACTGAGTGTCTTTTGGGGAAGCTGAGTTTTGGTTTTTTGAGCAAGCATGCACGGTTGAAACGGGGCAATGCAGACAATGTTAGAGCCCTAAAGTTGTCCTTAGGGAGACAACATACAGGATCTCTCTTCTTCCTCCAGGTTTCCCGCCTGGAAACCTGGACTACCTATGGGACTCCCAGGACACACATTCCAGCTCACTTTTGCTCTTTATTATCTCACACTGTCCTTGCACACGTCCTCAGAATACGCGTGTGATTTTGTAGGCATCTGTACCGGAATAACCACCAAAGGCTGGAGGGCAAAGCCCCCTTTTTAACTTCAGGGGAATAAAAAAATCTCTCCCCACAGACGCCTCAATCCTCCCTAAATCCTAAAAAGAAGAAACCCCGAATATGTAGGCAGTGATACTGCAAGAGCTTTTGGTTGGTTATTCAAACACTGTTTAGGGGTGGGGTGTGGGTGGAATCAAACAATGCAGGTAAATAATTTAGAAAGTAGACAGCTGTATGTAAAATGGTATATCTCCCAAAACAAAATAATCTGTCTCCAAAAATTCTATCTTGGTTTGCTGGTAGCAAATATTGTAGGAGGTCACCTATGAAGGTGCTTATACAGTTGATACTATTTTGAAAAAAAAACCCACCAGATTTGAAACCTGCCTGTGTAACTTCTCTGTTGATCATGTGCTCCATTTTTGGCTTGTATTAATTTTGAATATCACTGTGCCACTCTGCAGAACCTGCAATAACTTCTGAAGTTCATACAGTGCAGCTGGTTCTTGGTGTCTGTTCTTAGTGGAAATTGGCTCTCCTGATTTCTGTGCCTCTACTTATGAATAGCAAAGAGAGAAAAATGTTTGTTTTGTTTGAAAGGATGATATGCAAAGAAGAGTGACTCTCCAAGACCAAAAATAAAACAGCTCCAAAACTGGTCTTCAGTTTTCTTCCAGTGCTTCCAGTCTGTGCTCCCAACGGGCAGAGAGTAAGGCAAGGCCAGAGTGCTCTCAAGATTGCTGCATATCCTGAGGAAAACCCTCTGGTGCAGTTCTAGTTTTGCTGTGGGGCTGTAAGGATGCTTCCTGCCATATTGCCTTTAGTGCAAATGGCAGAAGCTTTTGAAATTTCATTTCTGTGGGAGTAAAAAAACTTATTTTAAGATTTTGTTTTTACCCCAGGCTAGCTAGGAAAGTCTGGATAGCTGAGAACCTTGCAAAGTGTGAGTAATTGAATTTACCCATCAGCCCTTTTTATGAGCAGGAAATCGTGGGTTTCTGTGATGCAGTATTTCTGTTTGAAGGGAGATGATTCCTTGCAAAGGTGCCTTTCCTGTTCATGCATCTGATTGTATAAGCAGGGATGTTTTGAACTCTGTCTAAACCAGATGGGTATCCTACCCTGGAATTAATCACCAGGAAAACCAGTGACCCAGTTCCCCAAACCTGCTCTGATACCAGGTTAGCTGCTACTTCTTCAGATTTTCCATGTGTCAAAACCAAGGTGCTGAATCCTTCTGAAAAGGTATTCTGATATTTCTCCTTTCTCCAAAGTTCCCCTTTAATGCCAGCCCCTGGCTATCATATGATGCTTGTCCTAATCATGTTCCAGGGCCAGTCAATCCAGGGAGGGTGACCAGCAAATGGAAACTGTGGGGTGCATGGCACTGTCAGGGAGCAGAGAGCAAAGGCTGAGCCAGGAGCTGAGGGTGATCCTAGAACAGGTAGGACAATGCTCTCATGACCTCAGTTAAGTCCCAAGGTCCCCAATGGGACCAGGCTGGTGACAGTGACAGATGTCACTGGTAGCCCAGTGATCACTGTGTGGATGCAGAGGGAAGAGCCCAAGCTAAATCCACACAGCAAGTCAGGCCCAGCCAGGACAGGGCTGGGGGTGGGTGAACCTGCATCATGGCTGAGCCTGAGCTTATCCCATCTTCTGGTCCCTTGGGCACTGGCTTTGAGGGTGCAAGTCCCAGGTCTGGCTGGATGGGCATTTAAAGGTTGTTGGTGCACTTGGACTCCTGACAGCTGCTCTAATGTGGGCCAAGCACTGACATAATTAATGGCACATGTTATTTACTCTGTAAGAATTTCTTCTGGGCTCTGTGAGACAGCTCGGTGACTAAAGTGCTACTGAGCATGAGTAAGGAAGAGCAGGGCTTCCTTTCTGAAGGCCAAATGGTGAGTTACAAGTGTACCCTGGGCCAAAGCAAGGAAGAGTCCAACATTTCAGTTCCTGAGGAGGAGACTGAGAAAGTGTTTGAGTGGGTTGGGGCTCCTGCCTGTTTATGTCCCCTTCAGTCCCAGGGTAAAGCTGAGGTGGGCAGTTGTGAGACAAAGAGAGGGACATTTCTGTGTCAGTGAAGAGTTTGGGTGAATGTAAGTTCTGGAAAATGGAAGGAAAAGATTTTTTTCTCCAAATTTCTAACCTAAGACTCTTCATGGCCAGTTTGTGTCTAATTTTTCTCTGTCAGTGAGAAGAAAATGGGTGCAGTCAATAAGATCTGTCTTGAGGGCTTGTGGAAAAAGCTGGCTGAGCAGGTCACTGTCCTGGCCTTGCAGCAGTAGGATGGTGACTCAACACTTGCCTGAAAATACTCAGTGCTGGTCTGATGTCCTTTAAAATGAGGGAATGTAGGTCTGGCCTCAAGCTTGAAGAAGCCTGTGGAAAGCCCATGTTGACTTCAGTGGCGTTGGGAATGAAGCTGTGCAGTTTGCACAGAGCTGGCGCCAGATGCGCCTCCCACCCACAGCTCCGGGAATGAACATGTGTGCACAAGGTCGGTGCAATTATGAGAGAGTTCAAAGGGAGCTCTACATCCAAGGAGAAATGTTCATAGGCTGCTCTGTGCCTCAACAATGCACTTCCACACAGCAGCCATCCACAGCAAGGGGCCTCCCCACAGCAGGGAACATCAGACTCACCCTGCCCCTCAGGGCTGAGCTGTACACGTGTTCTCTGGGAGATGAAGTTACTGCGTGTGGGGTTCACAAAATAAACAGGCAGGAAAGTCTTACAGCTTGCTTGCTTGCAGTTTGATCTGTAAGAAAGGTCTGTGGTAGTATCTGTTTTTGCAGTCAACGCAGATATTTTTGGGGAGTGAGGCTGAAGTGTAGGCAGCACGTAATGATTCATGTGGAAATAGTAATTGCAAGAGTCGCCATGGAGGGGGTTACAAAAAGAGCTAGTGAATGAGAAGATGTTCTTAATTCTCATGGCCTCTTGAGATAAGCCTGATGTGCAGATGAATATGCTGATATTTGCTCCAGGGAAATACCAGAAAGTTTGATGGTGTGAAACCTCCTGCCCTGGGTTGGTGGATCTCATCAAAGCTGTTCTTCTTTTCCATCTACAGAAGTGCCATTTTTTGGGGTATGAATCCCTCTGGTGGAGCAGGGAAGAGCTGACCTTCATTAGGTAGAGTGTGGTTGGTTTTCTCACATCCTGAATGCTGCAGGGACGCTACAGCTGTGTCACACCCCCAACGTGGTGGCTACAGCCTGCAAGAAGTAGCTGTCAGCTTTCACACAGAGAGACAAAGCTATAACTGAAACATCAGATGGTTATCAAATATCTCTTGTTTTTGTTATCAAAGGTAGCATTGCCCATGCTGGGTCAGGGTGTGCTGGTCTGGCCATCTAGTATTCAATTTCCAGACTGGTTGATTTTTCCTGTTCATCTTTACACATCCTGTAAGGCTGCCATGTTGTGGTCCAGGTGCTGCTGTGTTTTGCTGTCAAGTGACGTAGATCTTATTTGCTCTATATACAATTACAGTGACTAAGGAATTTTAAAGTAAGACCTAGAAGTATTGTCACAATGTGCTCTTACCCAATGTTATTGGGTGGGAGACAGTGGGTGGTAAATGCAAAAGAAAAAAATCAACAGCTTTTCTTCCTTATTCTTGTCAACTCTGCCAATTTTAATGTAGGAGTGATTTTTTTTTTTTTTTTGGGTCTTTTTTTGTTTTGTTTTGTTTTTTCCTGGCTTCTTTTAAGGCTAGAGTTCCTGGAGCTAAGTGACTATCAGAAATCTTGACCCTCTCTGACTGTTATAGCTGCACAGGAAAACTTTAAAACATGAGTCCCAGAGGCTTGAGATCTGTAAACCTAGTAGGAGGAGTATGACCTTTATTTATTTCTAAAAATCTATAATTTGTTTAGGTCATCTCACAGCATCTTTCAGTTTATTTCAAGGCATAAAGTACTTAAACCCAGTAAAATTAATTTCTTTTTATTTTCACTGTCCACTTGTTGTGTGGAGTTGGAGGGAGAGCAGGAGATGTGTCTGTGACTTAGATCTTCTCCCAGCAAGCTGAGAAGTGTGACAGGAGAAAATTGTGTCTACCTGGAGTGGTCAGAGATTGTTCACTGAAGGGAAGGGAACTGGCACTTTGCTCAGGGCTGGGGTGAAGAGAGAATTTCCATTATCTTTCACACTGCTGACTATTGGTAAGGGATGGACAAAGCCAAAGAAAATCAGGACACTTTTTCTAACTTATTATTTACAGCGCAGTTACTTCCCTACTGATGTCACTGGAAATATATTTAATTGCTGTAACATCCAAGCATGGACAGAGGTCAATGAGAAGAGAATCTGGTACTGCAGAATTCCAGCTTTGTGTAAATAAACAAATATTTTGGTAAATCCCTGAAAATGGAAGCTGGGGGCCATGGCATGACAAGCAAACCCATCAAAAATAGGCTTCTTGTTGTTTGTTTTGTATTTGATTTTATTAGCAGACTGAATTTTCCAAGCATGAGAATTGCACACAGTCTATGCAATTTCCCTATAAAGTACTTTCTCTAGGAAGCTGGGGGAAGGGGAAGAGGAGGAAAGGAATAACTTTTAGAGGCATTCTCCTACTGCTTGTGTCCTTCATTTAACATGAGGTGCTGACTGATAAGCTAGAAGCTTTCTCCTGCATTGGGATAGTACAGTCTTGTGGCAATGCTCTCTCTTTGCTCCCATTTCAGGAACTGCACTGAAGGTGAGCAGGGCTGTTTGCAATCCAGGCACTCTCCTCCTGTAACATCTGCTTTTCACAGCAGAGCTTTGCAGGAAATCAGATGTGATTGTGCATTGAGACTTTATCTTCCTGCCAGCCACACAGATGAGGCTAATTTGCTTCCAAAGTCTTTAATTGGGAACAAAGCATTTTGAGGTTTCATTTTCAGACCCTTGAAGGTTTGATTGGTCCTTGGCACCTTTCTCTGGCTATCCAGTTCTATTTGGTAAAATACAAACAGGTTGAAAAGGCTGAATTATTAAAAAAATAAATTGATCCAATCCTCCAACAACCCCCTGCCTCCAAAACCCTTCCAGGATTTGAAGTTCCATAGAAACCCACCTGTTGATTCTAACAGCATGGCATGTGGGAGGAAGGTCTCCTTAGCATCAGTGACAACCAAACTGAGTGGGGAGTAGCTAGTCACTCTGCTCTATGTTTTTTGGGTGTCCTGTAATTTGACTGCATTGTTATGGCTTTAAAACTGGGCAGATTTCCAGGGTCCTGTATATATTTAAATAGCTGTATGCTCCTGGTCAGCTTGGGAGCCCAGTGGCTGGTGCAGTGTCTGTGTTTTTGTGGAGACATTAAGGACAGGAACAATCATTCACCTTCAAGTGTCTGTGGGTAGAGTTCCTTATCAGTTATTTCATCTCCTGACTAGCAGGTGCAAGCAGGTACTTGTTCATCTAAAACTCTGGCTAAATGAACTCTTCCTTCAAAGCTACATACCCCCCTTAATGAAGCAGCCACTGTTGGGTAGGTGCTGTGCCTTTGTAGAGGACTAGCACAATTTACCTTGTATTACCTTAAATTTACAAGCTTAAAACTATATTGCCTAATATGTGTTTGCTTTGTTTTAAATAGGTTTTATAGGGCATCATTTGTTTGCTTGATGATCTCAGCATGCAGGTAGTGGTTACAGCTTTATAAGGCATCAGAGGAGCATTAATCATTTGCAAATGGTAACAGTCTGGTTATTCTAAACTGCATCTTTATGATAACCCATGTATTAGGTAAACAAGTGTTATAACCCTGCACTGAGGCATTGAGGCGTTCACGTGACTTTGGGTAGGTCAGTGGTACCATGTTAAAATGAAATTTAGGGTTTGGAAGGTCTTAATCTGTCCATGCTGTCACTGGCTGATTCCTGGCTCTGAGCTTGCTTCCAGGTGACCTTTCTAACTGAGTATTGCAGAATCTATTTCTTCTGACATCTACCACTTTTTATTTTGAGGAAAAGAGGCAGAAAATCAGGACAGTTAAAAATAAGTTAAATACACCATTGTCAGGAACCAGAATGCCTTTACTTTGCCAGAGGAGAGTCATACTTCACATGTGAATGATCTTCTTTTGACCTAAACTTAAACCATGAGTTCGGGGAACAGCCATTTATAGAATTGGTTAGGTCTGTAATTGACTCTGTGAATAACAGGATGGTCTGAAAGAGAAAACAAAGATCCTTGCTTCTCAACAATGAACAGAATAAAGACTATCAAATTCTCTTGGGTTTTCTTGTTGTTACTTGTGTTTTTTTGGCTTTATTTTTTTTTTTTTTCATGGAGAAGAATTGGTGGGGTTTCAGAAATTCTTTCAATCTGTGCAAACCACTTCCTATTGTGGCTGGCAGCTGTTCTGTGTTTCAGATGATGGGCACAGCAATACTCCTCAAGAAACAATTGCTTGCAAAGAACAGATCAGTCTGAGGTTATGGTTAAGGGAGAATGCACCCCCATAAATTACTACATTATTATATATCAAGAATACTTTTGTAGTCTGTCACTGAAGCAACCATTGAGTGGGATTCTGCATCCCACACTTGAAAATGGTCCCAGCTCAGCCAAATACTTGAGCATGTGCTTGAAAGCTGAGCAGTGATTTCAGCAGCTTGCCTAAGGGCTGACTCAGGTTCCATGCTGGCCTGGAAGGCTGATGGGACTCTCACAACAGCTTTCATGTGGTGTCTCCTCTGGTGGAAGTGGACAGCAATATCTATGTGCTTCTTGTGCTTGTGAAGTACAATGATCACTGCTCCTACTTTTGCAAAGCTTATTGCCTGGGTGGGTGACATCCACTGGGATGATGTTGGGCTGTGAGTTGCTCAAAGCTCACCTGTTGTGAGAGATGGATTTGTGTGACACAGGGAGCAAAGCTGACATGGAGCAAGCAACTGATGTTAATTGCTGTAGCTGCCTCCCATTAAGGAAGGAGAGCCAAAGCAAAAGATATGAAGATGATTGCTCAGGGTTGACTAATGCTCTTGGTTTTCCGTGCCACAATCCTGACTCCTGTAGCATGTGACTAGCAGGAGTGATATACCTTAGTCAGGATGTCTCACCCTGAATAAAACAAGATGTGGTATTACTGTGCTGGGCATGGATATTCCCATAATGATATTTTCTTCCCCCTCACAATATTGTTCTATAGTTTTTTTTTTTTTTTTTT
>WEIU01005323.1:55644-82488 GCA_013389925.1 Aegithalos caudatus | reverse complement strand
TTTTTTTTTTTTTGTTAAAGACAGAAAGCACTAATCAGTCTCAGCATAATCATGATAGAATTGAGGTATCAGAAAGTTACTTACTCTGTCAGGCAGGCAGCTGCTCATGTGCAGTTGTAGGGTAGGAGGTGGGCTGTAACCTACTGAGCATATACTGGCTCAGTTTTTGTACAGATTGCTGGGAGATCGAATTCACCATGCTTGTTTATTCCTTCCACATTGATTCAGAGATCTAAAGTGAAGATGGTTCAATGCAGAGATAATAAAGAGAAAACAAGTCTGACAGACATTTTATCATTTTTGGCAAAAGTAAATAATGAGTTTGCAGAGCTGTACAGCCTGCCTTTGTGTTTGGAGAGTGCACATGATTTACTGCAGGAATCAGTTTGGCATAGCATAGCTGTGCCAATTCAGCAGGACCTACCATTATCTTGTCATGTATTTTAGCGAATTGACTTTTATAAGGCAGCGATTCAAAAACATGAAAGAGAAATGTGCTGAGCAACCCATCCCCTCTTGTCCCCCCATCCCGTGTGTGCTGGCACATCCTCCACAGTCGTGCCCACGGGCCTGATGACGCTCGGCTCCCTCACAGCCTTTGGGCGTTCCGTGTGTGTGAGCTGGTGTGGCTCTTGATACAATTATTGTGTTCTCAAGCTCCCAAGCTGCTGACTTTTCAGCTGAGTGCCACAGTTTGCACATGGCTTTCTGTCGTGCTTTGCTTTACAGACATAGGATAATAGGATTTTAGTGGTACAGCAGGAGTAACAAAAGCCCCGTTAGCAACATTTTGTAAATCTCGCTGCTTTTCAGCTGTGCTCACCCCACAGCTCGCAGTCTCCCACGGACAGAGGAAATTGGTCAGAAAGCAGCGAGGTTCCTGGGCTTGTCCTGACTAGCACTCCCTTTCACTGCCTCTGAAGGCAGAGTTTTGAGCTAGAGGCACTGCTGGTCTGACCCTGAAGGGCATTTTTGGTGTTTTTAAAGTACATCTCTAGTCTGTCTTAACACTGAAGTAGCTGTAGACACAGTAGTTCTGCATTCTTTTATGTTTGGCAAATGTGCAGGCGTTGTGTTTATTTTTAAGGGGTTAATTTAAAATTTGTAAAACTTTCCTACCTTCTGGGAATTCAGGATGTTCAGCCCCATCTATGCCTCAGTGAATGATTTTTATTTAATAACATCTTTGTACATTACCATTGAGAGATGGCTATGCCAGACAGCTAATCTGTGGGTGTGCCCAAGGGTGAAAAAAGAGCAAAAAAGTAAAACTGAGAGAAGGTGAGATGGGAGAAGGAACATTCTTTGTTTGTGCAGGTTTTTTCAGTGGATAATGTGTGGGAAGTGTAAAGGCAGAGATGCTCCAAGAGCACTCAGATAACAAAACAGCTTGATTAGCTAACCAGGATAGAAATGACAGCCCTACCCATCCTTCTGTCTTGCTCTTCTGTGAACTAACCAGTGCTCAAACATCACCTTTCATGCTTGGGTCAGGAGTGTGCACAGCTCCTTTTTCTGTTCCTTTGGGTTTTGAGATGACACTGCAGGGCTTGTGGGGTCCTTTGTCCTGCAGCTCCTGAGCACAGCAGCTTCTGTCTGGAAGCTGATGACACTGCCAGCTCCTCGTGCTTTGACAGGTCCTCTGGCACCAGCGTGTGCCTGTGTGTCACCACACTCCACAAACCTGCTCCACAAACCCTGTCTCAAGTCACAGTGGTCTTTCACTTGAAGCTGTGACTATTTCCTCAATAGAACTTTCCTCTGCAGTAAGTACTTGTTTCCTTTCCTTTCCTCTGCAGAAAATATTTGTTAATCAAAAGACCTGTTCTGAGGATTAGCCAGGCACACCAGAGATGCCATTGAGGGAGACCCATCCTGAAGCAGCAGGTTTTGGATCACACTGCAGCCCATCACTTGTGTAGGCTTCCCTTCCTCTCTCAAAGTCAAGTCTTAAAACCTTTTGAATGACTCACTCAATAGGAAAAACTCTACTCTGCACTAATGGGTCTTTCTAGCAGATGTAAAATCCAGTGAAACATATACAATTTCTTTAGTTTTAAGAGGAACAGATGATTTAATAAGCAGCTATAAATCTCTTGGGAATGTACAGACCTAGTCCAACAGCAGACTTCTGCCAGATTTTTCACTGACTAGACTTATAGCCTATGAGTCATAGCAGTCTGCTCCACTCTGCACCTCAATTGCCTGGTGTTGTTTTGGCTTTCAGAGGTGCTCTGCACTGCATATGGATTTTTTATCACCTTCTCCTGTTAATGGGCTTGCTCTTTCATCCAGGAGACAGCCTCCAAGCAGTTGACTCTTATTCTCTATTTGTGCATGACAGTGCATAACGTTTCTTTTCTGTTCCCTTGCTCACCATGTGACTTTAAAATTGTATAAGGAAAATGTTTGTGAGGAATGTATTAATACAACCTCCTAAATGGGCCTAGTAGTGGGAATCCAGTTATATAAAAAGAGATATAGCCTGTCTCTTACTGTAGCAATGCTTTCCTTCCAGCAGTCTGTGGCCATCTTATGACGTTAAAAAGTTTATTGTAACAGTATTTCCAATAGATTCAGTATTATCAGCTCTTTAGAGATAAGGGGACAGGCAAAAAGCAGAAAGTTGTTTCAGTTGCCTGTCTCTCGTGCTGAATTGCAGGGGATGGTTGTATTTTCTAAAGTATTGAGCTGCCATTCCAAAAGGATGTAAAATGACACATGTTTTACAAACTTCTACATTATGCTGGCCTGCTGGCTCTCTGAGTGTCTGAGATATCTGGGAAGAGGGGCTGCAAGCTCTCCTTTTATTTTACAGCTGATTCACAAGCTGTGTGAATTATATTTGGGAGCCACTCTAGAGGAGGTGAGGAATTAAAATTACTAAGATTTACTCCAGGTCACGCCCAGGTAAATTAGAGATAAAACTAGTGATAAGACAAGGCTTTGTGAGGAATATTTAACCATTGTGGAGGCTTTACATGACAGGTGCATTGTAGCTTATTTTGAATGCAGCTGGGTGGAGGGGATTTTAAAAACGACCCACAGCATAGTTGTTTTGGGGTTTTGTTTCTTTTAAATTTTGTAATGTAACAACAAAAATCTCAGAAAAATTGCGTAAAATTCTGACTTTGTCAGAATAAACAGGCGGTAAAAATCAGCTTCTAATTCTTTCAGTGGCTCGGGACAGCATTTGCTGCTCTCTGGGACCATGTAAATTGTGAGAGAAAATTCTTTTTTCACTGGTAAGCCCTGTTCATGCTTGGCCTTTTTCAGGCTGGAGTGAGTATCAAAAATGCATAAATGGGAAGCAGGTTAAGAAACTGGAAACAGCTTAGAGGTTGTTTAGTGTACAGAATCGTGTAATGTGACCAAAAATAGATATTGTCTGAAGTTCATGGTGGGATTACAGTTTACTGCATTGTTCCAACACCTTCAGAAAGCCAAACAGGCCTCGTGTTACTGGGCAAAACAAAAAGCTATCCACGGTCATATACCTGCATGGTGTCAAAAGCAAGAACAGCATTTGACTCTTGTGACTCCTTGTTAGGCTTCTCCACACCAGAGGTTTTCAACACCGTGCATGTGTGCAAAATAGCCCTTTCAGCTCTTTCTGGCAAACTGAGAGTGTTGCTTTATGCCTTCAGTGAGCACAGAGCTCTTGTGTTTACTGATGGGACTCTCACACGTCAGGAAATCAGAAAACTGGAGACGTAATCAGCGTGTCTGTTCTTGAATGGGGAATTTTCCCCAGAGCAAGTTGAGATGCGTGCTCCTAATGATTTGCATCTTACGGTTCAGACTTTCCATGAGCTGCTTCCAGCGCTGTAGGCACTAACTTGTGTTTGCAGTGCACACACACACACAGCTGCAAGGGTAACAGCCATAGCTTGCATGTTTAGATCTTGGCATAACTCTGTTGGATTGATTGAGGATGTCCAGTTCCTTTGGCAGCCCGGCCCGGCTTTGGGGTTTGGGTGGAGATGTGGGTGCAGCATTCAGTGCTACCCCAGGTTAGAGGTTAGCTAGAAACTGAGGCTTTTAAGAGATGTTTTGCTTGCCCTTCTTCACTGGCAGGAAGATCTTTTGCAGACTTTCTGGTGTGTGGTCTGTGCACACTGAATGGCTGACACTGAGCCTGTGTTGTGGGATTTCACCACTTCCATATTGTGAACAGCAAGCAGCAGCAGTTCCAGGGAGGGAGTTTTGTTCATCCCCTTAAAACAATGTCATAGCAATGGGGAACATCATGTGACTACATGGACCTTATCCAGTGTTTTAAAGGGAAAATATCTCTAACAGTGTCCTGGACTATGTAAACTGTATCGTTTTCCCAGACTTGGAAGACGGCACTGGTACTTTCCCAAATTCCACCCTTTTCAGTTTGATGTGAAGGGGAAAAAAAAAAAAAAAGAAGTTGATTCTTGCTTTCCTTTTGTCTCTAAAATGGGAAGTAGCTTAATGAAATTAAGAAATTATGCTTTTTCACGTCAAGAGGCAAAATCTTCTTTTTGAGCTGTCTGTTTTAATGAGAATGAAACAGAACCTGTACTTTTTTTCTTAACTAATAGCCTTTTCTTAAGTAATGGCCTCTACTCTCAGTGGTGAAGAAAAGGTATGAAGTTGTGTGATCTTCCAGCAGCCTAAATGTGGATGTTGGGACAGTCCATCCTTGGATGTTGGAGCTATTTTCAGAGATATCCCCCAGGTTTGTTTGGAAGAATGCACAGAATTGAAGAAGAAAGCATGACCTTGCTTTTAAAGCATCGATCTGGACTCTGAGTGCTGGGAGCTGAATTTCCAGCTCTGGGACTGGCTTCCTCTGTGGTCTGCAGTGTGTTGTTCTGGGAATGTGTGTGCCACACAATGGATGTCAGCACAAAGAGCCCTGGAGCTGACTCCAAGAGGTCTGCAGTGCCCTACACTGCAGTGGGGCACTGTATGGAGCCACAGCCCCTTTTCCCAGAAAATACAGCTGCCCCAGTTCAAGCACTGCTTTGTGCTGTTGGAACTGTGCTGCTTCCAGTTCTCGTGCTAGGGTGGTTGTGGCATCTGGACATCTGTGCCACATTGCAGTTGTAAACCCAGGAAGCACTGAGGTACTGAGAAACAAACACAGAGTGCATAAAATGTTTTTGAACTGTCTGCGTGGTCTAGTTTTGGATTCCTTTTGTTTTGCACAAGCTCATCCTAGTCACCCCAATGTCACTGACTTTCATTCCTTCTGTGGCACTGGAAACCAGCTAGGAAAAAAACCCATCATTTTGGCTGTTTCCCATGCTCAAACTGTTTTCCAGAAAACCCCAATTTTGACTGACCCTAATTGCCTTCCAGGTTCTAACTCTGGCCTTGGAGCAAGCAGCAGAGCCTGGTGTTTAGAACACTGTTGTTTGCACAGTTTCCAGAGAGTCACTGTGCAGACTTGCTCACAAAGCCATTGAACTCCTTTTTTCCAGCAGCCACACTGGAGTGACATTTATGTGGCTTTGCAAAGCACCCTGAGGGCCTTGAATGAAAGGAGCTCTGCATATTCAAAGCAATATTATGTTTATCTGTTCTATCCAGAGAAGAGAAGAAAATGCTTTATTGTCTATGGCTTAAAATCTGCCTGCTAGGATGTTTGTGACAGTACAAAAGACAAACTCTTTGTATCCTTGAGAAAAGACACCCTGCCACTGGTTTGGATTTCCATGGGGTGAAGGTGATGGGAATAGTGCTGGGCCAGTGCTTGTGCTATCCATCCTCCCCAGAGATGAGAAGTGGGGCTCACAGGCATTCTCCTAGCATGTTAGCAGCAGTTCACAGGGTCTCCAGGCCAGCTTGGAAGTTCCAAGTCATGGCTAAAATAAAGGAAGCCAACTGTGCTAGCACACAGAGAAGTCATTGCCTTTTGTCCAAAGGAACATCAGGCTGCCACTTTCTTCTTGGAGTCTCTTGGCTCCTAGCATTTGGAAGATAAGATCTGTCCAGTCAGAGGGGGTTGTATAAACTTCCTGTGAACTTTCATAGTTGATGATCAAAAGGAATCACAAAACATGTTGTCATTATTTGTCTATTTATTTGTCTATTTAGAAGTTCAAAGACTGTACAGTGCCATTGGTTGTGATTTTTTTTCTTTTCTCATGTAAACAAGGTGGTATACTGGATGCACAGCCTTAGGCCCACATTTTCCATTTAGAATTTAACTTAAGAGTTCTTTTGCTCTGGAAAGCATCTTTGCAGGGGGGAAACATGAGAAAAATGCAAACACCACCCGTATTCTGCCTCAGAAATCATCCTGCAGAGTCATCTGTTCTTGTGTCCCTTGCTTTGCTAAAAATTTCTCTTCCCTTTGTTAGGTTCATATAGCCAGTGTAACAATAGAGATGGTTCCCACCAGCATCTTTTTCTTTGTCCCACTACCTGGATGCAAGTACAGGTAGTGGGATACCTTGACAACAATTTGAAAAGCTCCCCTTCAGTCTGGGATTTGGCATATATGACCTGTATTCCCATAACTTATGTCCTCTGAGAAGGATTATGCCCCTTTGTTCCCATTAAGTCAAAGACTTGCAGCACTTGCTCAGATTCACACAAGATCTAATCCTCCAAAAGTTATATTCTTGTGTGTTCTGCTTCAGTGCAATTCCAGGTGTGAGGGGATCTGGTTTTTGAATTGTCTCCTAGTCCCATGTGTAGCATCTTGTGTCACAGGATGTGTGCTGTGAACAGGGGCAACAGGAACTTTTCCTTTCCCTTCTACTTGAAAGAAACAGTAGTGAAGTGAGACAAATGGGGATCTTGCATTCATGTAAGGTCAAATCAGAAATCCTGTGGAGTTTCAAGCAACTCACTGACATCTCCCATGATATGGCTGGTTCCCACAGGAAACCTGCTTGTTTCATTTGCTCTTCTGCTTGGGGCATAAATCCACCCTTGATGGGGATATACGGACAGGAAAAATAACCTCTCCCTGGGGGGCTTCTCCCCCTGCATCTGTTTTTTGGACCTACAGCTTCCTGTCTCTCCCTTTTGGGCATGCCTGGGATGCAGCAGAGCCATGCAAGGAAAGGTGTTGACTGGAAGGAAGATGGGTTGCAGACAGGGCTGGCTCTGGAGAGTTAAGGAGCAGAAGGACTTATTTGCATGAGATTCCCACCTTTTGGTTATCCCTCTGGCTTGGCTTGTGCTTTGGCCTGGTGCCATCTGACACAGTTTGCAGCACTGGGATGTTGAGGGCTGGCTGAATTGGCTGCCTGGGCCCAGAGCCAGTTTGTATGGCTTGTTTGGCTTTGTGCTGCTTTTCTAGTGGGGTGAGCTGTAATATGTGTCTCCTGTCATGAATCAGACCATAGGTATGGATAATCCTCAGACCAGGCATTTGTGTGAGTTAATTCCACACTGTTCATGTTTAAAGTCATTTTTATTAAGCAATTATTCAGCTTATTGCTCAGCAAATTTTCAGTGTCATTAGTAGGTTTAGCATAAGGATTGTGTCCCAGCGTGACCAAACAGTGTCTTAAAGCTTTAATTGCCAAATAAAAACTCTTTCTACCTCTCTCTTCTAAAATATATGACATTTCTAAACCACCACTTTGGTAAAATATTGTAGCACATGTTTGGTGTATTTTTAAGTTCTTTTGAAGTCAATGTTTAAGTGCTTTGCTGAATCAGGGCCTAAAATAATAATAGCCCCAAAGTTAAGCCACTTTATTTTTGAACGAGTGTTTGCACAGCAATTGAGTGCATGTCAGCTTCTTGTCATGACCCCCAGGTGCAGATCTCCCTTTAGTTTTAGTGAATTAAATACTTTTTCAAATGACTGTCTTGCACACAGTGTCAGGGTCAGACCCAAGAATGGCAAGCTCTCATTTGCAGAATGAGATCAATCTGAAATGGGATATAGGGCCATAAAGGGATTGGCAGCATCTCAAAGAGAGCACAGCTATGATTAGTCATTTCCTATATACATACTATATAAATACTGGGGATATACACACACATTTTTTTTCTGGGTTAGTGAAACCAGTACTGTGCTGCAAACCTGATGCTTGCTAGATCATTGAGGAGGTAGTGGAAACTTAATTCTCCTGTTAGAAGAGAGCTGTGCATATACTATAAGTAATGTATCTGAAATGGGGGAAGAAAACAGGTCTGTAGCTGACAGACCTTAGTCTTTCACCTGTGCAGTGCCCTTGTAACTGGGAGCTCCTATGTTGAATCAACTCCTTTGCTATTGTTTGCAAGGCTACAATCTACTTTTCTGCTACTTACTCAGATACCACAATCCTAGCACAACATGTAGTGGGGCAAAATTGAAGTTAACTGAAGGCACTGGAAGGTCTAATCACTTCAGTAGAATGATACCTTTGGGCTCAGAGATGTTATCTTGTGCCACTTGCTTTGTTTTTGTGTCCTCACATCATCATGTTGGAGTGTTACCAATAGGGGCCTGTGCTGTGCACTGTTAATTTAAAGAACCCAGTGGTGCTACAGGGCTGCTGCAGAGTGTGTGGTGGTTGCTGCCCTCCCTGTCATCACTTTGCCCCACCTGGTAGTCCACAGAATTCCCTATGCAAAAGTATTGAGTGCTGGGTCTCTATAAAAAGAGCAAAGAACACAGGTTTTGTAGTGCATGTGTGCTTTACATTAAGGGCTGGCTTAGGCTTTTCCCCTTATTTCCATACCTCTGCAAGTCACTGCCTGGTGATGAGGAAGTGCTGCTCCCAAGCTCCCTGCCTCTCCCAGTGAGGTCAGCAGGAGCTGCAGGCACTTGCAGCAGTACTGGGTTAAAAACATACTGGCACAGATTAATTAAGTTTTGCTTTTTGTTGTTGAGTCTTAAATTATGGAATTTCAAACAAATGCATGTTTGTTGAGGTCACTGGAAATATGGTGAGTAAATGTGTAGAGATGACACGAGGAAGAGCCATAAGATGGCCATCTTCAATGGGAAAGGGGCAAAAGCCCTTGTGAAGAGTAGAAAGTTATTTGAGGAGGGGAAAAATCCTAATTAACTTTTCAAGAGTGTTTATCTAAAAAATTCAAAGGAAAATGTTACTGAAGTCAGAGCAGTGATTAATCTGAATTTATACCTACCAGAGATTTTTGCTGCTGTTGTGGTTGGCTTAGTCTGGAGCTCACCTCCGATGTTGTGTTTTCACCTTCTGAAAGTGATAAAATTTCATGAGGAACAAGTCTGATTTTTGTTTCCTCTCCTGCTGCTGCTGATGGCCGCTTGGAAAGCGCTCAGTAAAGGATCTCAGAGCGGGCAGCTCATGTTTCCCTTGCCAATGTGCAGGCAGAGACTCCAGGTGTGCCTGGTGCGCACTCACCCCGCTCAGTGCATGTCTGCTCCTGCGCCTCACGTGGCCACTCCATCCCGGGACCAGCAGCGTAGGAAGGAGTGTGTTCAACCAGCCAGAAAGGGGAAATGTGTTGGAAATAAGAAACTAAGCATCAGCTGAGTGTGAGTAATGAGTTGTCTGTCTCCTGCAGGGGGTGAGGGTACACACTCTGATGCCTTTTGATGGCAGGGTAGCTGTGACATGGTAACTAATGCAAAATCAGCTGTTCATTGTGTTCTCTGTTTATGATCTCTCTGTCCAGAGCCTAAATTGTGTTCTGAGATATTGATGTGCTCAAATGAAAGCCCAGGGAGAAAAAAAGTAAAATTTGGGAATGGCTTATGTTTCACTGGGATCAGTCTGAGTTACATATGTCACCTTTCGGCAAGGAACTGATTTGGGGTGTATTAATGGGGCTTCGAATGTAAATGTACTTGCCTGAGGGCTTTTGTGGTAGTCACCTGCCCAAGGCCAAAACTTGGGTCATAGTTTTTACTACTGTGCCTTGTTTCTATCTATTTGTGCATGTCTGATGTATTTTAACAACTTCACTTGCTTTGCTTGGAATTTTAGACTGCAACAGAGCATGTATATAATGCACACAGCATTTTCAATGATTTATGAATGCCAGCTTGCCTGCTCCCCCAGATCCTTGCCACATATGCAGATGTGGTCATGGAATGAAGTGCCACAGAGCCTTGCCATGAGCGCTGGAGTGGGATGTGGTGCAGATGGTTGGTACATAGTCCCATGTTACCAGTAATGGGTCTGTAGAAGATCTGAGTGTGATCAGCAATTTCACTTGTCCATTGATCAATTCCTAGAGTGTTTTTATTACTTCTGTGTCTTTGAACACTCCCTCTGCACTGATCCAGTATAAAATGTTACTTTCCTGTGAGAAGTTAGCAGTTTCCCTCTTTCCCCAGTCACACAGCTGAAATTGTACCCACATGCAGTATATGATGAATTTACCTTACTCATACACCAAATGAACTTTTCAGGACAAAACCAAGTCATAATTCCTTAACATTTGGCTCTCACGGCTCTGCCTGGGCATCCCTGGTGCACTTTTAGCACAACTTGGTGTGAAATTGCAAACTTGGCATATGGTACTTTCACAGCTAGGAACTATTTGATGTGATATCATTTCAGCATCTTCTGGACCCTTGACACCTTAAGTAGCTGTTTTGTTATATTTATCTACCTGTGAGTAGTCTGCTCACAGTTTTTGGGAGCAGGGTAAAATATGCCTCGTGTATATGGTCTTGTGTTATGTTCTTGTTAGAGAGAGAGGTGGTTTGTGTGTGCAATCTGCTGGTAGCCCTGTCACTCACAAAATTCAGCATTTTCTGAAGTACAGGCAATAATATGCTCTGGTGTAGTTTATATGTAAGAATGGCTATGTGGAGAGACAGGTGTGCCTGTGAAACATCTTGGCTAATATGCTCTGGTGTAGTTTATATGTAAGAATGGCTATGTGGACAGACAGGTGTGCCTGTGAAACATCTTGGCTATCTCACACAACCAGAAGAGTAATATATTGGTAGTTTTTAGTCTCCTCATGTAGAAACCTAGTTATGTTGATTATGTCATGTATGCTTTTTTGTGTTCAGTTCCCAAAAATATATATAAAGAATTTCATATGCTAGTGCTGAGTTTTAAATGCAGGGGTGGAGCATCATAACAGCACAATGAAGTGGTTAATAGATACAGAAGAAATTGATTTCCTGTTTAGCTTGGCATAGGCAGCTTTGCAATTTTCTGCCCACTAGAGGGACTGCTGCTTATACTGCTCGTTGCAGAACAGACACGTGAAGTTCCTTCAGTATCTTTTATGAAGTTTTAAAACTTTGAATGACTGACTCTGATTAAATCCTCTAAAGAGTAAGTCTCCAAGGTATTTCTCAAAGTGTAAAAACTTTGGGCACAGTACTCTTCTTCTGAGTCCAAATATTTTAAACTGAATTTTCTTAATAAATGTTCTTTCTTTTTTATGAAGTATTTTCTGTTCTCTTGATTTATCAGTCCAGACTTTCCTATATGACGTTGGTGGGGATTAATTTGGATTCTTTTTGTCAAGGAAAAAATGTTGTATGTCTTTATTTATGTTTGGAATAAGTTTTGTTTTGCAACCATGGTGCCAGTGAATATGGTAAACTAATCAGTTCTTGTATTTGCAAACGTCAGTGAAATGGGTTTCTCCTTTAACTGGGAGATAGCAAGTTTTGGGTAAGCAGCACTGAAACTTATAGTCAGTGTGAGAAAACTTCCAGATGGGTCTCTGTGTTTTTGTTTAGCTGGGGGATTTTTTTGTTTGTTTGAGCTGCATGTTCCTGACCTGCCCAATTTTCCTCTTAATTACAGAAACATGAAAGAATACAGGAAGTCCTGCACGACCTTATGAATACCTGTGCTAATTAAGTCACTGGCGTGGTACTGGGAGAACAGCAAGGTAAGCAGTCAGGCCATGCCAGCAGCATTTCTTGTAATCTGCATGATTGTATTTCAACAAAGCTTTAGCGCTTTCACATATCAAATTCATAACTAGGCAGGCAAAGACAAATAGCCTGCAGGTCTGAATGCGATAGATTTACTTTTAGTTCAAAGCTTTGGTGAGCAAACATCTCTTTTTTTTTCCTCCTGGGTAAAAAAAAAAAATTACAAAGTTTGTGGTAGTTTTCTCTTTTTTAGAAGGCGATATCTCTAATTTCCACAATCAATTCCTGCCCAAATCTCAGCTTCCGGGGCTGACTCTGGGGAGGGGCTGGAGGAGGGGTGGAATGTTTCAGAAGCTAGCTGATGAAAAGACATGCTGTTTTGTGGATGCCTCCCAGAATTGTTTAAACCTCTGTGTGTGCGTGCGCGCGCGCTTATGGAAAGGGGGGGAGAGAGATCTCCATGACAACTGGCCTGGCCAGTCTGTGCTCTCTGCAATCATTTTAGCTGGAATCAGTGCTGTGAGAGGTCATATGAAGGAGTTATGGGAAGCACAGCAGGTATTAGACACTAAACGACTGGTTTTCTGATTGCCTCAGATAATAACACAGAGTTTTGTCTGGGAAATACAAATCTGAGAATGGAGTGGAAAGGGAAATGCTCCAAATTTCAGGTAACAAAAACTGCCTTTTTAATGTTATGTCCTCCCATTGTGAAGTTTGATTTTTAATTTATTTTTTTTTTTCCTATTGGTGGTGGTGTTTACTCCCAGCTGAGAGTGCCGGAGTGAGCTTGGATTCCCTAACTCTGGGGAATGATGTCATGCGGCAACAGTTGGATTCTATTAGCCAGGGAAAGAGGAAACATCCTGCATTTTTTTGTTTTTTTGGGGTGGGAGGGGGGAAGGGAGTTACTTTGGCTCTTTGTTGAATCTCGTGCAAAGGCTACAAGAAGTGTTTAAAAAAGGTTTGTAACAAATTAACTCCCAGAAAATATCATTAAGGACCCTGACAGCACCAAAGCTTAAACCCACTGCAAAGATTACAAGAAAATTATTATTGTAAATGTTACAGAAATCAGAAGACTTTTCTTTCATCTTGAATGCTCCTATATTTGTCTTTAATGAGAAAATTAATTAAACTATAATTAATCAGAGGATTTGGAGCCTCCCTACACTTGGGATCCTTTAGTAATTGTTTGGGGAATGTGCTGCTATAGAGTTTCTTCTGGGCTGGGCTCTCTCTCAAGCAGCTGCTCATGAATAGATGATGCTGGCAGCATTGTTCTTAATAAGGTTTTCAGTCCTAGACTGTGTATTTCATAGCTGTAGACCAGCCTTTTTTGGGAGAAGACAGTGGGAAAAGAAAGCAGAAAACTCAAAATTTCAGCAATTTGAAAGGGATTTTTCTTCCCAGCTTTTTGCTAAATGCTGTATTAAACACTCAATGGTAGGGCATCATGCATACATAGCATTTTAAGCAGAAAAATACCTAATGAGTGTACAACTGCTGTATCCTAATGAAGAGACTTAAAATTTTAATATAATCCTACTTTGCCAAACATCACAAAACCACATTGTTTCAGCAACTATGATGAATATATTAGGTCACCATTGAGCTGTTTAAATTCCCCTTTGGAGATGCTCATTTCTACTTTTATGCTGCTTTGTTCCCTTCAGTGTGTTTCAGCCATGATCCAAAGCTTGCTGGAGTCCATGGGAGTTTCCCCCTCAGCTTCAAAGGGCTTGGGATCAGCCTCTGCCTGAGAACTTCCCAGCCTCTGTGTCATTCTTTTGACTGCAGGACCAGGCCACAGGCTCTGCCTTTTCTTTCTTGAACTTTCCAAACAGAAGGTCTTTTGTGTTGCTCCAAACAATGCCAGGCGCTGCTGACTGGCTTCAGCGTGGCTGCTAATAACACATGCCAGAGATAATGGTGATGTTGATCTCCACTTTCTCCTCCAACCTTCCTAGAAGGGAAAGGATGGAAATTGGATCCTTCTATCCCACCTCCCTTCCTCACAAATGCCTGGTGTTTACAAGTGTGTCTATGTGCAACTTGTTCCTCGATTAAAGGGCTGTGCTTCAGAGGGTTGTTTCAGGAAGGCTTTAGGGAAAAAACGCTGTCATAGCTATGACCTAGCCTAGAGCACTCATGCAGGAGGAGCAGGCTGTGCTGGAGCAGAACTGACAGCTGTCATCTGCAAACTGAGGGCTCTTCAGCACTAACACCTTGTGTCCACCTCTTGCTTACCAGCTCCATTCTGTAAATAAATACTACTGTTAGCAAACATCGATAGCCTATTGGGTTGGGATTTTTTTTTCATCTCTTTGATGGTTGGGACCAGTTTAATATGAAATCTTTGTGCTGTTTTTGAATAGAAATGAAATATCTGTGGAGCTGGTGTGCTAATTTGAACCATCTCTCCCCTTAAGAAGGAACAATGTGATTATTTCATAATTTAAAGCTTCATTTGAGGGGAAAATGCTATTAGTCCCTGAAATTTTTTTAGACAAGTCTAATGATTTTTAGCATTAGAACTACTACTTTAAAGTGCTTACACTTTACAGATGATCATCTTGGGAATCCTGAGAGATCTCTGCAAGGTGTTGCAAACTGGGTATTCCAAAGGCAACAGTGGGTTTTTTGGTGTGCATCTGCTTGCTGTGATGCAGCAGGAAGCCTGGTGAATTCTCCCATAGTTTCTGTCTGAATGGCATTTCCCTTAATGGTCTGTGCTGTAGCATTTGCAAGTTACTTTGAAAAGTGATACAAAGCATCATTCCCTTGGTCCTTTAAGATAATTTCCATATGTTCTATCATTCTGAATTGTTTCGAATGAAGTTTCCATACATTATGCTATGTATACCTTACAAGTAGGAAATAGTAATAATAATAATAAAAGTTATAATATATTTGTTACTACAATTGTAACAAGATTGACCCATTGTTTTTTCATCTATTGAGGGAGTGAGCAATTCAGGAAGGCTGCTGGTATAGCTGGTAAGGCAGGTGGAGTTCTTGCAGGGGTCTGTGCAGGTGTTAACAGCCCTGTGTTCAACACAGCACCTCTGGACAGGCCCTTAGCTCGGCATTTACAGCCTTCTGTCACTTTGTAAGTGCTTTCATTTCTGTATTTCAAAGACAGTTGCTTTGTGCTGTCCTGATATAAATTTCCTCACTGTTCCCAGATGTTTACCATGTTTCTGCCAGCAGCTGAATGCTCATATTCTGTCTGTGGACAGTCAGTGGCTCTGAGTCTTCCAGAGACATTGGTGAAGTTCTTTGGTGGGATTAATTGCTTTCTGTCTCATTGTACTGAGAAGGAAAGTGAAGGGACGTGGTAGAAACCTATTGTTTCTCTGTTCTTGACTGTCTCCTGAGTAATTTTTGTATTCTGAGGTATACTATTTTAATTGCTTGTTTCACTTTGCATACATCCTGTCTTCTGTAGCTCCTTGTACACCCTCTATCCATAGGCTGACAGCAGATGTTTGTGTTGTATATTGAGGTTAATTCCAGGTTAACTGTTACCTTGATGTACTTGTCTTTATTACTTAGAAATACACTGCTTTGCAAATAAGCAAATCTGGAAGACTAGGACTCTGTCTGTACCATTCAATACTAGTTTATGCTCTTATTCCTTTCTCTAGATTACTAAAGAGTCCTTTCTATTTTTCTTCTTAGGGAAAGTGTGTGAGACATTGGAAAAGCCCTATAGTTTTCTTTGTTTCTGCTGTTTCTGTTGATCTTCAAAGCACCTGGTGTTGTGGACAGATATACCATTAAATTCTTGAACACAAGATCAGTATTCTTCATCTGTAACCTTATGCTCATTTTTGGTAGAATTAGTTGATTGCAAGCAACAGTGCAACATGTTTGGTAGAACTGCTTATGAGGATGCTCAAATCATTCCTGATTTTCTGTAAGTTAATTTCAATTCTAGCAGTATAAACAATGAGTTCTCAGTTTTTTCCTCTCATGTTCTGTTTTCTGGTCGTGAGTGACTTCCCAAGGTGTAAAATGTGACAGACAAAAAGATCTGTTCTGTGCAGCTCACACTGGTTATGGGTATGGCTAGCTTTAATCACAGCAAGAACCTCAACATGATGGCACTGTCATTCTGCTCTGCAGTGAAGGCTCTCATTAGTGCTAATCAGTGATCTCTCTTCTGGCTATGCATCTTTGACCCAGTTACTTTGCTGAACTTAGCACAGTTGCTAGTGTGACACAAAGCAGACTCTTGGCACAGCCCTGATCACAGAGCAGGGCAAAATCTGGCAACTTTCACACAAATCCATTATAATTAAGGCTTCCGGTCTGGGATTTAAATTGCTTTTTCTCTTAAAAGCCTGAGAGGCCTTTAAAAGTATTTTTTCAGGCTGAAAATGGACCCACTGCTGGTAGAGACAAAGTCCCCAGGTGTGGTACCAGCTTTAGGCAGACCTGGAAGAAGCAGGTGCTGCTCTTGTTCCTTTATCAGGCTTTGCAAATACGCTTCCAACCCGAGTGGTTTTTGAAAAGAGCCTCACGGTTGTTCCTCAGTTTCATGTGACAGCAGAGTCCCCATAGCAGTTACAGGAGTGTTGCACAGTTGGCTTTCCTCCAGTGCCAGCTCTTATTCTGAGTTCAAGCCTCATGTAACTTTAATCTTCTCTGCCCCCTTGGAGCCAAACTGCTCTCGTCAAGGGGCTGTTCAAAGGAGTCCTGTTTCCCCATCCTCTCGGAGGCAGTGCTTCCTCCTGGAACCCTTTTTGCCCATCCTGTTGCAGTGTGATGACAAGAAGATGAATTGGAGGCTAAAACTTCTGCCAATAGTAAGAGCATAGTCTGGCATCCCCTGTGCAGCTGGCATCCAAAGGATACAAGCCATCAAATTATCTGTGCTCCTGGGCCAGCTGAGCCTGTTGCTTTATGACCAGAACATCCTCCTGTCTTTAAAGCTTCCTTGAAAGTTAAAAGGCGTCACTAAACATTTACCACATTTGTGGGCATGCCGAGGGCTGTTGGGCAATTTTGACAGTCCAAAACCTGTTCCTTACAATGCTGTTTCATGCCCTCTCGGTAGAGAGCAAAAAGCAATTTGAGAGCTGCAGCAGTACAGAAACATTTGCAGCTGCACGACTCACATTCCCATGTTTCAGTCTCTCACAGGCTCATGCAGACCTTCTATTATTAGTTTTAAAAGAATAGCTGACAGCTGATTAATTTGAATGGTGTATTCCAGAGAGAGCTGTTTTATGACTGTCAAGAGTGGCAAGCCAAGAAAACATTGACTGAAGTTACAATGAGATACTTCTGACGTAGAGCACAATCCTGTTTATCCAAAAGACTTGTAGGGGAGAAAACCATCTTCATACCACCCTGCTGTCAACATGTTCAAGCCCATGCTGGGGGAGGTGAGAAGCTGAACAGCTCAGCCTGTTTTGCATTCATCCCCTCACAGTTTTCTGGGAGAGTTCCCGAGGGTTTCCTGGCATGTTGTCACAGGGCAGGGGCCATATTGCAACTCAGTCTTTAAAAACCCACCTAAAAATAATTTCAAGTGACTCATTCTGGTGCTGGTTTTTGGAGAAAAGTCAAGTTGGTTTCAGAGGGAAGAGTGAAAATAAAGCTACTTCTGGACAATGGATATGCTCTGTAATCAGCTGATGGTCTGGATTAGAGCTGCTCTGCTGTGCATCAGGCTGGGTTTCACTGTTGTACTGACCCTGCTGCACACAGGCTCAGGGCAGCAGATGGGCTTTCGGAGGGGTATGGAGATCTAAGAGCAGACATTGGTTTTTCAGTGGTGTCTGGTCACTCCTTTCATTTTCTGTGGAAAGCACTGCCCTTGTGTGCCACTTGTAAGACTCTGCTGACAGCCTGGGCAGCTGAGGCACAGTTACAATGCTCTTGCCCTGATCTGAGGCTTCAGTGGAGAAGGAGAGCCAGTCCTGTCCCTGGAGATGGTCCATTTAGGCCCTCTGCCTCCTACAGCACCAAGCCTCTGCTATGGTGTTGTAATATCCCTTGCTTTCACGGGCCTGTTCCCCCTGCCCTCCTGTGGGAGGCTCTAGTGTGGCAGGAGTCACAAAAGGTCAGAGAGAAGAGAGGCTTGGGGCAAGAAGGCAAAATTGTCCCCTAGTCATGAGAGTTGTTTTATGTAAAGGTTGGGTGAAGGCAGATGTTGAACCAACTGCATTTAGAAGCACTGACTTCATGCCCACGTGTTTGGAGCTCCTTGGCTGGTGAGGGGGCTGCTATCCAAGCTCTATGGTTGTGCAGAGAGCCCCATCAGCAGGTTCTGCTCTTTTCTGCTCCAATCTCAGTGCACAGTAGAATGTGCTGTCAGATTTTACATGCTCCCCTCTCCTATGAGAAGACATTATCCAGGTTTCTGCTGAAACACATCAAGAGCTGTGGTCCCTGCTGTGATTTGTTTACTATTGGCTGAAGTGTTTGGACAGCAGAAAACAAACATAGACATGACTCAGTAAACAAATGTAAACCTGACTCGGTGCTGTGTCCTGCACTAGAACAGGATGCCTCCTGGGATATATAATCACTTGGAATAATGGGGCATTCAACAAGCAGCCCAAGGTCATCAGGCTGCAGCACCATATCAGCAGTTCCCAGTGCAGTTCCTGTGCTTGTAACTCTGATAATGGGTGTGTTACCTGTTCTAAAAGTATGGTGAGATCCTCAGGTAGAGAAAGGCAGTGGAGTTGTGCCAAAGGTTTTCATGATTTTTCTGGAAAATCTATGCAGTCCTTGTTCCAGGTAGGGCAGGCTGATTGAAAAGTGGCAATCTACCCAGAGATTTCAGGAGTCAGGCAATGGCTGTTCCAGTCAGGCTGTGAGATGTCCTGAAATCCCGAACAAATTCCTCTTTCTCCACCTCAGTATTTCCACGTACAAAATGAGGCTGCATTAGGTGAATTCTCCTGTGTATCAGCCTCTTGCTGAGCTGTATCAGGTGTGTAATATCATTTTGGCAGCTGCATTTGTGGTGAGATCCTGCCTACAGCAGCAGTGCTTGTGGGCTGACTGTCTTCTGAGATCTGGCATCACATGGGTCCCTCAGGGATGCAGTGACAGGACAGACTGCAAACTGAACTGCCACTGGTTCCTGAGAAGGGGGAGTTTTTACTACCTGTATTGGTACCAAATGATAAGCTGGCTTCTGGAAGCATTAAAGTGTTTACAATTAAAAAATGATTTGTCATGAGAAAAGGACAAACCTGTTGCTTGCAGTGAGGGAACAGACAGCTGCTCCCAAGTCTGGGTAGAAAAGGAAAAGGCTAGGAAACAGCTGGAAGAACAGTGCAGAAGTAAAAAAGCCAGCTGATATTGTGAAAGAGTTAAGAGAACCTTGTTAAAGTGTAATTATTCTTCTGGATAAGAGGTGGGCTTTGTGCAAGGTGGGCAGAAGGGGAGCAAAGTCAAACCCAGGCTTCTGGCTCAGCTAATCATTTCAACACTTATCATTGCAAGATTTGCTTATGAACTGATTTAAAAGCAAACTGACCCATCATTATAGATGGGGAATCCTGTAAAATATTATTTCACGATCATGAAGTTATGGTGTTCCCCAAAAAAACCCAGTCCAGGACACTTGTGGCAATAGAGTGATGCTGGGACCTGCTGGGCTGTTTCAGTGCTGAACAGGAGCAGCAACTCTTGCCTCAGACAGATTGCCCTTGTGACAGTGGCTCATTAAAGATTGTCCCATCAGTTATGTTTCCATGACACCCTCAGGTCTGACAAACATGACAAAGCACTGTTTTATCAGCAAATCCCCTATGGGCCTAGTCAGGAAAGCATATTGATAAGGAGAGAAAATTATTCTTCCTGCTCTTTGTTACTGACTCTGCTCTTTGTGTGTGAAGCGGCCAGCCATGACCGGCCACATTTCTCTGCAATTTGCAGTACCTCCTGTGTGGGGCTGAACCAGCGCTGACTTAATAAATTAATACATTTTCCATTTGTTAAGAAGTTTTATTTGTTGTTTTGGGGACCAAGTAAGCTCTAAAGGTCAGATTAAAGTTCTGGAGATTGAAGCACCAGTGGAGGTGCTGCAGGGCAGGCTTGAGCACCCTGGAATCAAACTGGCTTTTTTGCAGACCAGTTACAGAAATTCAGATAGGCCAGGGTTGAACCTGTGGGGTGAGCAGTCAGACTTGTTCTCTTGCAGTTACTTAAAGAAAAAGAGCAGGAGCATGACATCTATATTCAGCTAATATCTCCCTTTGAAATTCCTCAGTGAACATTACAAAATGCAGCAATCTGCAACCTCTTGTTATGTGTAGGTTATCTATTAATATGTTGTATGCCAAATCACACTCATACATAAAACATGGAGAAAACAAAAGGAAGAAATTGCAGACATGGAGAGCTCTTTTTCTATCATGTATGTATTGATCTTGATTCCTAGAAGGATCTGTAGCACCAGTATTTTTCCCTCCTATGCAGGGAAGATAAAAGAAGGAAAATAATAGTTGTATAAATAAGATAATATGACATAACTAGTAAAAAGGAGGAGGGCTTTTTGAAGTAGAACATGATTGCCCTTTCCTGAATAGAATCAGATCTGCTTAGAAGCATTCAGTCCATCTCTGAGGGGAATTGCAGACAGGATGCAGCTTTGCTAGTATTGGCAGGTATTGGAGGTTTTTGTTTAACTGAAGTGGTAGACCCTGGGTCTCCCTATCCCAAGGTCATGAGTAGAATCCTGGTGCTACACTCAGGATACTAAAAAAAAAGGCATCAGGATGTGTCTCAGATGAAATTTTGTCACATACAAATAGCAAATTTAATTTCTGAGAGAGTGGTAAGACACTGGAACAGGTTGCCTAGAGAAGCTGTGGATGCCCCATCTCTGGAAGTGTTCCAGGCCAGGTTGGATGCCACTTTGAGGAACCTGGCCTAGTGTAAACTGTCCATAACCATGGCAGGGAGCTGGAACTAAATCATCTTTAAAGGCTCCTTCTAATCCATACCATTTGATTATTCTGTAAGCTTTGTTACATACCAACTACAGCCAGTGGGAAGATGAACGACAAGGGATTCAAATGGGTTTGTTCTCAAAGGATGCTATGCACTTCAGCAGAGCTGGCTATTTGGTGAAGGAATACCTTTGCTTCACATTTTTAACAAATTCAAATCTCTATTTTGCAAAAGAAAAAAAAATAGACTTCTTAAAAAGGACAAGGTGTTGTTTAATAAATGAAGTATTTCTATGCAAGATTGAAATTCTGTTGTGTTTTTGGCATTGAAAGTAGAAAAGGTGACATTTGAGGACAGTCACTCAAAGGGAGCTGACAACCATTCTATAAGGTATGACCTTTGTATGTAGGTTCTGCTGGTAGCAGTGGTGTGCAGCCTTACCAATCATATTGCATATTCTTTTGCAAAACTACAGCAAAATGAAGCATTAGGTGACTCATGAAGTTTACTGCAAAGTTTTTTTTGTCTCCTAGTAACAACCAGTCCCAGCAAGGTACCTCTTCCATTGCACCCTTGCAGGGATGGTGTAAGAAACTGTCTGGATGACCTCACAGCAAACTCAAATTGCCACAGTATTTGAAGACAAACTACTCAAGTGAGACCAATATTTTGAGTTTTGTTTGTATAGTGCTCACTATGCTAAGCCTTATTCTCTTTCTGAGCTAGAGGGTGTAATAATAACTGGGTTAGTAAAATTCAGGCCTGATAAGTACCACTGTTAAACTGAGCAGAATATTGCTTTTTTCTAGCTTCAGCTCTTTTAAAGATACGCACATTTTGATCCTCAAGAGCCATTAAGTATCTTTTGGTTAGAAGGAAAGGTGAGTGAGTCAATGCATATCAACTTGCTCATCACTTTCTTCCAATCCTGTCATAAATCTGTGGCTAAAAATGCAGTACTTACAAAACCTCTCCATCCTGTATCTCAATGGGAAGTGTACATTTCTGTTGTTTTTCTACAGCCAGCACATTCCTTTTGGCAGTACAGGTGGGGAAGTGGAAAACGAACTTAAAATTGTGAAAAAGTGCTTTGCTTCTCAGCTGGCTGCATCCTAGTTTGCATTTTCCATTCTATCCTGAAAATCTTCCCCCAGAAAAATGGGTCTGAACCCCAGAGAGTATTCCTGTAAAAGCAACTGAGTCATCTTACTTGGGAATTGAGAGAGCACTGTAATGTGGGGTTATGTTCTTAGAGTCTAAGATAGCTAGGAATTTGCTGTAAATCTGTATTATACTGTTCATAATTGGTTCTTTTGTGTGTAATCATACAGGGAGAAAGCAGAGAACATTGCTCTGAAACAGGCTGGGGTTTTTTTGGGTTTTTTTTTTGAGTTTTATTTGTATTAATGTAGAAATAGTGTAACTCATAAGGAGTAAGGTAGGGAATTAAGAGAGATTTTTGTCTTTTTTCCTCTTTCCTTATCATCAAAACCTTCCAACAAATGTACTTTTTGAAGCAGTTCATGTTTCACAGCTAAGTGTTAAGCTTCCCCCACTTACACTAGCTAGCTAGATCATATATTTGCAGTTTCATAGCTGAGGCTTTATTAATAATCTTATGTATTCAGGTAAAAGTAAACATGACAAATATCTTCGTGAGGGACTTAACTTGCAATAAATCTGTATGCAAAGCAGCAGATCAGGTCTCAGCAAAGTGTATCTGAGTAGGTGATTATACAGATTTTTATTCTTCCCCTCCCCTTAGGTAAAAAGGACAATATCCAAGGGGGATGTGCAGGATATTGTATTCAGTTCTCTTCTTCATCTGAAAGCTGTTATGGGTGGGAAAGAAATTGCCTGCATTTCCAGTTGTCGGACAGCCGTATGGACAAATGCCTTGAAGGGCAAGAGGTGTATAAGGCTGTCAAGAAATAAGGAAAAGAAAGGCATTAAAACTAATTGAAGGTTTAGATCTCATTCAAGCAGTGATTCATAGAACTTGGTTTTGGCTGTCTTTGGGCAGAAACTTTGGAAGAAGCAGTAGCCAAGAGATGAATGAAAATGCACCACAGTTCCCTTGGCATATTGCCTTCCAAAATAAATGGTAAAGCATCTCATGGAACTATTAGCTGCTGTGTTAAAAATGCTTCTTAGTCACAAACAGAGCTACTCAGAGATGAATTAAAAAATATATATTTTACAGCAGCTCGAGTCAAAGCAGGGTTCATTTTAAATTGTCATCTGTGCTGTCAAATGACTGCTCAGTGTCAGTCAAAGAGAGGTGGAAGGCTTGAAGGGATCTAGACTATTTTATTAGGTGACCAGGTAGATAAAATATATGAATGCTATGCAAAGGAGACGTGGTAGTATCTTTGACTTATCAAATGGAAAGCTTTTTACTGGCATGTAAAAGTTTGGTTAATTGTTAACAGATTAATAAATTTTACTGTATAAGAATTCTGTACCTGATGGACATCATAATTTCCTTTGTCTTCATTTAAAAGTTTTTGTGTTAACTGAAGTCTAGTTTCTACTTCTCCATGTTCTGTGGAAATCTGATTTGTGGTGTGGTATGAGTATATAATAATCAACTTAGAGATTTCTGGTGCAATAAGATCTGTGGGAAAAATTAGTATTTAGAAATGATGTGTTAAATCACAGATTGGATTGCTGGATCACATCCTTCAGCTGAAGGACCATGTTGTCAATTTCCCTTCTCTTTTTCTAGAAGAGGAAATTGTTCTAGCCCAGAAGTTGATGAGATTAATTTTTTTGGTAATTATTTAAGTTGATTTAACCTTGTTGGATACTGGCAGCAGATGCTTCTTTCATCTTGCTGTATGTGGAGAAATATCAATGAAAATGTTTTCAGCTCTGTTGCAATTTTTGGAGCAGTCTTTTTGCCAGAGAAATATTTTAAGATACTGAAAAACTGTAGACAACTGGTGCAAAAAGCAGTGACCCTATAGATTGAAACTGGTCCTATCAGAGTTGCTGAATCCTAAATTCCTTTTCATTTGAACATCGAAGAGTCACGATTACCTGAGAACCCTAAGGAGGTTCCTGAAACAGTTCAAAGTCTAACTGATGCAAAGAAGCCTGTATCTTTGTGGCACATCTTAGCTGCAGAATATGCAATGACTGGGAAGCACTGGTTGTTTATTTTGGGGTTTGAAGTTGTCAGGGAGCATTACTGTGATCTTACACAGGAGTAATAGAGCTGGGCTGCTGCACAGACAGTCTAGTGGTAACTTAGACAGAGCCAAAGTCTGAGACCCCACTTGTGCTGTTACTGAGCTAAGAATTTGAAATCCCACTTATGCTGTTACTAAGGAAAGGACCTTTCTGATGCCTTTCCAGCTCAGACTGTTGAAGCTGTGTGTACACAGGAGGTTTTCTTTTCTTTTAGCCATGTGGTACATAACTGGACTTGCTTCTTCATGTCTCTGGGCAGTTGGATTCTGCTGTATTTCCTCTTTATGGATGATCCTGGTTGAAAAGTCTGCTAATCTCCATTGGACTTGACAGAAAAAAATGTTAGGGATATGGTTTTGAAACTAAAGAGTGCAGCACTATAATAAATTGTGGCTCTCTGTTTGAACATGAGGATAAAATTCATTCCAGACCCTGTGTTCAAGTGGAACAGTTTATGAATGGAAGCACACCCCTGGATTGTATTTCAGCATAAGTCTCTGGTTTGGAATTGTGCTGTTTCCAACACAGACAAGGATATACATTTTCTGATTTTCATTCTTCCACTCTTCAGATTGTTCAAGGATAAAATCTCTTGTGCTGGAGTTGGCTGTGGATTATATGCCACAAGTAAAATATTTTAGTTTTTTGAAAATAGCTTCATATTTCATTGAAGGAGAGAGAACTGGCTAATACTTAAGAGATATCATACTTGTATTTCTTCTGCTTTACCCTAATTCCTTACTATCCATGTCTTGTTTCATGTTCTCCATCTCTGTCCCAGCTCTGATGCCTGTCAGATGGGGATCACTGTCAGGTGACATCGCAGCCATGTGTGCTGTCACTTGAACAATCAGTGTCCAATGAAGGGCACCAGCTGCACTAAGTGTGAATTAGTATTGGTTGTGTTCAGATGGGCAAGCTGGAACACAATAATGGTGTAGATATTAAAGAAACAGCCAAATCAATAAAAACATACTTAAACAGCACATATTAGGAAACTGGGAGTCTTGGACTGAGGTCTATTAATATTCCAGGCCCTGCTGCAGAGGAACAGCAGCTGAGTAATAGATGTTTAAAGATGAAGATGGAGCCAAAACCTCCTGTCAGTTAACACAGCATGGTTTCACCCACTGCTTAGAACTGTTTAGTTTTAAACCTCTCAGATGTTTCATGTTACAATGTTGAGAGAAATAAAAATGAGATGCAAAAAGAAAAGCTTAAGGAAACAAGCTTAAGGTGTGATTTTACACATGTTAACTGGAAACAATTTTTTTAAAATGTATACCTTCTCTCTGGAATACTTAAAGATGCTGCACTCCTATAACTTTGGCTGAGAAATGTTTATGAGATCTAGAAATTTCATCTAAACTGACAAGACAGTTTTAGTCTTGTTTTTTTACTGATTAATAAGGAGGTGAAAGAACTTTGTTCAAATCGGATGCTCATTCAGTCTTTCAAAACATCGGTTACTCTTATTTTTTAAATAGTTGGAAAGAATTAAAAGAAGGACTATAACAAGGCTTCTTATTTCAAATAGAAAATTGTGATAGTTTGTAGCAGCAGCTAGTTTGTAACATCGGGGCGCTGAATATGAAGGAGACATGAAAACAAATATTGTAGCAAAAAAAACTCTAGTGGTATTCAAAACCCACCTTGGACAAGATCCTGTGGAACGTGCTTAGGTGAACCTCCTGCAGAGGTTTTGGACTGGATGGTTTTCAGGGGTCCTTTCCACCTCCAGTTATTCTGTGACTCTTTGATTTTTATAGCATGCTTGGAAATTGCAAATATAGTATGTTTTTCAGAAGAGAAAAATTCAGGTCAGTGATTCTGATCATGATAAGCCAGCTCAGAGGGAAAGGACATATGGAGTCTTGGAGTTTAAAAGGAAAAGATAGATTGTGCTGAGCAGTCTGATAACTCTGATTGCTCTATTGCAGACTCAGAGAAGCAGAATGTTTGTTCTTTTTGGACTCTTGCTTGGTAGCAGAACTGCAGAGAGAAATTTAGACTCAGTAGAGCAACTGGAGAGTGAATTGATAAGGGTGTTAAGATAAGACTACTGTTGAGAGAACAGTATCATGTTATACAGAACTTATTAATGAGATACCACGTAAGTATCTTGAGGCTACTTTCATCCACTATCTCCATAAAAATGTTCCTTAAAAGGGATAAGCAGTTAGATTTGTTCCTTCTACACAGCTGAGTTGGTGATCTTTCAGACTGAAATAAAGGAAATTGTGTGACAGTGTCATCACCTGAGGATGAAGAGAGCCTGGGTGGGCTGAAGGCAAGCAAACACAAATTTAAACTGAAACCAATTTTGTCACAGGAACTAGGGACTATATGAAGTGGAAAGCAAGCCAAGATTGCTATTGTGGCAGACGGTTTAAGTCCCTTATTTAGTATGTAGAAGAAACACTCTTCCCTTCAATTGCTGATTATGATTTAAATTTTTTCTTGTTTTCAGATTTAGTTCAGCTTCTTTTCATAGCCCTTACTGGTAAGAACATGTGTAGGCAACAAAGTGGGAACGGATGTTGCAAGTCTTTTACTGACACTTTGAAAGCTGTAACACAATTGAGATAGATTAGTAGTACCAACAGCCTGTGAACTCTTCTCAAGAATGTTCTCTTAAAACAGGGGGTAGGAATCTGGGTCAAATCCATTTGTTAAGTGATGTACCAATTTTTTTTGTTGTTGTTGCCAAAGTGTTAGTTTAAATAGTTATTTGTCTGCATGTTTCTATTTTTTGTTTCTTAATGGAAGCATTAATATGTCTTTTAAAAATGCTTTTTTATCCATAAACCATAACTTGCATATTTTCCAAAAGAACTTTTAATAATAGTTTCTTCTGAAACTAGTTCTTGGGGGCTCCAATGTTGGGTAGAGGAAGTGTGGCTTTTCTTTGTTGTTTACAGTGCCCAAAGAGAACTTTAATTTTCACCCCCCCACACCCC
>WEIU01005323.1:0-55614 GCA_013389925.1 Aegithalos caudatus | reverse complement strand
GCCCACGTTTTGCCCAGGTTCTCAGAGAGAACTCAGTGAGACTCAAATCGCTTGGCTAATCTGAACAGGGCCATTGGACCCCTTCCATCAAAGTCAACACTTATTTTCCCTTTCCCAGTACCTTATAGAGAAGAGTATTTCTAATCTAGTCTTTGTTTCTCCTTACATGGTTGAGTTTTGAGGTGACTGGGAAAGTCAGGCAATAGTAATAACAGAATTTTTGCACTATATAGTGCTAGATAAAATAAAATAGCAATCAAAAGTAGATAAACTTTGTGTAACAAGTAAAACTCTTGACCACATTAGAACTGAGTAAACACTTTTTACCTTGGTTTACCTTGACCTTATTACTGAATTTTTCAGGAAGGTTTCTGTCTTAAATCTTCTGTATGATCTGTGGACATCAAAGCAGTCTTGTCTAACAGCACAATGATTAACGGGCCTTGGCTGAAGCAGGGTAGCTTTGAAGGAAAATATTTAGCTGGCAAGTAGCTTTTACCTCTTCCAATAGAAAAAAAAAAAAATTTGTTAAAATATATTTGCTTCTCCTTAACATGGGTAAAGTACCTTGCTGACACTTTTGAAAGATTTCTCTAATACTTTTAATGAGATTGTTATGGTGATTCCTCACATGGAATTTTAGCTCTGTGTTTTTTTGTTTATTTTCATTGGGCATTCACTTGTGGAATTACTCTGAAAATGTGCTGTATTGAAAACATAGTGTATTGAATGACATACACTGAAAGCCTCCCTCCTTATTTGTAAGAAACAAGATGCCTTCCACAACCTGAAAGCCTCACATGTGTGGCAGGAGTGAAAAACCTTCTGAGAAACATGAAGCTCAGCAGATGCTCCCTTGAAGGCTCCTGTGCAGCCATCCCTTGGGCTGACTGCTGAGCTCAATACTTTAGTGTTGAATGAATTGTCAGCTTAAAGCAGCACTAATTCTCATTCTAGCACTTGTACAGCACTGTGAAATACACAAGGTGCAGAAGAAAGCACTCCTCCTTCCCTACAAATTATGTGTAGGGGGAGGATGGATTGGTTGATCTCAGTGTAGTGAAACAAAATGCTGGGTACATCACTGTGCATTGACTCATCTTTAGTTATAGATTTAAGTGTTGTACTGGCATGTAAGAGTGTAGCCTTAGAGGGCATCTGAAAGGACTCACTGTCAACAGCCTGTTGAGTTTCAACTACGTTACTCATGGTTCTTTCCTCCCTCCAGCTGTTTCCACAAATTGGAAAGGCTTTATTTCAGTTTAAAAATGCTATTTCCCCATTGTTCATAACCACAGATATTTTCCATGCCCAAACATCCATCCTCTCAAGAAATCCTGACTGTATAAAAGAAGCCATGTGGAATGGATCCTTTGAGAAAGTCCAAAATGGCACAATATTGGATTTGCCATTTGCAAAGCTTCAACAGCTGGTATTCCTCTGTATCTGTGGGTGAGGACATGGGGCACAGAGCAGAATATGAGTGAGGTGTGGTTGCATTTCCAAAGAGCTCTCATTTTTTTGTGTTGTGGCTCCAGAATTCCCATTAAAATTGGAAGAGCCAGAACTCGCTTCTGTGAGAATTCAATGGAGCAGTTTCTTGATGTTTTGCTACAGCATGAGGTGAATTTATCACACACACAGAAACTCCAACCTTGTTGGCTTTTTGATGAAAAGACTGGTCAAAGAGTCAAGAAAATACAACTGTCTGAAACAGCAGAGATAATACCTTGAAATTGCCATAAAATTAAACTGCATTTTGGAAAAAAGCCCTCAAACTTCAAACCATTTTTCTCACATATATTTTCTTTAGAGCCTAACCTAGAATACAGCTACTGTGAAGAATCAGCCAAAGTGAATTTCATGTTTTTAACAACTTTAGATTCCCTAGGATCAGAAAAAAGCTTCTTAACATGACTTTTGCATCTAAAACATAGGACAAAGAAAACCTTTTACATATTGATGTCCCACCATGCATTCTTCTTTAGATTAAATAGGAGAATATTTATCTGGGGAAAACGAGGTAGGAGTTCAGATATTAAGTAATAGGCACACACTAGAAGAGAGAGGCAATTATTCCATCAGGAAGCTTCAGGAATTCATGTCTGTAGGAACCTGTGAATCCTGGTGCATTTATACATCTACAAATTTCAACGCAAATCATCAGTTAAAATATCTCATCCCTAAATCATCTAAGAGTAGCTAGTCACAAAAGGTATTTGAAGTGGATTCATAATCTTATAAATCTTTACCTTTTGGAGTAGCAAAAGGAGTTACCTTTGTAGCAGGGTGGAATCTGCTGTCAGTCAGCTTTTGTCCGCTGTGCACTAGGCACAGGTACAATTTTACCTGCCTCTATTATATAAATCACCTTCCTGGCATCATGAAAGTGTTCATAGGTATTTGTCTACCTTTTGGAGCACTAGGACTGGGTTTTGAATGAACTGTGGTCAAGTTTGTGGTACCAACTGGAAACTACATGGAATCTGGCAATGCAGACTTCATGCTAGACAAAACTGTTTAGTATCTGTCTTGAATGTTTTGATTTGTTCATTAATCAAACACAGGGGAAGCTGACACCAAAGAGCTTCTGTGTAATAGATTTCTTTTTACCTTTAAAGATTTATTTGTTGTGTGATTATGGAATTTTTAGTAGGAAAGTGTTGTTTACACTCTGTGTGTGTACACAGATTTACTTACTGGAAAAGAAGTTCTATTTGTCAAGTTTATTATCAGATTGTGTGTGCAGTACTTCTATCTGTAGTAATTGGTCTATTTGTAGATGCACATTTTTAAATTCTGTGTTTACTGGTATTGGGAAGATGAGCATGCATACAACTGAACAGGAGGAGGAGCAGTGAAAGAGGAGGAAAGTGGAGAGAAGTCGGAGCTGTAATTCCCTTTCTGGTATCACCCTCTATGAATGGTAGCAAACTGTGTGTCTGAAGGAGTGTCTGAAACTAGAGTTAAGGAGAGAACTGCATAAGTACAAACTCTATGAAAACAGAATAGAATTGCACTTTTCCCTTTCACTAAATCAACTATATGTTATCAGAGAATAAGCAGAGTTGGAAGGGACCCATGAGGATCACGGATTCCGACTCCTGGCCCTGCACAGGACACCACAAAAGTCACACCATGTGTCCCAGGGCATTGTCCAAATGCTTCTTGAACTCTGTCAGGATGATGCTGTGAGCACTTCCCTGGGGAGCTGTCCCAGTGCCCAGCCACCCTCTGGCTGAAGAACCTTTTCCTAATATCCCACCTAAACTTCCCCTGACACAACTTCAGGCTGTTCCATAGTTGATCATAGCAAAATCTGCTTTGACTTTTTTGCTGTGAGTAGACGGGTCCAATTCTGAAGGTCTGGTTGATGCAGAGTTACTGTCTGTAGTAACCACACTTTAAAAGAAACAATAAAAATATTTCTGTATAGGCAGCAGATCCAAATTGAACTTCTGCTGCATTTAGCTTAAAACCATAGGAAAGAAGAAAAGAAAGATGAATGCCAGCTTTAGTGCCAGTGCCACTCTAAAACTTGCTCAAATATGGACTCCAATGAGATGGGGGAAGTTTGAGCCAAACTCTGCTGTAGGCTCACTCATGTCCGACGTAAGAGAGCATGTGTGTTCAGATAATAGATTTTACACCCTGGCCTTGTTGTGAAGAAGATATTTCCATATGGGTGCTATACCAAATTTTACCCTACTGCGTGTGGAATGCTTTCTGCTTGGCAAAAGGCCAAAACATTCCCTGCCAGAGAGAAGGGGCTGAAATTTTATCTGATCAGAGTGTTAATCTGTGTCCCTTAGGCTTATCTTGTGGCTGTTTCTGTGTTGCAAGAGCAGTGCTGCATATGCCTTTTCAATGAGATCATTGCAAAATCAAATTGCTATTAAATTATATTTTACTCTCAGTTTTGAACTGAGCTAAAGTAGGAACACCAGTGCTAAAACTTTGAGTAGAAATGCTGGTGCCGGAGCAACATTCCAAATGCTGTCTGGATAAAATTAATCACTTCACACAAATATTTCAAGTTAAGGTGACATGTTTCAATATTGTTAAACATAAGTGGCAGCACATTATGGCACTGCAGCCAACCTGGAAACAAGAAATGGCTCCCTGTTCCTGCATGTAATGGCGACTTGTTATTCCTGGACACATCCAGCTGACCGTAAGGGCGTGGGATCACGTTTTCTACCTGACACATTTCTGAGGCTGTGTTCTCCATACCCTCTCTGGCATTAGAGATGTTCAGACTTGGATTGCAAACAGAGAAGTGGGATTTGGGAAGCCTGGGAGCATTCTGCACGGGCCCATGTGATGGGAGCAGCACTTGTCTGACAGCCCCTGTGGGTGTCTCTCTCCCCAGTCTGAGAACGAAGCAGTTCAGGCTGTAATGCTCCTCTGTGTCAGGTTTACTCCTGCTCTGTGGGCTGTGAAGAAAGATTGTTCCCTCAGCAGAACCCTCCAGCACAGTGGGTCTATTCAAGCCTGCAGCTGGGAAGATAGTTAGTGCCTTCAGTTATGAAATTCCTATCATAGAAGTGTGAGTTCTTTGGAACAGCGGCTGGTCTCTTGAGAAGTCTCCAACATGTCATGTACACAGCTGCATGTAAATCATTTTCATAAAAGGAAAGAAGAGAAGCTCTTTCAAATCATCAAATACCGTCTCCCAGCATGTGAAGGTTTAAAAGATATGTGATATCGTTCACAGTTTGTTTGTGGATTTGTTTCTGTTTGCCTCTGTCTAAACCCCTGTGGTTCCCTCCTGCCACTCTGGATGCAGCTCACATGGGAACAGAGCTGGAGTTTCTGTGGCTGCTGCTTGGTTTTCTAGCTCTGCTGGGAAAGGCTGTTGCTGCAGAAATCCTCAACAGAAACTCCACTGGCAGGAGCCACTGTCCAGAGTGGTTTGGTGGCTGCAATCAGCTCCAGTGGGTGGATGGGGAGGTGTTTCCCTGCTTCCTTCTACAAGGAATGTTAAAACAGGTTTAAGTGTTTCCAGTTGTTTCTCTGGCTAGTGGTTGGAGGCCTGATGAAAGGTGATTTATAACACTTTTGCTTGTGGTAGCTTGTTGAAACTTTCCTTTCATGCAGATGACAAAGGTCAGTGCTGTGGGAGCTGAACAATTTCCTTGGGAAAAGCGCCTCTGCTGATGGCTGAGTATACCTGTGACTGAGTGATAGGTGAGAATGTACTCAACTCACAATCAGCTTGTGATAGTAAGGGAAGAGAGCTTATTTATGTGGTTGCTATAAAGCCAGGGGATATCACTGAGGACTGTGATATTATTTAATTTTCAATACATTCAGTTCCTTATCATTTTATCTCATAAAAATATCCTTTCTAGGAAGAAACAGCTCTTTCTCAGTTGGATCTTACTGGCATTTTTTACATTTGTGAAGGGAAACTCTTGAAATTCCTTATGTTCCTTCTACTGGCTTTTCAGTGTAGATTCACACTTTCCTTTTATTTTTTCTTTTTGTTTTAGTGTGGAAAAGTGAAATTCCAGCAAGGCTGACTTAGTGAAAACTGAATTAGTGTTGATGGCTGGAGAGAAATGTAACTTGATCTTCTGTCTCCAGTGCTTGAATCAGGAACTGAAATAATTGTTCTAAGACTCTGGTCAAGTTGCCAGAAAATGGAGCGGTGCTTCTGCCAGATGGTCACCGCAGAAGTGCCAGACATTCCTCCCCTCTTTGAGCTTGCAAGTGTGTGTATTTGAGAAGGAAAATACTCACAGGCAGCAGGGAACCCAAATGATTTTCTCCCTCAGAGGCTTGCTGAGTGTGCAGGGCCATGCTGTGGGCAACATCCACAGGGATATCAGTGTGTGGTGGCTGGTCTTCGAAAGGATGCAGGCACAGAGGATTGAGCACAGGGGATGTCTCTGCTGAGCAGTGACATTAGTCACTCTGTCACAGGGCTTGACAAACAATATGAGGTAAATCCACCAGAAATGGGGCTGCAGGGCATGTCATACAGCAAGAGAAGCTAGTTCAGTTCCTGAAGGAATCGTGGCTCACTGGAAGAGATGATGTTGCCTGTCAACTGCTAAGCCCAGCTGTACTGGTTAATGATTGGTGCCTTTAATTGAAACCATTGTGCACTACTACAGCCCTGCCTTGTAGGAGCTGCTGGTGCCATAAATCTTGATCTTTCCATATTAGAAAGCTGTGTTCTTTAGGGATATTGTAAAGTCTCAGACTTTTTTCCTCCCTGCCCTCCTTTTTTGTTGCTATAGCTACTATAATTTTTGTTAACAAAGGGAATAAGAAGTAGTTTGCTGTGCTTAGTTTTTGTCATTCTGCTATATTGTCATTCTACCAATATTCTCTCACTCATTTCTCATCTTCTCTTTTTCTTCCAGTCTCCCTTAGAACCAATTCTGTAAAGAAACTGCAGGAATCTAGGAACTGCAAGTCTCCTGCAGTCACTTCAGGGCTGTGTGTGCATGGGAGATGAGGCTTCTACCCATGAGTTGGGGACTCAAAAACTTGAATTTAGATTTGAGTTTGGGTTTGTGTATTAAATGATCAGCTATGCAAACCCTGAGCACTTTTCACTCTCGTGGGCTTGCACCTGCTTTGCAGAACTGCTCTGCATTTCTGTCTCTTTTGGTGAAGACTCATGTCAGGATATCACAATATTTCAGATCCATTTTTCTTGAACTATCTTCAGAAAACTTTAAAGTTTATTCCATGAGAAAGATTTTAGCCATGGAATGAAAACATCCTGGAGCATGAGTAAAGGTGGGCTGCTTTTTCTGGGAGACACAGAGTGTGTTCCCAGTGTGGAGGGGAAGAAGGGGACTGTATTTCTCTTCCCACCTCAGGGTTTCTTATTGCACTTTCATTTTTCTAAAAAATCTCTCCACTTTCTTGTTTCACATTTGTGTTTTTCTCATAGTATGTTAGCTATCCTTCACCTCACCTTTGTTCTTCCAGTCTTGAACTTCTGATGTTTGTCTAGACCTCACCCCTCCTCTCTGCTTCTTCTTCTGTATACATCCTCTGTTTCAGCAGCTAGGAGGATGGTTGAGATTCACTCATTTTTCTGGGTCCATGCTTCTCTCTGATAACTTTTTACTTAGTTGTCTGAAGTGGGAACTTAGGGCATGGACTGCACTCTTTCAGTCAGGCTGCTTACACATCATTGTAGTTTATCATCCTGGGAGCACAGGGGACTTAGGTTTGTTTCTTTTGTCTTGGAACATGTAGAGTTTGAAGGAGAGGGAGGAGGTAGCCAAGGTGTTCATAGATGTGAAGGGCACCTGAATCAGAAAACCACTGTGCATGAGACAGCTGCTCATGGCCTTGAGTCAGGCCAGTTTTAAGACTCTCTCTCGGATACAGCAGTGGTAGTAAAAGATTTGGATAGATTCCTAAGGTAGTAGGAAAAATAGGAGTATCTTTGAGAAAATGGGACATTTAGCCAGATGCCAGAATGTGGGTGGTGGGCTTTAATCTCTGGTGCTGAATTTGCAGATCTTACCTCTAAGCAGGTTTCCTAAGACCGTGACTGAAATCCATGTCAGAGCTCCAACACGGCTCAGAGCTTCTGCATCCTGCAGATGTTGCTTTAAGTGCAAGAACATGATTTCTAAATGTAAACAGATACCTTCCTGAAAGGTTCCTGCACAAATCCCTAATACAAACAATGGACTTACTTGCCATCCCATTTGTTGCTGCTGATGCCTGTGTCCAGGTTCACTTCTGGATGTACTTTGTGTACAGGGGAATTAAGATCTTCTCTAGGGGAATTAAAATCTTTTGTGTGCCTTTCTACAGATTCCCTGGGTAACTGCCAAGAGCTAAAGAGACAGACCCAATGTTGTTCTCATATCTTTGTACAAGCCAAGACAGCTTTGGCCAGTGTATTCTACTTACATCCATGAGGTCTCCAGCTCATACCTCATCCTCCCAGGGTGCTTTTATATCATAATATTGAGACAGTTCACACAAATTAATAGTTTCTTCACTGGAAATATTAGCACTGGCAGCTTGGGTATCACGGACAGGACCTGCTTCTGGGAGATACTGGCTCAGAACAGTCACTAACACACAGTGATCTAATCAGGGGATTCATGGTATCCACTCTTGACCTTACTGAAGTATCCAAAGATGATTGCCCTTACTCCTATAATGTATCATTAAAACTTACTTTGCAAGGTCAATAACTGCTAAGAATTTTACTCTAGCAGGGCTCTACCATGCGTGCCTGACAGGAAGGCAGGAAGGGAGGTGTGCTGACAGCTCTGGGCACAGCAGCTTGCTCTGTAGGATGGCTGTGATCCAGGTTTTTCCTCAGATGATGCTCTAATGAATCAAAACCTACAGCAGTTGCAAAGCCAGGATGCTTCTCAGCTGTGGGGCAGACTTTGTCAGTCAGCCTTGGTGTGAGGAGGGTTCAGTCATGGGTGTCAGCTCAACTGGGAAGTTCCTTTTAAGACTTACTAAGAATTTCATCTTTCTTTGCTCACTCTGTGAATTGCATTGGGATATTTTTAGGGACTGGTCCTACCCTGTGGGAAATAACAAAGGACACTCAATTTTCTCATTTATCATATTCTTTGTGACACAAGAGATATTAATGAAAAAGGATCTTTGTTCCTCAAAGCTAACCACCTCTCATTCCTTAGCAAATTTGTAATTTGGCTTTTGTGACACAAGAAGCAATTCATTATTGTGCAAATGGTGTTCATATTGCTATTCAAGCATTATGACTTCACTGAGGAGTAAGCAGCAGGAGCAGGTGAGCTCCTGAGACTTAGATGGTAGTTTTTTATGAAAAAATCCTGAGTATGAAGGGAAAGAACAAAGGAAGGCTAATACCAAAGAACCGTGATATATGTTGGGCATAGTTTCTAAGTAGACCCTTTCTACCCTGGTATCTCAAATCAAGATACTTAAGCTTGAAATACTCAATGTGTTTTTTAAAACCTAAACCTTTTCTTTAGCATACACAGGGAAATTAGTATTTCTGATTCAATAACAGACATATTTTCTGTGTATGCCTCCGTCTCTAAATGTTGTCTTCCTTGATTTTCATATTGTTTTCCTTCCATTTGGAAGCTTTGATTGCCCTAGATCTGCTAAGGGCAATAGAGGAGCTCAGCACTGTGGGCCTGATATTTCGAGTCTGAGAAGTTCAGCCTGTCAGTGGCCGATTTTCTTCCCAAGGGAAGATTTCTTGGGATAATTTTCTTTCAAGGACAGTTTCTGTAAAAAACTCATAACATTTCCAAGTAAGCAATATTTTTCTCTTAACAACCCCTCTTCCAGGTGTTGTTTCTGTTACTTAACCAATGAAGAGAGGTGTCAATTCTAAGGACCAATACTGTGCCTTTTTAGAGCAGCATGTCATAAAAAGGCTGAATGAATTGTAAATAGAGCCTTCTGATATTCTTCTGTCCTTGAACTGGAGTCAAGCATCTTTATTTCATGTCCAACAGTGACATAGCACTGAGTTCTTACCTAGTTCAGGCATTAGGTTTGGACTACAGTGTATTTCAAGTGAGGTCTGTCTCTTACTGAGACTTTCAAGATGAAAGTCTTAGTAAGTCTTAAAAGGTATTGCTCATTTTCAATTAAAACAGGGTGGAGGGAAGAATAGCTTGAGAGAAGATAAATGAACTAATAAGAGGATAAAGTAGGGCAAGGAAGACAGAATAAAGGCACAAAATAGGAAAGAACAAGAATATCAGAAAAGGGAAAAGCATTTTAGGTGGCAGAAAAACAGGAAAGGATGGTGGAAGGGTGAGTGGAGAGCTGTCTTTGCTTTAGGCAGAGTGTCTGCTTTTCACCTGCCTGGGGGAGGTAACTTCTTTCCCCTCCAGTAAGTGCTGCAACATCAATTTCCCAGTAGGACCAGTTCAGTTCAGTGGGGACTGAACAGCTGAGAGGGTGGCTTTGGCATTGCAAGGGTCAGTGGCAGCCAAGTTCACCACTCCTGCTGGTTACAGTAGGGAGCTTGTGCTAGAGGTAAAGTTGCCACCTAGCTGTGAAAGCTTAACAGAGAGACTGGTCACCGACTTTGTTGGAAACAGGCTGTGGAATATAGGGAGGGAAATTTTGGATGAGACTGTGGAGTTAATCCCAGTCCAGGGAACAGGTATTCCTGATGTAGTTCTTGTAAGAATGTTCTCAGGAGTCTCTGCTGGTGCCCTCTCAAGGCAGAAATCTTTAAACATTTTATTGGACTTTCCAGTTCACTGACATTGTTCTGGAAGGACATAATTATCTGTTCTACTGGAAGGGAGTGGGCAAATTGCCACAAAGCAGGCTGCAACTCCTAAACAAGAGTTCAGCTGTACTACACCTCTTGACATGTGGGAAAGCTCTCTTAAAGCACTCAGAAAAGCAAATCAATATGTTAAGGTAACTTCTTATTAGCTAAAGCCATTCTGTTGCAGCTACTGTTAAGAGAAAACATAAGTAGACACATCAATTATTATAAATATATTTATGAAAGTTTGTATATACTGTAATTTTTCAAAACCATGAGTTTGTTTTAGCAGCCTGTAGTTCCTCCCTGTTATGACTTCCTGTTATGTCTCCTGGTCTCTGCCCTGTAGGGCAGACCAAAGGAATAATATTTTCCCATCTTTTCCAGATCCCAGATCAGTAGAATTTCAAGGGGAAAATAATCTGCATGAAAAAGCTTCAGATCTCAAGATCTCAAGTAGATTTCAAGCCATGTTAGTGATAATGCCAGGAGAGGGCTTGGGAACCTACATTCAAAGGCTCCATTCTCAAATTGTCAGACACCATGTGTAAATCCTTCTTCTAGGTACAATAACATTCACCATCCACAGAAGGAAAGGAATGAATCAGGTTTTGGAATGTGCTCACTGATGGGCACTGTGTATTAGAAAGCAGGAGGTTTTCTTGAAGCTATAAAGCAATTAAAGCATTCTGTGTTGCCTTGGTTTTTCAGGCGCTTGCTCCAAGCCTCACTCCTCAGCTCAATCCAGTCCCACTCACAGCTTTCAGTGCAAAAAGCTTCACCTTTTCGGCAGTGAGACTGAGATTGGATGCTTCCAAAGTGTTGGGTTGCTTTGGGAAATTAAGAATAATTTCAAACTGCAGTGGTGGGGAGCAGAGGATTTACCCATTCCCCTCTAACACTTGTTAATGGAATTAGACATTCAATGGTCTGTAATGTTCATTAGCCCAAAGCATGATGACTTTCAGTGCCTGTCTGTCCATAGAAAAGCCTCAGGCCACACTTTGATTTTAAAAGAGTAAAAGTGTATGGCTCATTAACAGATGCTCCATAAGGAATAATCTGTCATTGGATCTTCCTGTAATGATAAAGATCTGCTAGGAAACATCTGCATTGCAGCAGTCCTTTTCAGTCAGGATGCTGAACCTTGCCTGGCACAAGCAGCAGATCCCCTGTTGCCATCACACCATTTTTCATATTTGTCTGTCATCTTTACTTTTTGATACTCATAAATGGCTTGTGGAGGTTTTAGGCAAAGTTGATATAATGATTCTACCATTTGGGCTCATTAAATTGCCAGTTTGAGAGCTGTCCTAATCAAATTAGTGAAGCCATGTCTGGAGCAAAGCATGAATTATGGCTAAATAAGGGCTTCAGAGAAATTTTTTACATTTACAAATAACAGGGAATTCTGCATTTTTAGATCAGGTTTGTTAGATGGCTTATGAAGCAATGCAGAATCTGTGTGACATGACGATTTTTGGATTTCTTTTTAACAGTATGTCACAATACTTGAGAGATTTTGGCTTCCATTGCTCTGTGAAGAACAATTTGCAAATACTGTTATGAGAAATGCTCTCACCTAAGCCCAAGGGATGTGATTCTGACCCTACAAAGATTCAATAAACTTGCAGGCTGTCAGACTCATTTGAAGGATCTAAAGTAACTTTCTACATAACCATAACATTTAGTTTAGGTTTTCTTTCCTTGTTTGTCTCTTGTTTTATTTTTTCCCTTTCCTTTTGGGATGATGTGGATTGGTGGATGGGTTGGTGGGTTTTTTGGGGTGATATAAGTCCTTCCTTACAGGCACCTCTGTAAATGGCTGAATATTTTTCTGCCATGTTCATGCTGTTTGCATTTTCTCTGCATATGCTGGAATGATACCAGTATCACCTGCAGTAAAATATTAATCCAAAAATAAGCATTAAAGGAAAATTGAATAGAAAAGTCAGTTGATATCACCATATGTATCATAGTCTCAGCTGCATGGGAATGAACACACTTATATCAGTAAATCTGACATATCTTGAGAAATTGTCTTTAGGAACTCAATTTATCTTTACTTGAAAACAAACCACTCTGTTCTGCTTGACATTTAAGGTAGCTTTGAAATGTAACATTTAAATAATCACTTCTTTTAAATGTTGACAATGATTTTTATCAAGCTTTGACATACTCTTCTTCCCTCTCCACCCCCAACTGATTTTGGTTATGGGAAAAGAGGTCTCTCAAAAACAGCAGCATAAAGGCACATTATATTTTTTAATGTGTCAGATCAGTATCCCATATTTTTGAGGATCTTTTCAGCTTATTTTTGTCTTGAATGGAAAAGCAAATCTTGGAAAATTAATGTTACATGTGCATGGTAATAACAGTTATTGTTCTTATGCCATGTTTCTCTCTCTTATTTTTCTCACATTAAGTGCTAATAAGGGATTTAGATTTAACACAGTAAAAGTATTGAACTGGTGAGTGGAAAACATTAAAAAACTGCTTACTCCCTGTGGAATGTACAGTCCTAGAAAGCTTGGCCAGCATTAGCAGGCTTCCTTTTTTGTCCTGAGCAATCCCTTTTCCAGTCGGAACAGGCAGTTCTGTAACAGTCCTGTAATCTTGATAATGTAACGCTAACAATAACAATGAGACACTGGAAGAATTTAGGGAGCTTCAGTGCAGAAAAAATGTTACCAACCAGGGGAAAAAAAAATCTCTACTTAATCTGGGAAAATGGATACAGGACATCGGAGAAGGACAAGTAGACCTGGAGTCTGTAGTCAGCATGACTGACTCTGCCTCCGGAGCTGCAATCTGCAGATTTTCTCCCTGTGTTTGTGGCAGAACTGCTTGGAATAAAGTGATTTAGATAATCTCCCTTGCCTGCATAGGTCTGTTAGTACAGGGATTTTTGTGTGTTGTCAGTCCCCAGTTTGCTTTGCAGCATCACATTACAGTGGCTTCTCAAGCAGTCTGGACTTCCTGTGGGTTTGAGTAAACAAGAAGTTTCATAACACTCCTTATTTTTGCATTAGCTGTGCTGTTAATGGTCATCAAAATTGGTAGTTCTGCTCAGACCCTGGGTGGCACTGCTGTAAACTGTGGTAGATATTTTAGTTTATAAACTAAGCAGCATCTCAGAAACCACCCAGATTGGTGCCAGCAGAGCTACAGAATCCTTCATAAATAACTCCTGTAGCATCAGGTGGAGTAAACACTGCTCATTTTCTTTCTCAAGGGATTCTGCTGGCATTTTAGGAATTTTATCATGACATGAAAATGCATTCCCCCCTCATTTTGCAAAATATTTCTCAAGGGATTGCAACGACAGAAGAATGGCCACTAAGAGCTGTGCTTTACACTGGAGAAACATGGGATATAGTCAGTGGAGGGGCATGATATTAGGGATTCCTGCTTTTGCATCACTTGGATGCCATCCTGCTTTTATCCATATCATCATGTTCTCTCTTCAGTCACAGTATGACATTGTTATTAAGACAGCAGAGAATGAAGGCAAAATAAATCATGGTACTGGGTTGTTTCTTTGCCAGTGTGTAGCAATGTCACAGAAGTGAGACCCATTTTTGGGCACCTAACTTTATGCACAGGGCTGAAATTAGGTTCACCACTTTTGAGATTACTAAATTGCTAAAAAAAAAAAACCAAAACCAGCTAGGAATTGATAAAGACTCTTTATATTATTTGAGGTTTTAATAGTGTCCTAAGACAACTTTACTTAAAGAATCCTGAGGCCAACAGGGAAAACTGCTTGATATTTTCATATCACAAACAGATTTGAAAATTATATTCAAAAATCAATCATTGCATAAATTTCACTATTAGAAAATATTTCCATAATAGAGCTGCACTTTAAAGGTGAGAAAGCTTTCTTTATTCCTTGGGATAGCTGTGGTGTGGTCAAACTTCCAGGCACAGCTATGGTGTTTGCAAATATCACACAGTGCTGTTGCTGGGATCCCCACATACTCTGATGGATGGAAGAACCACACCAAACCTGTGATATTTTGTGAACTTGGTATCCAGCTCTGTTCATCAGACAGGCCAGCACCTGAAGTACACACCTACTTCCCATAAGTTATTTGCATTTATAGCACTGGGCTCCCATAAACTTGGCTGTGGATGTGCAATAGCAGCAGTAGGAGAGGTAGGGTTTAGCTTTCCAGGATCATAACTACACTGATTGCATTTTATAGAATGAAAAGCAACCTGTGCCTTTACATAGCATAGTAGTTCAAGGAGTTAATTGTCATTTGGGCTTGTTGAAGCTTAATTGACTTTTCTTCTCACAGATATCCACATTTCTAGAAAGCAGAAATGACCATGACTGCCAACAAGAACAGCAGTGTCAACAGCAGAGCTGGAGGGAGTAAAGTGCCTCAGGACACTCTGGATAGGTAAGTGCAGAACTGCAGGATTTGTAGATTTTGAGTAAAGTTTGTCTGTGTTTGGAACAAGATGTCTGCTCAAGGGTAAGCAACCTCTGTTCTGACAGAAGAGAGCTTTTCTGGGCTGAAGGAAGATTTTAGAGGGAGAGGAGGGGCCAAGGTATGAGGAAATTTGTTTCTTGTTGAACGATTGCTGCTCATGGGCTGGTTATGATGGGGGTGATTTCAAGGAAGGACTTGTGTGGAAGGTGCTGTAAAGAGCTCAGAAATTTTGGGCTGAATTCCTCAGCTGTGTGATTGCCTGTCAGCTTTTCTGCACTGCCAGTCTCCAGTTTGTGTTTTGTGCTGGTTTGTGTCACATTTCCTCTGCTGTATCTACCTTCACAGGCCATGGTCAGACTGTCTCTTGTTGCAGGTCAGGCAGCAGGTGGGAAAGGGCCGAATGTGAAGTACAGGGCTCATCCCTGTTGCTTTGCTTATTTGTCCTTTCTGTAGCATTAAAATAATTTATAAAGTAGATTAGCATTGTAATTCACAGTTAGGGAAAAAAACTTTTTAAAATGTGCAGTCAAAGAAAGCTGCAGATAATCAGCATCCATTCTGGTTGGTTTTTTTTAATTAGGTGTATTATGCTGTGGTGGAACTCAGCAGAGGTGGGCTCTATAACCTTGTACACTTCTAAGTTGCTGTGTTTGCCATCTCCTGGTACAACAGAGTAAAAAGATAAAATAATGAGGGTGGCTTAAGGAGTTTCTAGAGAGATATTCATATGTAGATACTAAAAACAGTTCCCTAATGATCTCTGGAATTCTCAAATTGTTTATTGTCCTTCCACCAGTGCAGACAGATTGGTGCTGGGAACTTGGGTCTAGGTTTTAGCAAACTTTGGAAAAGTCTTTTGTTTCAAAATAATTTCCATTCTGGATGGCTTAAAAAGCATTGTGGGATACTAAATTATTGGATAGTAACTGTCAAATAAACTGTCTTTCCTTATCGTTGTTATCAGTTTCGATTAAAATTTGTCAGGAAAAGATTTTGTAGGTACAAGTAAGGGCCTGAAGCTAATCTCAGGAAAATCTTTAAGCTGCACTTGCACAAGTGAGGAGATGACTAGGTGGTCATGCACCATTTCTCCATCCATTGTTTTGCCTTATGTAATCTTCACCTGTCTCTGAGAAACCCTGCAAGATGATGTTATTTGAGTCAACCAAGAGCATTCTTCGTTTGAGTCAGACTGTAAATCAGTGTTGTAAGTGCTGGCATCATAAAAGTTTAAAGCTTGCAAAATGCATTGTAAACATGCTCAAAGATTGACTTGAACTGAACAGTCACTGTCTCTGTTTAGTGTGGGATTTGACTGAGCATTTGGAAACCTGCAAATGTCCTTTGTAAATTGTGGTAGTAGAGTTTCAGTTAGTGCTGATACTGGCATAACACAGGGGTAGCATTCTGCTGGTTGCAAACATGTATTTTTAAGAACTATTTTCTTGTCAATTTTAGTTTTGGTGCATTTATTGTTTCAAGATCATTCAGTTGATGATCTTAAATACCTTTTCTAACTCAGTGATTCTAAGATGCAAGGTGTGATTCAGGGATATGGTGACAGCTGGTTCAAGATGCTGTGATTCCTTATTGGTCAGAAGCAAAGCTCAGTAAAGTCTGTAGAAGTCTTTCTAATTACGTTGGCTGTGATTCAGATCCCTGTAGATAATAAGTTTAAATTTTAATAATAAAGATCCTCAGTAGAAAGAAGGTGCCTCCACTTAAACATCCGTACAGCTGCATGCTTTGCAGGCATTAAGATCCTTGCAGTAAATAAAATTCCCTTGGTTCTCACCAGAGTGGGAATTAACTGCCATGAATCACTAGAGACATTTTTCCACCAGAGTTCTTTGAATGGCACTTCAGGAAATGAGGGAAAGAAGAGAGCAGAGTGAGGACATTGTTTAGGAGGATAACTGTGAGTTTCATGTGAGAATCTGTTTGTGGGATTCACGGGTTTCTGCTGTGAGCACAGGAGGGGAAAAAACCGCTTGGATCTGAAGAAAGTGAAGTGTTTTAAATAAAACCAGTGTATTTTTTTTAAAGTTACCTGAAGTTCATTTACCATTTGTTAAAAACTGAGATTTTTGTGTGTTTTAGGAGAGAAAACTTGACTGTGCTCTGAATGAGAAAATTGTAGAATGATGACAAGGGTGGTTGAGGGTAGGAAACATTTTCACTACAAGAAAAGGGTAGATTGATTGTGACTGTTCATCCTAGAAAGGAAAGGATTAAAAGGTAGGAGGAGTATCTGAAATGATATATGGAACAGAGATGATAAATAGGGAAAAATACTCTTTCCATTTAAGAACTAATACAAATCAAATGAAGCCAGAAGACAACAGGTTGAGAATCAGTTAAAAAGAAGGCACTTTTTCAGCAGCATGTCTTTAAACCATGAAACTTACTGTTAAGTGATGCTGCAATCAGACAAATCTGTGAAGAAACATCTTCCAAAGCCTTTTAGTCACAGAAATAAAATCTGTGAGTCAACAGACTCTTAAGCTGGTTAAGCTGCCCTGCACATTCTTATTCTCTTCTCCAGGCACCTGCTAACTCTCACGGTCAGTGACTGAACCTTGGACCAGGAATGCTATTTTGGTCCAAGCCAGTGGGAACATTCTGATGTTGTTTGGAACAAGAGTCAGTTACAGGAAGCAAACTGGAGAAATTGCAGAAGGGTTGTTATGCTTACAAAAGGAGACTCTGGCTTTCAGTGGACTTCCAGGGTACAATTTTAATCCTTCCTTGTGAGTCACTGAGGTGAATGCCAAGGAATGGAAGGATAGGAAAGCACCTTGTGTGTAGCTGGAAGTGACTTCTTAGTAATTCTGGCAGGAAGCAGCCCTGTGGAATCTTTTTAATCCTTCAGCAGGGGACAAAGGAGCCCATATAGCATTATTGCAGCTAGTGCACAACCATGACCCTTTTGTATCAAGTGAATTTGATTTCACCATAGTTATGAGGATCAGTGTAATTCTGAGGAAACCTTAAGAGAATAGAAGTCACAGAAAGGTGTGACTTTGTGTGACAAGGTACACTTGTGTTCTCAAGTGCAAACATAGGTAAATGTAGAAATGGCACTACTGTATTTGACTTAAAAACCACCTCTACACTGTACTGTATTAAATCAAGCCAAGTTATGTCTATGAAGTCATGCTCTAGTTAGCAAAATACAGCTTTCAAACTTGTAGGCTGTGTAGTATAACAGATACAAGAAGTAAAAAAATCCTGAACAAAATAATTACATAGTAATATATAATTTTATCTTAAAATCGCAGCTCAGTTTGAGATGCAACAGGGACCAGTCCAGAGCTGAAAAATACTTAGAGCTGTGTGGCTACATGATTTCTGTAAATAATTCTAATGTCTTTGCCTCTGGCTAATATGCCATGTCTTAGTTCTGCATCTGAAGGCATTTTATACACTTGAGCCTTCTCACCTGCTGCAGTAACTGAAGTACAGGAAGTACAATTTGTTTGTAGAGGACCCCATTGATTTAGTTTTTTATCTGAGTTTATTGCATGAGGCATAAATAGTGTCAGATTTTGGAGATACAGACTTCTTCTGGTGTATTTGTAAGTGACAGATTTTCTCTTTGCCTGTAAAATTTTCTGTGGTGTAGTGTGTGCCTTATGTATGGGTCCCACCTTGAAGAATAGGAGAGAGCTTTTGAAGGCTCAAAAACATTTTACAAAAACAACTATAATGAACAAAAATTAAGTTTGCTTGCAAGTAAATGTTTCACTAGCATGGTGACTTTGGTAGAATATGTAGTGGGACTGCCATGATGAGCTAGAACAAACACCTTTCAAATTTAGCATTGCAGTTTGATTTGGGAAGATAGCCAAAGCAGAAACCAACCCTGATTCCTGTTGTGGAAAAGGACTGTGTCTGAGGAAAACTGTTCTCAGAGGCTGTGTGCCTGAGCAAAGCTATGCCACTGGAATCACGGGAGTTTTGTCACAGACTGCATTTTGTGATGTGGATTGTTGTCTTTCCACCCAATCTCCACAGGAAAGGTGGTGCCCTCACCAGAGGATGTTGGTGGAGGATGTTCTCCAGCTGAGCAATCATGATTTATTGGCACAATAAACTGGGGGTGCTGATGTCAGGGGGTGCCATAGCAAGGCTCCAGAGATTTGTGCAAACAAAGGATTACATCTGCAAATTGCCATGAGCACCAAGCTGCAAAGTGTCTATTCAAATAACTCTCATAAAACTTCTCCCTTCTAAACACTTTTAGTTGAATCTTTGAATCAAATATACTCTTACTTGGTCAAAACTGAAATCTGATATCACGAGTTGGATCTTTCTTCTTGCTTGGGAAGAACTGAGCTGAGTACCCACAAACCTCTAAATATGGGCTTTAGTTTTTGTCTCCCAGCAGTGTGAGAGGACATTCCTGCTGGAAGTTTGCCACCCCTATTAGCCTAATGTGCTAAGATATGGTTGCACTGGCTTTGTGGCTCAGAACTCTTTCCTTCTTCAGAATTTAAGTTAATATGACAGAATTTTAATTGGTGGAGCTACCTTACCTCCAGTGAAGGCAATAGAGGTGCACCACATTGTCTGGACTAACATAACTAAAGACACCTCAGGAGCATTTCAGATGGACTGTTTATAATTCTTTAAGTATCAAATAAAATAATGACTTAGATTTCTGAACAAAGTAAGCCTATGGGTTGGTTGCTAGGAATACTGTTTTGGGTTGGTTTTCTCCCTCCATCATGTACACAGGTCCATGCTCAGCTGTTTCACATGCACGTCAAGGCCTTGTGTTTTATTACTGAATTTCTCTCAAGGCAGAAACAATCTTAGAAAGATCTTGGAGACTAAGAAAACTTATAGCGAAATCTTAGTAGAAGGAAGACTTTGTGCTTGTGCTTCAACCTTAAAAACCTGAGATGTATGATCACTTCCAAAATCAGTCATACTCAAGCCAAGCTCATTCATTTTTACATCAAATGTATTTATTTATTTTAAAGGGAAATTAATTCTTGGTCCACGTTACTAAATCCAACTGAAATACTTTGTTTCCCTTGAAAGGATTATGTGGTTATGGGATGGGCAGAAGTCTAGAAATATTTTGCCTTAGGAATTGACACCTCCAGAATTCTTAAATAAAAGAATGTGTAGATACATCCATGGCTGGAATTAAGCAGTGCTCTGCTGTCAGTGCTGGAGTAGGGCTGGCAGTTTTTTGCTCTGCTGGCTTGTCCTTAGAGTGCTTTATTCTCTTCCCTTTCCAAAATAAATTTTTCATTTCAAATATAGTCTCATGTCTTGAGGAAAACTCATCTGTTTAGGGAGAAGAGTCCTCTTCAGAGAGGCAAAGTCTGTGCAGGACTTGTCTCTCATTTAGAGACATCCCTTCCTGGATGCAAATGTAGGGCCTTTGTGTTCTCAGATATGTAACAATATGACTTCAGTCCTTATCCATTCAATCCTTCTACTATTCTTAATACAAGAAAAAATGCAAATTGACCAGTGCTCCTCAGCTCTGTGTTGAACTGTAGGCACTGCCCAAATTTGTTGTCAGGTCACTCATCCAGATGTGCTCCAGTCTGCCTTCACTGACAATGAATTTTCTTGTGACTAATGCAGAAGGGCTGTGCTCACATCCAGGGTGGATGGCTCCAGGGGCAAATAGGGCAGGACAACACTGAACAATTCCCTCATCATTGGTTACAGAGCCTTGGGAGGTAGATAACTCTGCATTCACCACAGCTACTGTAAAAATATTATTACCAGTAAGATCAAATGTAATTAATTGCATTATCTATTTCACATGAATGTAAAGACTACTAAATTTGTTACATACCCTGGGTTTTATGATTGGAGAGCATTGTGAAAAATGCAATAACTTGCAAATCAAAAGATGCATCTTCAGCTCTCTCTGTTGCTCTAAAGCAGTGAGGATTTAATCTGATTTGAAATTCTAATGTGTGCAATTTTCCCACTAATTTGTGTGTGATTGCCATTGTTTTTGCACATTAATGATAAAGTATTTTCTCATCTCTTACTCTTTCCTTGCTTAGTATGTGGGCAGTATTGCTGTGAGTGATAGAAAAGGTGCTGGTTTCCCTTGTGGATGGCTGCATTTCATTTATAGGTGAAAAGGCTGCATTTTAATTAAAAGTGAAAGGTGCTCTCTGCCTGGGCTTACACTTATTACACAGGAACAGGGAAGGCAGCAGGTCTAGAAGTGGTTTCTGGTTGTTCATAGCTTTTGACATTTGTGCATGGTTTGGAAGGTTAGTGGATGCTGTTTTGTGCATTATTTGGGCATGAAACTTTTATTTGAGGGCTCTGAGGAGGCAGGAGTAAGACCAGCTTGAAAAGGAGAGTCAGTTATGTATGCCTAAAGCAGGAAGCCAAGGCTTTTTTTCATTTTTATTTTAAAATAAAAAATTCTGTTGCCCCATCAGTTGTGGGGTGGCCTGGGCCAAAACATCTCCCAAATTTTCCAGCCAGAGCAGCCGTCAGGGACTTTGTTAGAGCAGCAAGAGGCCAGTGGTGTGAGTTAAGCTCACATGGTCTCAGCATGTCCCAGCTTCTCCCCACTGCCTGGGCTGGGACCTCTCCCCTCTGCTGCTGGAGATCTCCTGGCAGCTGAGCAGGGCTCAAGGCAACAAGGCTCTCCATGCTGAACTGCTGAGATGCATTTTCCTGCCAAAAATATTTACCTACTGCTCAGAAGTACTAGTGAGAACATTTATGAGCTCTTTATGAATTTGTGAGAAAGAAAAACAACAAACCCTCTGTAGAAAATATTTGTTACTTTAGAAGAGAACCAAGTTTTAATATTTTGACAGTGAGCTTGAGAACAGGAAGATGAGTGATTTAATAAAATTCTAAGACTAAGCAATATGCTCAGTTATTGGAGCTGTGATGAAACACAGCTTTTTTATTTTGCTTAAACCACTGAGATTTAGAAAACCATACAAATAAAATTCAGCCAAATAACAATGAAAACTGAATAACTGATATGAAATCTGTTAGCAAATATTGTACCCTTTCCTTTACAAGCAGAAACAGCCTGAAAAATTTTCAGCAGCTCAGTTCCCAGCAGCACAGAGTTTCATTTGGTTCAGAAGGGGATAAGAGCCGTTCTTTACTCCATGAGACTGGAGGTGCATTAGGGACGTGAAGCTCCGGCAGCTCAGCTCTGAACTGGGATATGGGAGGTGGGAGGGCACCTCCTGCCATGGTGAACAGAAACATTTGCAATGGGAAGGAGTCAAAGTGCTGGTTCAGCTGGCCCTGAGACTGGGCAGGGTTTGAAAGCAGGCTTTGACTGCAGTGCTGCCCTTTATCTGGGCGAGTGCCGTGCTGATCCCCGCCGGTGCGAGGCACAGTGTTCCCCTCCCTCGCACTGCTCGGCACTGACCCCGGCCTGGCAGGGCTGGGGCCGTGCTGGAACCTCTGCCACTCACTTCAGCAGGGCTGCAGAAACATTCTGGTGGGCACAGTGGCCTGCAGACATGAGAGGAATGGTTTGCAGGACGAGGTGACAGCTTCTAGTTAGATGGAGGTAGAATTGGAGAAGTGGACCTACTTCTGGATCCATCCTTTGGGCTTCCTCAAACAGGTCTTAGTGGGGAATTTTGCTGTTGCACTTCTATTACTGGCTGGCTATTCACTTTAATTTAAAAAATCCATTCAGGAAGAATGTACTTGTCAGTCAAACAAATCACTTTTTCTTATCTGGAAATGTTATCAGTATCTCCCTCCCATTTGCATAGGTTCTGAAGAAAACACCCCAACAAACCCTAAAATTTTGATTGAATTTTGCTTCGTAAAGCTTCAGATCAGTTTGCTTTATTATTACTTAGAGGTAACAGCAAAACAATCAATTCCTTCTAATTGTAGTTTAATTCCCATGTCACTTTGAATGCTTTATGCTTTTATATGTGACAGATAGTACCTTATCATTAAAATTACTTTTTCTCTTCAATTAAGGTTTATATTTTCCAAAATCATTGGCAACTAAAAAATTAAGAAGAGAAACTAACAAGTCTTTAAAAAAGAGGGTTCTAGATGAGAAGTTATACTAAGGAGGCATTTTTAATGCAACTATTGCAGTATGAAGACTACTTAGACTAACACTGCAATCTTTTTAAAATCACTATATTTATAGTTCTAAGATCTGAACTAAACTTGGATATTTTTATAGAAAATGATTACAAGAGCTTGATTTTGGAAATGTTTCCTATATCTTTCTAGTGCACTGAACTGTAGTGAGTAGAAACAATGAGCAAGATGTGTTAGAACACTCACAGGAGTCCCCACCAGTGCAGTATCAGAGAATCAGAGCACAAGTTTTATGTGAATTTGCTTTTTGGGGCAATGATAAGAAGTGAGGCTGAAGTCCTCAGGGAGTAGGGCATAGTAGTTATGTGCATAATATTTTTACATCATAACACCAATATTTCAATTTTTCTGGAATGAAACTCTAATGATTTCTGGACCAGGGAGATGCTGACAATCTCACTGAAAAGACCACCAAAGATGCAAGTGATGAGCATTGCAAATGATATTATGTGTTCTGTGAATATCTGTCCACTTAGGAGCTGTCTAAGACACTCATCTCTTTACACTTGAGCTCTTTAAAAGCCACCAGTGTGGGAGAACTATTTCCATTCTGTGCCCTAATCAGTCTGGATTTGAATCAGGGGCTTAGAAATGAAAGGGTCTATGTTGTCTTATCAGTTTCCTGCACTGTTTGGCTATCCTAAAAAAGATATTTTCCACTTGGGCAGAACAGAGCATTAAAAGAAAAGGTAGCAGAATTTTTGAAGATTGAATTTGAATAGAAGATCTGAACATAATAAGATAGATAATATATGTTTCTCCCCTGAGTGGAAAAAAAACCCCAACCCATTTGCCTGGGAAAACAAAGCAAGAAGTGCACAGACATAGCATCCTCATTGGCTTCATCCTCTAAATAGTCACTATTCACCAGGAAATATTGTGTGATAAAACTGGGAATTAGCTCAGTGCTTGTTTCAGTCTCCACACTGAGCATCACCTTCAGTCTTCACACTTGAGGAATGAACAATGACAGCAAATGGCCTTAAAAGCAAAATAATCTGTGTAAGCATTTTTCTTCAAGCAGGAAAATAGGGGCTAATGGACATACACAGGTAGCATCCATATTATTACAATCTGTACCTGCAAAAATGCCCATAGTTCCTGGGAGGCTTTTTTGAAGCTTTTGTCACAATTTCCACCATGCATTCTAAGGTTATTTCCATTCTGGCCAGGTCCTGTGTATAGAATTGGCAGCGTGCCACAGGGAAATGTCACATTCCCTTGTCACCAAGGAATTCTGGAGCTGGGGAGCAACAGGCAGCAATGTGCAGGCATCTGGTAGGATGGGCTTCAGTGCTGAAAGCACAACTAAATATAACAGTTATAACAGATATAATGTTACTAATAACTAAATAGCACTTAAAAATTTATTTAGTCAATCCATAAAACTCTATCATAGTCAATAGGAATGTCAGTTCTTGTAACAGCCTGACTGCTTTCATTGAGAGCCTAAATATCCTGTTTGATATTAACCAGATATGGAAATTTTGCCCAGTGTGTCTATATGTTTTTCCTAAAGCTCTTTGTTAAAACACTATTTTTATAAAGGAAATATTTTATGATTATCATATTAATGATGAGCTTTAATGCCACGTGTTAGTATTTTATTTTCAGAGAGCTGTAGGAAAATATTGAAGTAAATGAGAAGTATTAGTTTGTTTTTTTTCTCTCCTTAGCTATAGAAAGAAAATGTTAGGTCTGTAAAGCAGGTTCACTTCAACATAGGTGAACCTATACAGTAGCTGAACGAGAAGTACATTTTTGACAAATAATTAACAGCAGCTAATAGATGGAAATGGTATTTTTCATTTTGGATTCCTAGGATAAGACCATCATGCACCACAATTTCCTCAAAGCAAGCTTTTTCCAGGTAACACCATAACTATTTGAGCTGTAAAAGCAGAATTCATTGCAGTGGCAGTAGCACAGAAAGGCTTTGTGATTTAAATTGTGCTAGGGAAAAGCCCAACAGCTGATGCTGGCAGGCAGGTGGGCTGCTGCTCCAGGGGACCTCTGTGCCCAGGATGGGGCAGTGCTGGTGACACTCAGGTGTGGGTAGTGCTGGTCAATCCCCTGTGTGACAGATGTTTCCAGCTGACTCCCCTTTTGTATTGTGCAGTGGGATGTTCCCTCCAGGAGGCAGCTGGGGCCAAAGGAGGACCTGTCAGTGCAGACAGCTGAACAAATGCCCACTAATGAGACTGCTCTCACACCAGACCTCTGCCCCTCGATTTGCTGCCGAGTTGGGAAGCCACTTTTTGTCAATACAGGCAAAGGGGAGATGGCAGACAGCCTGTGGCCCTTTGTTGGCAGAGACCTGAAAGCGTTTGAATGTGGATTTTTAACCTCTCCCTTTCCTGTCAAGCTGTACTGTCACCCATGTGGGCTTGAAGATAGGGGCTGAGCCTGGCAGGCTCGCTGTGTGTGTGTGTGTGTGGTTTGGTCCCTGACACAGCTTCTATGATTCATCCAGCATCAGGCAGCTGGATTGCCTCAGTTCAGAGCTTCAGGAATGAATTGTAAACTGTTGCTTCCGGTAACTTTAAAGTAAAAACCTCAATTATTGTGGGCTACCAGGAGCAAACTTTTGGCTTGCCAGATTTCCCACACACCGGTCCCTTCAAAGCCAACATATGAGATTGCAGAGAAAGGCTTTGCTCCTGTTTTGTTAAACATTAATGGAAGTTTCCTCCCCTTAAGCACACAAAGGGACAGAGGTTTGACAAACACTCTGTGTGTCATTTGGTGCTTGACAAGTGAAGCAGGCAGCGTTCAGGGAGCACAGAAGCTATGAGAAAGCACGCTGGGCTGAGTATTCCTACACCTCCTTTCTGGATCTTTCCAGGAGGGAAGAGCTTCTGAGTAAGTCTGGGTAGGCTGAAGCGATCGCAGTGGTGGGCAAGTTATGTGTTTGTCAGAGGCATGAGAGGAGGGAACTAAAAACAGCAGAAGGGAAGAACATGAAGTGCCATAGCACTGAATTCCTTAGTGTCCTTTCCCACAACCAGCTTTGCAGGAGATGAACTGTCTACTTACAGGCAGGAACTCAACACCAACCTTCTGCTTACTGAAAGTAGCTATAACAGTAGCTTTAATTTCCAGAGGTTGCAGTTCTGGTGCAGGACAAGTGACTTTGTGGGACTAAAACTCATTTTTACAACCCTTCTCTTCCCTTGCTCCCTCTACTTCTCTTGCTCTCAGGCAGAATCTCATCTCTCTAAAGCTAAATGCCTGTTTCTTGTGAATTTGATGAGATTCCTTTTTATCCTCTTTAATTTTTAAAGGTGATTTTTAAGTTACGCAGAGGTGTTCATACCCATGCTAAGCTGCATTTGTTTTTATTGTATAGAAAGTGTTGGTCCATTAGAGAGAGACAACAGTTGTTTATATTTAGGCTGAGTATGCCTTATGCCTGTACTTTTCTAACTGCTGAGATGAAAACACAGCATTGAATGAGGCGCTGCTGGGACACTTCTGTGTGTTGTGTTGGTTTTGATGACTGGTTCATGTTTTGGGATTTTGTGGCATTATTTTTTTAATATACTTTCTGTGAAATGTGCTTTTTTGGCTATGAGGCAGCTTGCATTTCTTTCCCATTGAATAAAGAGCATAAGTCACAGGTTTTTGCTTTTCAGGAAAAAAATCTGTATTACGGGTCTAGCTCCATGAGGTTCTGAGGGATGTAATTTAGGGTCAGAATCTGGACTTCAATTTACTGCTTCAAATATTCATTATCTGATACACCATGGGTTACTGGAAGGGGTTTGTTATTTGTGTTGTAGTCTGTAGGGAGCAAATATTTTTAGAGCTGATGAGCTTATAAATGTTGCCTGTTGGTTTTCCTTGCTGCTGTATACACAGATGTTGGTATTGCCTCATTTGCACTGTAGCTTTTCCATTTTCTGGATGCTTTGCCTGGTGCTACCTATGTAGCTTCCTGTAGGGACATGAAACTTAGTTTTGTCCTGGAAGGAAAGGATGTGTGACAGGGTAAATGTCTTGCTGCTTTTAGTTGCTCTAAGTTAACGTGTAGTTTCCCTAAATTAAGCAAAACTTTCATTTTACTGTGCAGCATTTCTGTTGTAGAGCAGTGGCCACAAAATATTTTCATTCTTAGGGTTATACTACATACAAATTCTCTCATAAGAAGTAAAAAGTGAAGTGAAATATTAATATATATTGGCCAGCTCCTTATAGAACCTAGTATTAAACTAAATCCACAGTTTTATAAGCCAAGGCCTTGTGAGAGTCAAATGCTTATAAAGGATATATAAATCCCCCAGCTATTATTCTGATTCCAAATTTAGGCTTAAAATCCCACAGCTCTTGTAGGTGTGGTGCTGAAATCTGGTCAGGGAGGCTCATTTCAGCTGGATGAGTAATGGACACGTTTAAGTTACCCTTGATCACGGTGAACAAAGTCGTGGGGAGTGCCTTTCCCTGACCTAACTCTGCTCCTGTTGACAGTTATGGGCAGCAAAAGGCAGAGAGAAGCCAATGTCTGAATCTTTTGGAAAGTTTCCTTTAGGTCAGATTTCTGAATATTGGTGTGCAGAGTGCTCCAGCACTGGCTAGCTGTTCATTTGTTAATATGCAGTGAAACTCAATTACAGCCAATTGTAGCCCTCAGTCAAGTTAAATTCAGCCTCGTCTGGACTCTTAGGTAAATAACTATAATAGCAACAAGCACTGCAAGTCACAGCTTGGCTTTTTCTTTTGCTTTTTCCCACCCACCCTTTTATTTTTTTTTCTTTTTCAGTTTATATCTAAATGCCAACAGATTGGGGAATAAATAGATCAGAGAGTTTTTCAAAGCTCTGTTCAACTAAGGAAAAACCCCAACAACTTTTGGCTGGCCAATTTTTTTCACGTGATGCTCAGTTGTGGGTATGCCCAACACATTTCCTCATTTTCCTCAGCTAAAAGTAGAGTGAAGCACACTGTAACCGGGCAGATGCAGTAACCTAATTTAATTTTCAGTGCAAATGTTATTTAAACTGAAACTTTGTTTATCATAAGTGTGCATTTGCACCAGATCAATGCCTTAAATCTTCCTGCACTAACTTTTGCATTAGCTTGGATCTTTAGCAAACTTCTTAGCAACACTTGATTTCTGCTAACATAACCTAGAAAAAAATCAATTGCTGGTTAATAGATTTTTAAATGAAGTGAATGAAAAGAAATTCCCTCGTAAATTCAAGTCAAGTATATAATTTCTTAATCTGTACAAAGCCATTATATTGGCCAAAGATGAGCCCATCGGTGATGATGGCAGCGCCTCTGGGATGACGTATTTCAGAAACAAAAAAAGTTACTGTGCAGGAGCTCGTGCAGCCAAAGAGGAGAGGAGTGAGTGTGTGAAAGGCACAGCCCTGCAGGCTCCAAGGTCAGTGGAGCAGGAGGGGAGGAGCTGCTCCGGGCAGCGGAGCTGAGATTCCCCTGCAGCCCGCGGCGCGGCCCATGGTGAGGCAGCCGTGCCCCTGCAGCCCATGGAGGCCCACGGGGACACAGGGATCCACCTGCAGCCTGGGCAGGGCCCCACACCTGGGCACGTGGATGCCTGAAGGAGGCTGTGACCCCATGGGAAGCCCGTGCTGGAGCAGGCTCCCGGCAGGACCTGTGCACCCGTGGAAAGGGGAGCCCTCGCTGGAGCAGGACCTGTGATCCCACACTGGAACAGCCTGTTCCTCAAGGATTGCACCCTGTGGAAGGGACCCACCTGGAGCAGTAAATGAAGAGCTGCAGCCATGGGAAGGAACCACCTTGGAGGAGATTGTGGAGAACTGTCTCCCAACGGAGACACCACATGCCGGAGCGAAGGAAGACCATAGCTACCTCCCATGGGAGAGACCTCACACCGGAGCAGGGGAGAAGTGTGGCTGTGTCCAGTGGGAGAAACCTCACACCGGAGCAGAGGAAGAGGGTGACCATCTCCAGTGGGAGCAACCCCACTCCAGAGCAGGAGAAAAATGTTCCTGTCTCCAGTGGGAGAAACACCCTTCCAGAGTGGTGGAAAAATGTTCCTGTCTCCAGTGGGAGAAACACCCTTCCAGAGAGGGGGAAAAATATTCCTGTGTCCAGTGGGAGGAACACCCTTCCAGAGAGGGGGAAAAATATTCCTGTGTCCAGTGGGAGAAACACCCTTCCAGAGAGAGGGAAAAATATTCCTGTGTCTAGTGGGAGAAACACCATTCCAGAGAGGGGGAAAAATGTTCCTGTCTCCAGTGGGAGAAACACCATTCCAGAGCAGAGGAAAAATGTTCCTGTCTCCAGAGGGATCAACCCCATTCCAGAGTGGGGGAAAAGTGTGCCTGTCTCCAGCAGGAGAGACCCTATTCCAGAGTGGGGGAAGAGTGTGCCTGTCTCCAGTGGGAGAGACCCCATTCCAGAGTGGGGGAAGAGTCTGACTGTTTCTAATGGGAGAGATCCCATGCCAGAGCAAGGCAAGATTGTAGCTGTCTCCAGTGAGATCAACCACAGTCCAGAGCAAGGGAAGAGTGCAACAAGTGTCTCCAGTGGGAGTGATCCCATTCTGGAGCAGGGGAAAACTGTGATTATCTCTAGTGGGAATAACCCCATTCCGGAGAAGGGGGAGAGTGTAACTGTCTCCAGTGGGAATGAGCCCATTCTGGAGCAGGGAGAAAGTCTGAATGTCTCCAGTGGGAGAGACCCCATGCTGGAACAAGGGAAGTGTGTGACTGTTTCCACTGGGAGCGATCCCATTCCAGAGCAAGGGAAGTGTGTGACTGTCTCCAGTGTGAGTTATCCCATTCCAGAGCAAGGGAAGTTTGTGACCATCTCCAGTGGGATTGACCCCATTCCAGAGCAAGGGAAAAGTGTGACTGTCTCCAGTGGGATCGACCCCATTCCAGAGCAGGGGAAGAGTGTGAAGAGTCCTCTCCATGAGGAAAAAGGAGCAGCAGGAACACCGTGTGATGAACTGACCACTGCCCCTGTTCCCCATGGCGCTGAGCTGCTGCAGGAAAAGAGGTAGAGAAAATTGGGAGTAGAGTCAAGCTCAGGAAGCAGGGGGAGGGGTGGGGGAAAGGTGTTTTTATGATTGGGTTTATTTCTCATGATGCCACTCAGATTTGATTGATAATTAATTATTTTTCCCCCCCCTAATGGTTTTATGGTAATTGGTAAGGAATATCATCCTGTCCTTACCTCAGACCATGAGATCTTTGTTATATTTTCTGTCCCATGTCCAGCTCTGGAGGGGAGTGACAGAGCAGCTTTGGTGGGCACCTGCATCCAGCCACATTCATGCACACTGGAAGGTGTACCAAGGGTCATGTTTGTCATCATAGCTGGAATGCATTTTGCATTCCATAAGGTCAGATCCACTGAAGAAAATTATAAGAGAGCCCAGGGGTACAAACTTTAAAATCTTTCCTCCTTCACATACAGGATGCAACCTCCAAAGATGAGACACGTTGTATACTCAGTTAACAGATTTCCTTCTCTCTTCCTTGCTTTGGTACCTCCATGAGTCATCTTTTACTTATCAACTGCTCCCTTGCCTTTTTGCCTTTCCAGGTGCCAAAAAATTCCTGCATCTGATTTCTTTCTTTTAGTTGTTTGTATAAAAGAGATATTGTGTATATGTGAGAGATATTGCTACTGCTTCTGTCCAGAGTCTGTTATGAATGTTAGGCCGCTTCTTAGAAAAGAAAAAAAAAAGAGTAACTTTTGTTAGGAAAATTGTTTTGCCTATTCTCAAAGGTTGCAATAAATGTGAGTGTATGTGTGAGAGACAATTTTTGAGGTGCAATTGCATAACTAAGTGACTGGAAAGCTCACAGAGGAGGGGAATACCATTTATTATGTTGGAAAAATAGTCCAAGTTTGAGACACACCGATCTTTGGTGATTGAAGCAGGTGGAAATCCACACTTCTAAGGGATAAAAGAGGGAGGGCAAAACTTATAAAATGAAGTTAAAGGTGAAGAACAAGGGCACATTTCTCTAGCTGTGTAAGAGTAATGCAGTAACAAACAAAAAGCTGTCAGACTGCTTTATCCATATTACAGAAATGTGCAAAAAATGTCCTTCAGGGAATGGATAAGCTTTCCTAGCGTGGAGTGTGCTGGTTTTATGCCAGTGCTTCAGATTTTGCTTAGAGAAGAAGGTTGCAGCAAGTTGAACTGAGTTGTTACAGTTGTCTTGCCAACAGGATGGCACCCAGCTGCTGCTCAGAGATGAGTCAGCCCCTCAGAGGCCTGAGCTCTCTTTGGGCAGACTTTGAGATCAGAATTAGTTCTTCTTTTCCCCTGCCTTGGATGGTCCATATACCCTATGACCTCCCTTCCCAGTGCACGGCAGTGAGACAGGCTGGGTCTGATAGGCTGTGTTTAGACAGGGTGATGCTGAGCTTCTTCTGGACTCAGAACAGAGATAGTGCAGGAGATTCTATTCTGCTGGTATTTTAATTTTTTGTTGTTGTTTTGCTTTTTATTTCCTCTGCAGTTCGATATCTCCAGAGGCAGCACAGATATTCTCAGATCTTTTCAATCACTTCACTATTATCCTGTGTGATATATTGTATTTTCTCCAGATATCTCAGGCCCCACACTTGATGGGCTGTGATATTGGTAGTTGAAAGGATGACAGAAATTAAGAATGCCTGTTTCATAGCAGACAGGTGGGCAATGGCTTTTGGTTTTATAACCTGCCCTTCTAGGATGCTTTCTCACTGTGTTAAATAAACTGATTTGCAAAACTGGACAAAAGAAACCTCCAGAGAAAGATCTCACTGCACACTGGCAGTACACTGGGGACCACAGCTAAGCTGGTGGAACTGGAAGGAAAATGTGGATACTGGTAGGAAAGGCAAATAAAATGTTTTATATTTATTCTGAAACAAACTCCTCTGAGTGGATGAGATTAGGAAAGTTTGTAGAACATGGAGTTCTGAATTCTTATTCTTTTTATTTCCCTGTTAGATAGCTATACTTGAGTCTATTTAATGAGGTTTTGAATGACCTAGAAGTTGATTTTTATGGGAAACAGGGAAGGCAGGCTTGTCTCTGTTCTGGATTAGTGTGCAGCCAGGATTTAGGACTTTTTGAGTTCCTGTTGAGTTCTTTTGTCTGTGGATATAGAGTATTTTAGTGAAGTATAGAGTGACTTTGTAAGGTTTTCTGACTTGTCAGGGCAGAAGAGGGATAAGCCTATTTTTACAACAACTTTCCAACCCCAAATTTCAGATTTGAAGGTTGCCAAACCCAGAATGCCCTCAGACATGTTGAAAACTGAGAGTCACAATACATAAAACCAAATTTTAACACTTCCCAAATTGCATTTGTGTGAGCACAGAAAACTTGGAAAGCTTTGTCAGAATTAGTTCCACAGATTTTGTTGCTTTGATATTCCAGGACAGATGAGCAAGCATGTTGAAAAATCACCTCTGCTTTAAAAAAGGAAAGTTGAGAGCCTCTGTGCACTGGGATTTTTAACAGTCAGCATGTTCAGACATGCTGCTAAAGAGCAAGTTTCAAGGACTGGCAGTTCTTTGACAAATGAAGGTTTGTGCTTTCTGCCTGGTTTAAGAAAATGCCATCACTTGCGGTGTTGCCGCTCCCTCTCCAGCAAAGCTCCCAAGATCTTAAGAAGTCAGGTGAAACTAAAACATGCTAAGCCAATTCCAGAACAATAACAATAGTGGAGCTGTAACAGTGGAAATATCTATTGCATAAATTGCTATTCAGAACATGTTATGGGAATAGAGTAACTCCAAGGGAGGCTTCCCTTTTTCAGGTTTGAATCACATATTTTGAGGAGAAAGTGAGAGATGGTCCCATGAAACCAGTGTAGTGTACTTTGGTGGAAAAGACAGAAGGGCTTACTCTGATACTTTTGTTCTTGCTTTTTGTTTTTTTCACAGTCAGCTTCTGATGCCTATGATGGAAAGCACAGTGCAGGCTCATTGGTATTGGGGAGTTATTTGTGTCTGAACAGAGGAGGTGAAAAAGGCTTAAATGGGGAATTGTTTAAAGACCATCCTGCCCTTGCCTTGTAATAGAACAGAAGACAGCCATAAATTTGAAGGGGCAGGGAATCTAACCCTCTGAGTCTAGCTAATTTCACAATTTCCTGTTATCATCTTCCCCTCACTTGGCAGACACCTAGTGCATGTTGACTGATGGCGTTTTATTTTACAGTCATTCCTCGTGGTCAGATTTGCCTTGCTGTCTTGGCTTTACTGATCCAGGCTAATTCAAGTATTTAGGATCTGACTCATCAACTTCGATTTCTTTGCCCTTGTTCTGTACAGTGGTAGAGCACAGTTGCCACTTCATGTAATTTACTTTGGCAGAACGACTCCTGCGTTGCCCTGGTGTAAATCAGACCTTTTTTGCTTCTGAGCCATAAAAACACAGCAGAGATGCAGTCAGCTGTGATTGTGTGTACTTCCCTTCATAAACCAACTGCAAAGGCCCAGAGCTCTGGGTGGGAGGGGGGTATTAAACACAGGAATTCATCACAGCACCCCTGTAAATCCACCCCACAATTGTTATCATTGACTCAGTACTTCTTGGGAATACAGACACTGGAGCTTTTAAAAACTGCACATAGAGCTTTATCTTTTGTTTGTTTGTTTCACAGTCCTGTCATTCTGTAGCTAGCTCTGATATGCTTTTAGTTTTTATTTAAATGGAAAGTATCAAAACTCCTTGGGAAAAAAAAAACAACAAAAAAACAAAAAAACAACCCAAACAGAAGTACAAACAGGAAAATAATTGGTGTTTCTATTTTTGTTCTATTTTTAAACATTTTGTGATTTGTTGTACACTTTATTGCTCTTTCTCTCTAAATGCAGGGACTTTTCCATCCCAGCACATGTTCATAAGAGTGAGCCTATTTCAAACAATCTTATAATGCAGACTCACTGTTCAGTTTAGAAAGTACAGGTTTTTGTTTTGTTTTTGTCACAATCCCAAAGTCAGCAACAGGAGCATGTTATCTGAAATGCAGATTTTAGCCAGACTCCTGGTGAGACCTTAAAAGATTTTAAAAGGTCTGGTGCAAGAGGGTTTGTTCTGCTACCATGCACATCACTTTCTTTTCCAAGAGAGAGGCAAGATATGACAAGTTGTGCTACTTGTTCCAACACCAAGTTGAGTCAGCTCAAAAATCACCTTACTGGTGTGTGTCCAGCACTTGAGTGTGAAAAGTTCACCTCCCTTGTTCACCATAAACTCTTATTTAGATTTAAGATAATTAAATACAATCTGTAATTATCTACTTCAGTTATGTAGAAAATTAAAATGCTATGTGCTGTGAGAGTGCAGATATATTATAATAGAAAGGTTTACTGCCAAATGAGAGTGGATTTAAATTCAGTAGTGCAGGAGGTCCCTTTGGTCTTAATGTTCCCATAATCCCTAGTTACAAGGAGTAACAATAACATAGGTTTTAAAGTCCTTTTCTGCTCCTGGAACAATTAACACGCTGAAAGATTCAATTTATATTCTTTGATTCAGTACACAAGGCAGCTGTCCAAGCCTAGATGATTGTTCATATTTGAAAAGAAAAGGTCAGAACTCAAAGGATCATCAATACTTGGGATCCTTGTGGGCCACCTCAACTAAGCAGCAGAACCATTTCAGATCACCTGTTCTGGTGATGGCTGTACATTTTACCCTCATGCTAACCCAGTTAGACCAGCCTAAGTCCCTGCATTTGTCCCCTGCTTACAGCAATGCCAGGCTGAGTCTTTGCAGCAGTCACTGTCACTGCCTGTCTGTCCCCTCTGGTGAGGATGCAGCTGGAGGTGAGGAAAGAAAAGGAAATGGCACATTGTCACAAGCAAATTAGGCTGAATCCATGCTGCTCTGTGAAATGACTTGTTCCATAACTCATCTCAAAGTGTAGCCACACCACTGACTGCTGCTGTTTGGCAGCTAAAAGTGGACTTCTCACAGTCCTTTGGAGGAAAGCATAGAGGAGATTTATTGCTAGTTCATGTATGGAAAGAGTAAGAGGGAATTTTTGGAGAAGGGTCTCTCATCATTGATTCTATCAAAGTCCTTAAGATTTTTTTGGTCTGCTTTGAATTACTCTGCCTTTTTATACCTGAAGAGGCCTGGGAGATCCATACTGCAGTGGTGTGTTCAGTCTCTGTTTGTGCAAAAGTATTGATTTGTACTGGGAGAGTTCCCAAGAATGTCTGACAAAGGCAGAAGGGTTTATGTGCTCTGTTTGTTTGCTCTGTGATTACCTGGCAGCCCTGCCCTTGGTGTGAAACTGTGGTTACTGAACCTCTGCAAAAGTGCTTGGTCACAGAAGGAATGGGACAGAAACACTGGTTCTAATTTGAGCTTCTGTTGGTCTCTACATGTTTTCTCTGCCTGCTTTGTCAAATCAAGTGGGAGTTTGATACAAATGAATATCATAAGTGAGCCATTGCATCTGCTCTCAGCAGCAGTACATCAAAATGTGCACACTATAGTGAGTGAATGATTCCAATCAGCAGGTGAGCAGGATGTGCTTCCCTCTCATTCTGCCTTGCGCTGGGAAGATTGCAGTATCTGCACTCAGAGTGCCTGGCAGCTGGTAGCTGAACACTCTTTAGCATTCTCTCTTTTAAAAATTTCCAGAGAATTTCGAAGTTACATCCTCATTTACCTATTAGGGCAGCTTTAGTGTATATTAAACATGAGTTTTGCTGCCCTTGCAAAGAGGAATTTCTGTTGCTTTTGTTCCAGATCTCCTTAAATATTGGCTAGAGAAACAAGAAATCTCTAGTGCTGCGTGTCAGGCCAAATCTACTCATTCCCAAATTCACAATTCTATAGTCACAGCTGATTCTGACGTTATTGTTACCATGAAACAGATTAGGTTGTCCTGATGAAATGGCACAATGGCCTGAGAAGAACCAGGAATGAGAAAAAACAACCCTAAATGAAATACTAAGAAAGCAGTATTTTTCCTAACAAAAGTGGGGAGAAAATCTTGAGGTGTAAAACCAGTGCTGGGAATCTTTGCACCCAACATCAGTGTCACTGGGAAATGACAGGATCTCATCAACAGGAGCCTGGGAAACCCAGTGCCTTTTTGTCATCATGTTCCTTGGTTTGTTTTTGTTTTTTTTTTTTCTTCAGTAAATAGGCTCCCATGCATGAGCATGTTGAAGTGGGAAATTCCCTGGATCAGAGAGCCAAAATCTGTCCTACTATTCTTTATGTGTCAGTTTAAGAAGAGCAGATGGGATTTGCAAAACTGAAAAATTGCTGAGTGGCTTTTTCCAGCTTGCCTTTCCTCAGGGCAGGATGATCTGTGGGGTCACTCCTGACACTTCAGGAAAGCTAAAACAGTGCTGCAGAGTATGAGCTGCTTTGCTCAGAGGTCAGAACAGGGCAGTGAGATTTGGGAGTCCTGTAACTCTTTCAAGGCAAGTCACTTAAGCACCCTCCAGTCACTGTTAAAGCCTGAAATGCAACCTAAGGTTTTAGTTAGTGTATATAAAGTGTGTGGATCTTGCATGTAAATGCCTCAATAAATGCACATTCTGATTATCCACCCATACTCTGATTTCCAAAAGAGACAAACCCAGCTATTGAGCCACCCTTCTGGCTGCCTCCCATTGTTCAAAGTTACCCATGAAGTAATGGGAATTTTCTGCACCCATTTCTCCTCTTTCCTGGAGCTGATGTTTGGCATTGGAAGCAGGAAGGAGCTGTGCTTCTGCTCAACTGGATCAAAAGGCCAAGTCCCCTAGTTTTAATATTAATTTTGTATTACTCACTTTCACAGTGGTTTCCAGGAATTAAATTTTTCCTCTTCTACAAACAGGCAAATGTTAGCATTCACATTTTGCAGGAAGAAGATTGGTGTCTTGTCCAAAATTGAAGACTTTTTGACTTTTGGGTCAGATAGAGGGTGAGAACTCAGGCACTTTTGGCATGAAGAACGAGCCCTTCTCCATCCCCATAGATTTTTAGTACAAGTCAGCCTTGCTAAAAGGCAGGAACTCAGTTTTTTCCTCTTTTGCCTTGTGAAGAGTAGGTTGTAAATGATCTTAAAGCAAGTGCATCTGTTCTCCTTGGTGCAGCTGAGATACAGATCCACTGTTATCCACATGTGTTCACTGGACCCGGTGAAAGGAGATGCCTTTACTAGAGAAAACAGTAGAATATAGGAATATTTGAGAGCAGCCCTCAAGAGTTAAAATTTTGTAAATTACAAATTTTTTCTACATTTGGGTGAGAAAAAGAGAAACTGAAGAGAAGACACTGAATCAGAATGTGAAATCATTGTATCCACAAATCTTACAGAGCATGACTGATGTTATCAGTTTCCTCCTACTGTGGGTAACTGCTGATTTCTCAAGGAGCAAATCCCAACAGCAAAGCTGAGCATTGTCCAGAGAGCTGGAAAGCATCTCTTGGATTCTGCCTGCTCTCCTCAGTGAGCAGCAATGAGTCCCAGCAGAAAGGAGGTTCCAGGATCTGTCACCTGTTTAGAGGACACCGTGGCTGCCTGGCAGCCTTTGAGACTGCAGTGCACACCTGACCTGCCAGGGGTTTGTGCACTGCACACCTAAGGCTGTGTGCTGGAAGAATGCCCTTAGGGAATCAGAGCAACTTAGAGCAACTGTTTTAAGTTCTGTGAGCATTTCATGTCTTTTGTGAAATGCTGTTATCCTCAAAGAAATAATCCTTGCCCAGAATGAAGACGTTGGTTAAGGGAACTTTTTAAGAAAGCTAAACTGGATTCCATAATCTCAACTTATGCTGTTTATACCTGATACTTGAAAAGTTTACATAATGATATGCATTGTAAGATGCTGCACCTTATTCTGTATGTAGAAAACTTCAATTAAAAGCATTTTGCTTTACAATCTTTTTGTGGAAGGTTGCAAGTTTCATAATTTTTCATCTCTGTCCGGTAATACTGGTCTTAAAGTCTGTGTAACTATTGTGCCTTCAAGAGAATATTCTTCTAATGGAAGTATGTTTCTTGGGGAAGAACCATTTTACTATCCACTGATCAGCTTTTGAAGATGCTGCACCTTTTCATTCTGTTACTTACCAGCACCCTTTAGAGAATGCATGCTGCAACCTTTGGGACAAAGCTCTGTTCCTCTCTGTTGTTGAGTAAGTCACATAGATTCTCTCTGAATTACTCAAATTTAGAGTGTAATGCAGTGTAAAACAGAATCTATTTTTTAACTGAAGTAACCCAAGTCTTTGAGGGCAAGCTCCTGCAGAAGGCCTGTGGCTCTGCAGCCCTGGTCTGGCACAGTGGGAATGATTGGGAGTTTTGTAACTGAATTTGGGGGTTTCAAGAGGAAACCTTAATTGCAGTTACCTAACTGGGAACCTGGGGTTTAAAAGAGTGGCTCATACCTCTTGAGATGTTTTGCAACTTCTTCAAGTTATGCAGACCATAATTTTCCCCCTTTCCTCCTTCCCTGATGAATCACTAAGCCTTTTCCTGACAGTGGAAATAACCGAGAAGATATTTCTTAGATTGTAAGGAGATAAAGGACTATGCCTGTGGTATTTTCAGTGCAGTATGTCAAAAGCAGTGAGAGGTATCTATGATTCTCTGATTGTCAGCATGTTCTTCACCTCTGCAGTCACATTCTACTGACCTTACCCCTGTAATTTTATATTTTATTCCTGCTATTGCCAGTACAGAGCAGAGCAATAAGCAAGTTGTAACATGCTATAACATTCCACAGGGCCTCTTCTGTCCCTATCCTGTAGCTGAATCCTGACAGTGGATTTAGCCAACATGCAGATTCTAAGGCTGTAGTCCTTAGACATAAAATATCCTTCCACTGGGTGATGCCTGTTTCCTTGAGAGAAATGTCAGTGCAGCTCTGGGATGGGTCTGCATGACATGTAAGTATTAGGAGAACATGATCTCAAATCTAAGCTAAAGCAGTGTAACTAATAATACAAAAATTTGGCTTTGTGATATTAACCTGAAGAAATGCAGATGAGACAGGCTGGAATAATGAAGGATCAGGGTGCCCCACTGAGCCTCAAGAGGCTGATTTAGGTTTCTTCTTCAGGCTCTATAAAGGTATGTCTGCCAAGGTAATTCCAGGTAATCCACTACAAACTGAGCTGCAACAGCCAGCCAAAAACACTTATCATCTGTCACCTGCTTTTGATCTTCTGAGATCTCTTAAGGCACCTGTCTGCAGCTGCATAGAATGGCTGGAAATTCAACTTCTAGGAAGAAAAGAGCATATTCTGGCATGCATCCTTTCTGTCCTGAAAGAACTGCCTTAGGCAGTTGTTGTAGGAGTATTTGCCATCATCTTTGACATGAGCTCTCTTTTCCTACAGGCATGTTTATCTTTGAAAACAGTAAAGAAATAAAAGTCACCAAGTGGTGTAACTTCTGTGACAAACTTGCTTCTCTCAGGCCTCTGAAAAAGATCAGTTCCTTTTTGTGATAATTTGATTATTGTCTTTTTCTGATCAGAACTTTTATTTCTTGTCGTATTTCTGAGCTTTGATTGTGAAGTAGCCACTGCAAGAAACTGGGATGAAATCTGATAATTTGGTTTTGAATTGCATTTGAAGGAAAAGAAAATATTTCCTGTGTCAAAGTAAATTTTTCAGAAACCACCCCACTGCTCTGGAATTTTTTTTTTTTTTATTAATGCACAGAAATTGGCACTTCTGCTGTAGGTATTGGCTGGCTGTTGGGAAGAAAACAATATAGCAGCAGAGATCTTCTGAATCACGTCTCCCTTTGCTATAGTGCAGACATTTGCTCCCCTGATTTCTTTTAGTCAAGCAGTTCTTTCATTTGGATCTTGCCTGTGTACAGGACAGTTGATAAAAACCAGCTTGTTGTCCACAGTCTTCACACAGTATAAACTTAATAGCACATGCAAGGCATTACTTATGGGTCTTCCCTCTTTTTCCTGTACTGTTTGGAACAGAAAGGAGTTAATGTTAAAGTAGTGATTATTTGGGCTATGATTTGTACATATGGATTTTGGCAGGGCAGCAAACCCTCTTTTTTGACATGGTTTTGGCTTAATTTCCTTGCTGCTGGCTCATCACTGATGGGCCAAATGATTAATGTGTTATTTAATTTCCTTGTGTCTTTTTGTTCTTAAAAGTCCTTGCAACAATGAACAAAAACCCCAGTAACAATAGCTGATTTTGCAAACCATGGCTAGAATTTGTTCCAAGGGCTTTTTCCAGGATAACACTGAGATATTTCTATGTATTTTATATTCTTCAGCACATAGTGTGAGCAGACCAATGTGTTTTCTCAGTGTGTAATATTCTTTTGATAAGAAATTACTTCTGTTTGATAAAGGGAATTTAATCTGTTGGCCACAGCATCGGACCAGAGAAGAACCAGGTCTACTCATCTGTAGGTGGTAGATGCTTTCAAGGTAGAGGTTTGCCATGAGAATCTCAGCTGGCTTTAAGTTCAGGAAACTTGGAAAATCTGTGGGTCAAACAGGTGAGAAAACTTGTTTTGGATGTGCCAAGTGTCCTGCCCGTGGCCCATCACTGACACCAGTTAAATGCTGCCACCTCCCACCCCCAACTCCATGGCTGAATGGTCACTGGTGTCTTAATGACGCTTTGGGGTGGTCTTGCAGCGTGGAGAGCTGCAGCCAGAAGGAAGTTGGCAAAAAACTCCAGTTTCCCCAAGGCCTTGATTTTTTTTTTTTTATTTCTTTCTGTTTCCAGGTGCCAGTCAGCCACTCCACCACCCCTGTTGTCCCCGCAAAGGAGCCCTGCCTACCCCCTCAGTGACAGCGAGGACTCTTCCCGCTCTGCCGGGCTCTCCCAAGTCTCCAGGTCCAGGCTGTGCCTCAAGGACTGGAACAGCCGCGCGTCCACGCTGCGGAGCACCTCCACCAGCCCGTCGGACACCGACTCCCCGAGCCACCCCCTCAAAGCCATCAGTGTGGGAGCTTTGGATAAAAGGCTCTCCGTGTTCAAGGCTGACCAAAAGGAGAGTCCAAATGAGGGTCAAGACGGGGAAGCGATAGGGAGTCATCCGCTCACCCGGAGCACTCTGTCCTTGGGCACTGCCGCCAAGTTGAGGACCCTCTCCATCAGCAGGGTGAGCGTCCGCTCGCAGGCGTTGGACATCAGGCAGAAGATCACAGAATGGGAATGCCGCCGGGAGCTGTCCCCCAGGACGAGCGTGTGCGCGGACAAGAGGGATGCTGGGGAGAGGTCGGGCAGTGAGAGCTGCCCCAGCGTGCTGACCTCTCCCTGCAGCGACAAGACATTTGATTTCAAAGGGCTCAGAAGAATGAGCCGAACGTTTTCCGAGTGCTCTTACCCGGAAACAGAGGAGGAGGAACTGCTGGACAGGGATTCCTGCCATCGGTTTGAAAAGAGACCAGGCAGGAGCGAACCTCCTTCTGCCACTTTCCTTAAGAGCCACGTGAGGAAAGAGTCCTCTGCCGTGCTCAACAGAATCCAGAAGATCGAGCAGGCGCTGAAGGAGCAATCGGGCAGAGGCCTCCCCCAGTTACCAAGTAGCTGCTACAGTGTTGACAAAGGGAGGAAAAAGTCTGGGACTCTGAGCACCGTGGAGGGACTGAGCGAGACCCTGAGCGACAGCAAAGGAGGGGGCGTTATTTTGGGAAGTGAACCAGAAACACCTCCTGAGGCTGAGAAAAGCACTAAAACAAAACAGGGCGTTACCGCGAACTCGGCTGGCCCCAAAGCGCTCCGGGAAAGCGCGGCTAAGAGCGCCGTGAATCCCGTGCCCAAGCCCAAACGCACCTTTGAGTACGAGGCAGACAAATCCCACAAGAGCAAACCCAGCAATGGCCTACCTCCATCTCCCACGCCTGCTGCTCCTCCTCCCCTCCCCTCCACTCCCGCGCCCCCCGTCACCAGGAGGCAGAAGAAAGAGTCGCGCTTCCACAGAAAATCCCAGAATAGGTAAAAGTCAAGGAAATGAGCTCGGTTCTCCAAATAAATAAATAAGTGGGCTATAGTTTTGCAGTAGCAATATTTTAAATTCTCCCCCCCAATGCACCGCTTTTGACATAAGATAATCTAGGGATTGTATGCAAAGCAAGTGTTTGTTTCTGCTGGTCTGCGCTGATGGAATGCACTGGTACACGAATGCCTTCAGTTTTCGAGTTCTAAAGTCTGCATTCTTTGATCTCCAAAAAAACATTCTAGGTTAGGTGTGAGAAAGGTTATCTAGTTCGTTCTGGCACAAATGCCTTTATTTGTGATTTTTAATGGATCATAATTTTATTATTGTCTGGTAGTGGGACCATAGCTGATCGCCCACAATCTTTTCTTCCTGTAAAATGTATCTGCAGAGGTTTTCTATTTCCAAAGCTCATTACTATAGCTTTATAGTCAGTTTTATGCAATGTAGGTGATTTTATTTAACTCAGTCTTTAGGAATGTTATCCTAAATTATTATCAACAGCTGTCAAGGATTAATGCTAAGAAAACTGTTTTATCACAGAAAGCCCTCTATGTCCTTCCTGAGTTAATGATGGGGAGAGTGTATGGCTACATTTCCCCAGCAATTTGTGAAGCTTGGCTTGTTCTAATCATGTGATTTTTCTTGAGATTTAGATATGGTAAAACTCATTCTGCTCATTTTTTTGATAATTGCAGGCATGGTTGTTGCTAAGCATTCAAATTGCAGCATTTTTAATGAGTTCACCTGTTTGTGCATGTGTATGATACACTCTCTCCCTTGATATTTAGTGATGAGATTTGCAAGGAACTGCTAAACAGCATCTCAGATGCAAACTATCCCTTCAGATTCTGCTGTTTGATGTTGGCTCAATTATTAAAAGTTTTTTAGCACAACCTCACCTGTATTATACTGGGACAGGAAGAGAAGAGGAGCCTTCAGGTTCTGTCCTTTTCTCTCAGGAGACACCTGCTTCTGAAAGATCAAACAGCTCTGCTGAGGCATGTTGTTTCTTCCAGAAAGGCGTGGGGGGATGTGGAAAGTCAAGGTCTGATCAGCAGTGCTTATCTCTGAGTCCTGGCAATAATCTCAGAGGAAGTACATCTAGCTTTTAAGGAAAATTTGCGAAGTAAAGCTGCCCTCAGTACAGCATTTGCAATGTGCAGAAGACAAACAATAATTTTTAAATCTTCTGGTGTAAATGTTTTCTTTATTGGAAAATGGGCAAGTCATCTAAGAATCACCATAATTTAAAACAGTGAGTTTTTGAGATGAAGTTTTGAAGTGTCTTTTCAGAAGAGGTATAATTCTGCTTGCACCTGCTTTTCTGCAGATTTAGTCTCCTGTCATAGCAGAGTTATACAACAGCACAGTTCAGCAAAGGAGCTTCAGCCTGGGTTAAGGCTAGGGGAAACAAGCCTTCCAAAAAGCATTATATATCAATTTAAGTTGGAGAATATAAATTGTAAGATTAACAGGGTTTTTGTATATCTGATGATTCTTGCACATTTTACTGGGTGGGTATCCATTCATTTGTAACTGCTTTACCCACTGTAGTTTCATGATTTCTCTGGATAGACCTCTTCTTAATCGTGATCTAAATAAGTTCAAATCAGCCTCCCTAAAATCTCAGGTTTGCTGGCTGACTTCAACGCTGAGTGGAAATCCTTTATAAAAATCTCGATTTTATTGTCTTTGCTACTGTTCTTTCTTCAGTAACAGAAAGGAGAGCCCCAAGATTTACAAAGATCTAAAGACCATAGAAGTCATCCAAGAGTGGTAGTATTTGGTTGATAGTAATTACTGAAATCTAAGTACCTAAACTGTTCTTTTCTTGAGAGCAGACATAACTTATTGTGCCTGCAGCTTACAGCTGTGTGTTTCAGACTGAACATATGTGTGCTTTGCACTCACTGCAATGACATGAGAATGAATGAGGGTATTTATTGTCCCAATACTTTGGTTGAAAGCACTGATTTTATTTTTGGTGGCTAATTCAACACTCTTGCAATATGGAGGAAGTCTCTCATGTTTGCCTGCTAGCAGAAAGCCAGGCTGGATCTGGTGCCAAGAGTAGCTTTAACATTACAGAATGGTGTGAGCTGGGTGTTCCCCAGCAGTTGGAAATCCTTTGGCACACACACAGTGCAGGAGGGGAATGTCACAGCATAGACTTGGGACACATGGACCACAGTGGAGTATCGGTGCACAAAGCCATTCCTGTCGTCCTACACACTGTCATCCCATCATAGTGGTGCCTTGAAATCTCTAGGAGCTGGAATTTAACTACTTTAGAAAGTCTCATTTCATACACAGCTGTGCCTTCAGTGTGTCAGCATCCTTTGTTATGTGAGGAGCTGTGCAAGAGCAGGTGTCTGCATCTGATGTGCACAGATTGTTTCTGCCACAATCCTGATGTGAATAACTTGGATCTGGATGTTCTGAAGATTAGGGGAAGAGAAGAGGCTCTTCAGCCCAATCCCAGCTATAAGTCTGCTCCAGCAGACAAACAGGCAATGATGCTCTTTTCAAATGCAGTGTTCTGTGTGATGGTCACTGTGTAGGGATGCTTGAGCCAATTCACAGGCCAAAGAGTCTCACCAGACTCTGTCACTGCCACATGGATATGCTGTAACATATGCTCCACTCAGCTGGGAAGGAAAAGAACAAAGGGAGTTGATGGCAGGATGATTTATTGTTAATTTAGTTGGGGCTCAGTGAATGCAGTATGGGCACCAGCACAGCCCACGCAAGCCTTGCAACACCACGGGATTTATGCTCTGACCTGAGCCTGTTTTTCTCACTTTCATCCTCAGCAGTAAATCAATCCAATGAATGCCAGCCCCTGCACTGCTGCCACTGCAAATCATGGGCCTCCCACCTTGAGTGTAGATACTGCCCCAGAGAACAAGGGCTGGGTGAACTGGAGAGTGGGAGGAACTTGGGCTGCTCTCCCTCTGGAACTGCTCAGCAGCACTGGGGGCAGGTGTGGGTGGGAGGTGGTGACTCACCCCAGGTGGGAGACAAATTGTGTGGGTAAATCTGACCCAGCAGGTCCTCACCTTCCTGCCAGAAAGGCCAAGGCTTCAGCCCCTGAGCCATCAGCCCAAGCTGCTCACACACCCCAGAGAGCACTGATTTCCTCAATGCTTTCTCCTTTGCTGCCAGTGCTTGGCATGGGGTGTGCAAGGGATGTGGGTGACTGGCACATGAGTCTCCCTTTGGCATTTGTGCACTGAGCTCTGTACAGGAACATATCCAAAAGTTCAAGATGTGAGTGGTGTCCAACTGAAGGCTACGTCTCCCAGAGCAACCAGTGCAGGAATTTCAGAGACTCTGTCTTTCTTTGGGACAGAAGGCCATATGTTTCTGGGGCCTCTGGAAAGAACAGAAAGAGCAAAGTAATTTCTAATCTGAGGAGTGTGCTGCTAACTTACTCCATAAACTTGTAAAAATAGAATGTATTTTCTTGTTATTTTCTTCCTGTCTGCATAATGGGGATAACAATATTTCCAGCTTCATAGAACTGTCATAACAGCTCTGCTAGAGACTGCTGTGAGCATAGGACTTGGTGTCTGCTAAAAGCTAGTCCTTAAAGCATTATGAGATTTTTTTAAAAAATTGTGGTTTATTTTATATATATTTCTTAACATGCAGATGTTCATCTAAATGCTTGAATAATTTTTCATCCTTGTTACTAATTATTATAATTTTAAACTTTAGAAAATCCTTTGAGTTTGAGGATGCCTCAAGCCTGCAATCCCTGTACCCTCCCTCCCCGACTGAAAATGGAACAGAGAGCCAGCATAAATTTGGATCCAAGAGCACTTTAGAAGAAAATGCCTATGAAGACATTGTAGGTAAGAAGCTGCTGCAGAACACGGGCTCACAGCAGGATGCTGAGTGTCTGTGGGCAGCCCATGGCATTGCTGAACACATGTCCCGTGCAGGAACCTTCACTGCTGTCAGTAAAGAGAAATTAAATCAAGGCTAAATGGGTTTGATCCTTCAGTGCAAATGTAGCTCTCATGCAGGAAGTCTTGATTCTTTCAGACTTCACTGGGTAGTATTGGAAACAGACTTTTTGGTCAGCTTTTTGCCAATGCTTTTCAAGAACCAAATCATTCTTTTTATCGAGGCCTTGGCTTGAAGCCTTGAGTGGTGTAAAAATGTTAAGAACAGGACTCGAGACAGTGTTTACAGAACTATCCAAAAGCAAGATTAACCTCAGAGGCCTTGTGTGGTCAGCCTGAGCTTTTCAGGACTCCGGTGTGGACTGCCCCAAAGCAGCTGTTTGTAGCACTGTTCCTGGTCTCCTCCAAGCCCCAGTTCCTGCTTACAGAGGAATTAATTTCCTTTAGCTATACACCATCGGGAATGCACAACAAAAAACACTGCTTTCATTTAGCTTCATAAGAAAAACATGTTTCTTTTGGTCTTAGAAGGAAATGTATGGCCTATGCATACATTCTTTTAACATAAAAAAGAAGTTGTTATAATTATTGAAAATTGGGCAACCCTTCAGAGCACAGATATTTTTGCACAAGTGATGAATATCTGCCTTGTTTTTAACTCTTTCAGTGTTATATTATTACAACAGATACAAAGGGGACTTCATTTTACTTTGGACAATGACTCTTTATATACTGAAAGCTGGAGGGCTACCAGGACAGTCTGGGACCCTAGGGCACACATCCTTTGAAGAGACACTGACAAGCTGGGCCTGTTTAGTCTGGTAAAAAGGCACGCTAATAGTGCTTACAAATGTTTGAGAGGCAAACAAAGAGAATAGAACAAAACTATTCTTGGTCATATCAGTTGATATAGCAAAGAACAGTGGCCACAAATTGGAGCCTGGGGCTCTTTGTCAGACCCAAATTCTGTCTCTGGCTTGTCAGCCTCAGTGAAAACAGGAATTTATGCTATTTACTCCCTCTACACCATTTAAAAATGGCAGAGCTCTTGCTCAGTGTCTGTTAGTTAAAATGAAAACTTTTGTAGATGCTGAAAAGTCTTTTTTTGTGTAGAGTATTCTCATGTGAATATCAGTACTTTTATGACAGACCACCATACTACTCCCACTTAAAAATGTATTGTGTCTTAGTTACAGTGCTCATCTTTGCACAGGACTTGTCAATGTGGCACCAGATTTTAGGTGGTAATGATTATTTTCCTTGTCTGGATTGTTAAATATCAAAATAAAATGTGCAGGACTGGTAAGAAGCTTTCTTCAAATGAGAAAAAAATCTTGGGTTCAGTAAAACAAAAATTATAATGGGCTCTTCCAATTCAAGGATGCTATAAACCAGCTCCTTCAAGACTATAATTTGGGCATTTGGACATTTTGGCAGGGCAATGGGAAGAGAATGCAAAATTTCAGATCTGTGGACAAACACAGAACTTCATTGTTTTGTACTGCTTTTTAACAACTTCTTTCCAAGCACTTCATTCAATACAGCAGTGCAGGGGGAACACTAAGTCAGTATAATTCTTATAAACTGTTAGGCATGATTAAAGACAAGCCAAAGTGGTTTGATCTCCAGCTTTAAAGAAACTATCGTAGTTTTGTGTATCACATCTGCATAATTTATACCAGTGGTGCTAGACCTCAGTCTCCAAGTAGCAGTTTTGTGCTCATGCAAACCAGGTGTCTGCAAGAGTGAGTTTATTTTATAGATCTACATCTGCTTCAAAGCAATAAGGGGCTCTGTCACTGTGCTTTGAGTTTTCTTTGCAAGCAGTTCCCCTAGAGGTGCTGGTAGGTCGTTTTTCCTGTACCTTGTTGAATCTCCTTGTCTCCCTAAAACTTGTAGGCAGTTACAACATTGTTGCTGTAGTAATAAACATATTAAGTGTGTCATGTCCCCCCATCCCTTAGAATTAATATTTGTAATGCAAGGAAATGTTAAAATACTAGAAAAGAAAACTCTGAATATTGAGCAATGCTCTAAGCAGTCTAGTGTGAGACAGAAACAAAAAATTCAGGTTGGAAGGGACTGTGGAATCAGCTGGTCCAGCCTATCCTCAAGGCAGGGCTTATTTCGACTTTACATGAGGTTTCTTAGGGCTACATCTGGTTGAGTTTTCAAAATACCATGGGAGGATGGCTTCACTGCCTCCCTGTGCAGCCTTCTCCACTGCTTAGTCTCCATTGTGAAGAATGTTTTCTTGATGTCACTGTGAACAATTTTTTTTTTTTCATCCAGTCCAAATTCTCCTTGTTGTTCTTTGTGACTTGTCCTTCATCTTTCCACCTCCAGGGAATGCCTGGTGCTGCCTTTTCCATTTGCCCTTCTGGGCAGTGGCAGGCAGCAGCTGGGTTATCCCCCAGCCTTTCCCAGGCTAAACAGCTTCTAAGCATGGAAGTGCTAGGCCTGGAGTTATTGGTATTTTGGTTACCACATGGCCTCTTCATGTGGGGCATGTGCACACTAAATCTTTGCCTTCATACTGGTGCCCTTGCTCTGCCCTTTAATGACCAGGGCAGTGATGAACTGCTGTGCATAGTTTATCTTATTTTCAGAGCTGACTTTTTTTTTTTTTTAATAGTATGCTTTAAGGTATATTGAAATAAAAAAGGATTGTGCTTTGAAATCCAGTGACACTTTGACCATGAACCTGAACCAGACATTTTGTTCAATTTTGTAATATATCTGTAGACTTTAATAGATGAAATACCTGCATGGTAAGTTCAGGACAGGTACTGGATTGGAACACAATGATCCATTCTGCATCAATCAAGCAGCCGTTGTATAAAGGGGTGCACATTCCTAATATAAATCAGAGCTGTATTCCATGTGCAAGGAACCATGTGGACTTCATTCATCTTCTGTACTAGCACTCTCAGAAATGTGGCAGTCATAGTAAACTTAACATTGTTTTGCTTCTTGTGGTTTTGAATGAGCCTTTAATCAGACCAAAATTGATGTGGCTTTCTGAATCCGGCTGGGGAAACCACGCTTGGCTTTGTGTGAATTCAAGAAACTATCGTAGCATTAAGAGATGGCTGAGATTGTTGCTTCTGCTGTGTTTGTGCACAACAGTATTTCCTGTCATATGGACCATAAGGTTCCAGTTTTCCAGTCTGCTCCCCTAAGTGCAGCTGAGATGCTGGAATATTATTATTTAAGGTCTTGTATCTTTGAAGCATTGTTGACCTGACACCTAGGACAAAGCACTTGTTATCATCACCAAAAAAAGCTGAATAAATAAAGTGAAGGTCAAGGGTATAGTATTAAGTCTGAATTGAGAAAATCTAGTAAAACTAGGTGAAAGAAGTAAGACTGCATTTAGAAATTAAATATAGTGGAAGAAACCTCTGACAAACAAGCTTTCTTACTCCAACTCTCCAGAGTGCTGTACACAGCAGAACAGATGGAGAATTCCTCTGAGAGGACACGACAGATGTGCAGGACACCCATTGCTCAATGGGCTCCATGTGTTGCCTCCTAGACTGAGAATGTTTAATTGAATGATGCATGGCTCCATGTCTGCTTTGGCAGCTGGAGCTGAAGCAGTGTGGACAGTAAGGCAATGCCTCAAAAACATTGCAGTGGAATCTCTAAAACTACAATGAATTTCTAACAGGATCTTGCTGGTAGGTTCCCATTGGGAATGTCCTGCAATTCACTGTCCCAGGGGCAGCTGGCCTCTTGGGGAGAGTTTCCTATGCACCCTTCTGCTCTCTGGGCATATTCAGTGTCATGTTTCGAAGATTTTTGAGCCCTTTCAGTAGCTGGACACTTCTATTGACAGATCTGTTTTGCACCTAAAGAGGACAACTTAATCACTGCTTCCTGTAGGGCCATATAATATAATTGAATCTTGTTACAGCTAACACCAAAGGTGACTGATAAGTGAAACAGTGGAGTCATACACAAATGCTTGGCTGTTTTTCTCTGTCAGTTTAAGTATTACTTCAGTTTGGGATAATCAGCTTCTTGTTTACCTCTGCATTAAACAGGATAAGTCACTCTCTATCCCTGCTGGTAAGGCAACTCATCTCTCCTAAACCAATTAGTTGGTTTGATTTCTTGTGTAAATTTGACACAGTGCATGTCATGTAACAAAATGGGATGATTTAGCTGTTCTGCTGAACCCCTCGCTGCGTGTGATCAGAGCTGCAGCAATGATGACTGAGGTCAAATTGGAAAATGTTCCAGCTTGACATTGCTTTCAAATTAGAACATGCAAAGTTCTTCCAGTAAATGTGGGAAAAGGTTAGGAAGAGAGCAAGCCAATCTTTCAAGTAAAATCCCATCCTAACATGCCACGCCTGTCATACTTTTGTAGCACATTTTAGTCTGTCATATTATCATTCCAAGACATATCAGGGAGAAACTGGAATTGCTGGGCTGCTGTGAAGCTGAAGCAAACTTGGAGAGATTGCAACTTGCCAGCAGTGCTGTGTTAGCTGCTTCTCTGAAGACATTTTGGATTTTTAGTCACACACCAGCAAGTCTCTGGAGCTAGAATTGATGCAAAATGATGGTGCAGGCAGTGATCACAGAATAATGTATTCCTGTCTTATTCTGCACCCACAGTCTGCCTGTAACAGCCTAAAAAGAATGTGAGATTTTGGAAAGTGTAATAGTGGCAAACTTAATAGTAGACACTCTGGGGTAATGGCAGCCAGAGCACATTAAATCAAACAGTGCTCATATGGGCCTGTCAAAGACAGGCCAAATACTTAGCTGATCCTATTGACAATCAGCCTGCTGCTTTGTTGTTACATTTGGATGCATGGATTCCAGTTATTTTAAATAATTGTCTCGTGCCCTATTTAGATCTCAGTTTTTCTCTGTGGAGTCTGTCTCATCACTGTACCACAGCTTCTCGTGATGGCCTCTGTCAGCTTTACTGCCTGGCTTTCTAGTCAATGCTGCAGGTTAGTAAAACAGAAAAGAAGGCCATGAGACTGCTCTCCCAAATCCTCCTTTAAATTCAGAGACTGGATTGAAGTCAGCTGGGTGCCACTCCTGAGGTGCAGGCATTTTAAGCAAGCTGCTGTGTACTGTGCTAACAGCTGCTCCTCAGACATTGTCATGCACGTGATTTTGGACTGAACAGTAAACAGGTGATTTTTGGGGGTGAAATTTCTTGTTCATTTATCAGGCATGCTAATTCTTTTTCCTTATGCTTTATTATGATTGCACTCTTAGCACTCCCCACAGAGAGAGCAGGGAGCTGAAAGTATCTGCAGTGTTTCTTATTGCAAGGGCTGGAGAAGTTCAGAAAGCACAGGTTGTTGCCTACAAATTCCATGAACCAGGAACCAGGCCCAAAAGACTGATTGTATTTTTGGACTTGCCACTCTGCTTGTTGTAGATGATCTACTGCTTTTCTGAGCTCCTGCTGCTGAGTGGATACACTGGGTGACAGGACTATAAGCAAGTAATGGTCTGTAACAGTGGTGCTCAGCAATAGCTTTTCAAAGCACCTGTAAATGTGTGTTGACTGTAATTTGAGATTTGAAATAGTTCCTCTTTCTCAGATTCCTGGGGTAAATTCCCCAGCTGAGATGCACAGTTGCAGCATCTCTGACACTGAAAAAGCTCATCTATGTACCAAGGATCTAAGCTTGGATAATTTATGGGAGTGTGGAGATTTACTGGTTTTCATCCATTTGATCTGCACATGCTCATAAACCTCCCAGCGGCCCAGTTTTCCTCCAGCACTGGTGGCGTGGATCTGTGTTGGTGTAATTTTATGACTGGAATGAATGAGCAATGCACGTGCACCTCATTTGTGAGGTGATAACTGTCCTGGCCATGCAACTCTGGCCCCTGGGCTTTCTGAGCAGCCAGGAGGAAAGGCAGCAGGCTCTTAGCTTGGGCATCACCCTCTGGATTCAGTATCTTCTCTCTGAGTGTTGATTCCCAATTTAAGCATCCAACTTTACACAAGTTTAGGAGCCCTTTCCTTTACTCTACACCTGCTGTTCCATCCTCCTCTCTCCCTGGCAGCGCAAAAGGCTGGAGTCATAATCAGCACTCTGTGAATCACTTAATTCCTCTGATAATTGCTTCTCCCATCCAGAAAGAAATGATGCATTTCTCTGCCTTCTGCCATTTATAGAGAAGTGTCTGCCTGCTTCCTTTTTTTTTTCCTCTCAGCCTTACTTTTCACTCCTTTCTCAGCGTGAGACGGGCTTGCTGAGCCTGCCTCTGCTTCCCATTTGCCACGTGTGAGAGGCTGAGCAGAGGAACATTGTGTGCTGCCTCAGGGCTCAGCGGGGCCGCATCCCGGAGTGAGGAACTGCAGCCCCTGGAGGAAACTCATCGATGCTTAAGCTCAAGGCACTGCATTCCTCAGGACTTTTCTAAATATCCGTGGTTATTTTATCTTTTCTTTTTGTTGTTGTTGTTTTTCTTTTCTTTCCCTGACGGACCATTCATTAAGTTGTCTGTGAGATCTTCTGAAGATAAATGTCGTGTAGATAAATGCCCTGTGTTAACTCAGCACTTTGGTACGTAGAATTTGAGAAAATGGGAAACTTGGAAAAAAACGCTTATAGAGGGAACTGATCTGGGAGTAGGGATGGTGGTTAGAGACAGTATTTGCCAAGGACTTACTGTTTGTGATCATATGCATATGGGGGTATGATTCAGCTTCCTTTGAAGTCAGTGATAATCTGCTGTTGTCTTGTGTGGCTGTTGGATCAGCCTCATTAAGACAAGCCTGGCCTATATACTGCACAATGTTTCTCCTTTTGGCTTCCAATAGAGACATCCATATGGCAGGAACAAGGAGGTTTCCTTGCTCTTTCATTGTAAATATGTTATCCTTCTGCAGCAAATCCAAGCCCTGCAGCTTGCAAACATTCCTTGCCTGAGACTTTGGGACTGGAGAAGTGCTGCTGGGGAGATAGTTTGTCTGTCTCTTCTAGTTCACAGCTTGAACCAAATATTTTGTTCAAAACTCATGTCAGCAAAACCAGGTAGTTTCTGATGGATCAGACTCTTTCATTCTCAGAGAGTTGGAGTAGAAGGAGGTCCTTAAAAAAAAAATTTAAAAAAAAAGGTGGTGAGGTATATTTGATCTCAAGGCATTATTTCAAAGTGGAAAAAAAACCCAAACCCAAACCCTGAAATAATTTGTTTTTTAAGCAAATGAGAAAAAGAATAGACATGAGTTCTTGAACAGCAAACCAGTCATCTGCAGAAGCTCTCACAGCTCTAGGGGAAAGGGTTAAAATCCCTGTGGTGTCTCCTTTGACCTTCACATTACACTGAAGAGGAATTTGGCCCAACCTCGCTTTTGGTAGAGACTCTGACTCAGAAAAAGAGCCTCTGCTCATGGCTCCTTGCTCCTCCCTCTTCTCTCATCCAAAACTTCTCTGGGCTCGTTTCTGTACTCAATATGTCAGGTCAACATTATTTATGTTGAGTTTAACCGGGTTCAAGCAATTCTGTTTCACATTGTGTTTTGGAAAGAGAATCCCCCTAACATTTATAAATGCTTTACATTGTGAAAAGGGCTTTTTCACTGTTGGGCTTGTTTCTTCTCAGGAGTTTGGATACTCTGTAGACTAATGCAGTAACACTTGTTTTCACAAGGACTTGCATGTTTGAGCCCTGTCTCATGTAGCCGGGTATTTTGAAATCTATTAATCCATTCCAAAATGCTTGCTTGACCTATACTTGACTTGGGCTTACAAGAAATTTTATTGTGTTACTAGAGCCCAATCAGCTGCAAGTAACAGCATTTCGCAAATTTTACTCTTTATCATTGCTATCATTATAATTTCTAGAGCTGCAGAGTCTAAAAGAAACAGAATCAGGGTGTGATATCTATTTTTTCTTCCCACAGGAAGAATCAACCACTTCTATAGTCCTCCGTAGCATTCAATTTCTTTTAGAAATACACACTGCTTAAGATTTATGCTGTTCACTGGATTAATCAAAAGGGCTTTTTTTTCATGTACCCCCCACACCTGAGGGTGTTCTTTCCATGTGGCATGAGGATTGGCCACAACGATAGTGCAGCCTCTAGAATCAGATTCCCTCTGGATGAAATAATAAGCTGTGATTGCCAAGTCAAACATTCTTCAAGAGCAGCAGTGATTCAGGCTTCTAATTAGAACAAAGCTAAAACATTCACTCTTGTGCTTATGTTTCACTAGAAATCTTACTATGATGCACTACCAAAGCAAAACTGTATTTTTATTTGTATTGTGAATATGTGAACTTGCTCAGCAAAAGTTCTTGTGGCTGTAATTGATGAATCAAGCAGTCTCATGCTTCCAGGCTCAACAACAAAGTAGAAAGCACAAATTGCTTTTGGGTTTTTTTGTACAATAAGGAAATTTAGTGTGCCTAGAACAACATAGCTGGTAGCCACACAGACTGTGTTAACCCAGGCCTTGCTCCCTCTGAAAACACCTATGTCCCAGCTGTCATCTCCTTAAACACTGTGAATATTTTCTGTAACAGTGGGAATAATGAACCATTCTACAGTTTTCTGTCCTTGGTTCTCAACTGAATTTCTAATATTGAATAGCTTTTATTGCAATATATATATCTTGTACTAAACCCATGGGTTTTAAAGTCATCTTTAGGTTTAAAACCAAAAGCAAGTTGGTTTAAAAGCTTCTAACTTTCTGCATGTTTCTGTAAATTCAAGTCTTGAATCTGAGTAGATCACTTTTTTTTTGAGATGATTTTCTGTTCAAGATGGTTGGAAAACTGGAATGTCTATGTTTGAAAAACCTGAAGTTCTAAATCAGTTGCTGATTATTGACTGAAAAAATGCATACAAAATGTTAATTTTATTGATGGCGCTCATCCATCTTCACACTACTTTGTTTAGTGAGAGGTCTGCTAAATTTAGTTTTGGGAAGATGGTGGGCATTGGATCTCAGTTAAATACGGACTATAAATTTTGGTTCTGGTTTTCAAATGGTAAAAATTCAGACTGAGGTCTCTGCTTTTTTGATGTATTTTCCATTTAAGTAATATTTAGTGATTAATTGGTTAAGCCTCCTATATATTACTAGTGGGATGAGTTTCCTTCTGGGAGACAGGAATTTCACATAACTTGAAATGAACATCTGTTTAATTTGAAGACAGGATACATTTTAAAGAACACTTTGAGGATGCAGTATGGTTGGGACAGAAATTCTCCTTTTGCATTTTCAGCCTTGTCTCTTGGCACTGCTGAGCTGGAGTGTTTATTCTTTCTTTGCCATCTCTCAGGAAAAGAGAAAAATGAAGGTTGCATCAAATAAGAATTGTCTTATTGTGTGTAAGGGTGGGTATTGAGCACCGTTATTTATCGGTCTTCATTTCACCCCCGTGAGCGGCTGTTACAGATTTATAAAATCTACTGATACACTTTCAAGAAGTTAAGTGCCTTAGCTTTTATATATCAATAAATTTTCCACAGCTGCGGATGCTCAGAAGCACGTCTTGTGAAATCTTCGCATTAAAAAAAAAAAAAATAATAAAAAAGGGGACAGTAAAAAAAAAATCCAAAGAAACTTGTCGACCTCATAGCCAAGTTCTGCTCCAAATACTTCCAGCTGCAGCTAGAGGGATGAGTCACGCTGAAAGCTGAGGAGCTTTTCTAAAAGCCCTGCACTTGGTTCACATGATTTTTTTTTTTCTAATTTTACATTCCTGTCTGTTTTTCTTTCCTTAAAAAAACCCCAAAAAACCAACAAAACCAAAAAACCCCCAAACCCAAACGTGCAGGCGAGTCACCCAAGGAAAACCCGTACGAGGATGTGGAGCTGAAAGGCCGTCACGCGGGGCGAAAATCCCATCAGCTGTCGGAGAATTCCCTGGATTCCCTGCACAGGATGTGGCCGGCGCAGAACAGGAAATACACGGCACCTCCGCAGGTAAAGGCAGAGTGTCTGGAGCTGGAGGCGCGTCTGGAGCCGGCACGGCCGGGGAAGAGCGGAGCGCGGGCGCGGATCGCTCCCAGCCCCCGGGCCGTGCTG
>WEIU01005322.1:90997-105680 GCA_013389925.1 Aegithalos caudatus | reverse complement strand
TGATCTAAAATACATCTCCTGAATGTGTTTTTGTAAGCTGAATGATGCTTTGCACAGAATGAACAGAGAATTTAGCTTTCAGGTTTCTCATGTGATCAGTTCCTACTCATGTATTTTAGTTCCTCCTTCCTGTTAAGACAACTTATACTTTCTAGATTTTAGGCAAGTGGCTCTTACATGGGGTCTTGCCAAGGCATACTGAAAAATTGGTCAGTGATTCTTGATTTGATGGGGATGAACTTGAAAGTCTTGATGGCTTTGTAGGATCAGATAAATCCACAAAGAAATGTTAATTATGGCTGGTGATAAATCTTTGTTTTTCTTCTATTACTGGTTGTAAGTGATTGTACTTGGTCCCCTCCTTAGTGACCAAGGGCATAACCTTGAGCAAAGTAGGATAAAGTAGCTTTGATTTGTTTCCAGATGCAAATAAAATGTTTGCTTGTTTATGGGCACAGCCTGAATAATCAGTGAATTGACTGTGATTCAAATAATTTTATAAGTGACTTTTCCAGCATCAAGTACAATGGCCTTGGCAGGTGAGTTGACTTTCTTTTGTAGATTGAAAAATTGAGTCTTGGAGAAGCAAGTGACAATTACATCCTTTCTGTAAGTAGTAAATCTGAGCTACATAAACATTTACAAAATAAGTGAAAATGACTGTTGATATTACCATAGTGTTTCCATCTCTAAGTGTTCCAGAGTTTGTAATGCAAGGATTTAAACAGTTTTATTCCAGAGCTGCTGCTTGTGCTTTGTGGTGGTAGAAATCCCTTTCTTCTTTCCATCCTCTCTCTGTGTTTTAAATACCACCCCTCAGACCCCTCCAAAAAAAATAGGGTTGAGGTGGCTTTTAGTTTTGATCCTTCCAGTGGCTATATCAGCTCCTTTTTTCACCTGTTTCCAGGGTGCTTTTGTTTGTGTCTGTGTTTCTTGGATCAGTAGCCTTTTCTTCCGAAGTGAGCTCTGCTGTGAGTGAAATTTATGGCGACTTGTCCATTTCTTATGTATCAGAGTTACTCTGTGAGCTCCCAGCATCTCTGTCAGAGGAGGAACAGCTTCTTAGAGCAAGCCCACAGTATTATCTTTGAACATATGTTCTCTATTAAGTGAGATGAGGAAGTCACTTAGTTTTCCTTCCATGTGGAGGTTAAAATGGAGGGCTAATGTCTAAAAACAGGTTGTGCTAAATTGGGTGTTTATTTAAGCAGTATGTCAACATTATTAACTTGAAAATATATACTATATTGATAGGTTTCCTTCAATTACCTCATCTTGAAAGCTGTTCTCAAAAAACAAGGGAGCAGTTCAAAAGTGGTTTAATCTGCCTGAAAATGAGGAAGTCAGATGAAAATAGACAACTCTTTTGTTATAAAGACTGCTAGATAAACTATGTCACATCTTTGGCCCATTTTACTTCTCCCTATTCAGAAGTAATAACGAATTTAAAAAATGGTAATTATCCAGGTTCTAGAGTTAACCTGCAGACGTACTAACATTGTCCTAAGCTTTGGGCACAGTCAAGACACTGGGTTGCAGAGGGAACACCTTTTAGCTCTGACCATTTTGCAACAGGTTATGTGACTGGGATCCTGGATTTCACCCTGTCACCTGGCTGCACTGACAGATGTGTAAGGTGGCAGTGTGAATGTTTCATATGTGATACATTACACAAATATCTGTAAGACTTCCTTGCCTTTAGACATTATTTGGAAGATTTTAATGATGTTGCATATGCCAAGAAAGCTCACTTTCTTTAGCATTCCTCATAATCATAGACATTTCAGCAGCATTCACTCAGCACTACTTATATATGTGCCACCCTTTCAGATTCAAGAGCTAAAATTAGGGGCCTTCTAGATCACCCTATTGCAAAGGAGAACCTGGTAATTTCCAGGGAAACTGAGCTGCTTTAGCACAGTTAATGAGAAACATGTGCCAAGCCTGACTTTATTCAACAGAGCACATAAACCGAGACAGTTTCACCATTTGGAGCTTTTAAACTCTTTCAGTAAATAACCCATTTTAAGAATCCACTTGTTCACAACACAAAGGGAGAGCTCTGCTACTGAGTTCTGGTTTGGACATGAGTCCATCTGGAAGGAAACAGCTCCTTTACTTACCCATTCTGGTCAAGAACAAGTGCTGCCTCTGTAGGAACTGATGATCTGCCTGACCTAGTTCACCATTTCAGCTCTTGATAGAGTGCAAAAGAAATATGACATTTTTTGATCTTCCAAACTACTCACTTTCACCCTCTGCAGTGACTGTACCCAGAAACATCAGCATCCAGAAGTGGTGCTTTCTGACAAAATGAATATAGGATGTCACAATTTTAGGCAAGCACTGCCTTTCTGGTGAAGGAACGATGAAAATTTATCAGTTTTTTTCCTTTTACTTCAAAAAACAAAAATAGCAGTCTTGACCTACATGAGTCTTGTGGTCTGGCTATCTTCCGCAGAGGTTGATTAATTCGTTTTCTGTTATTTTAAATATTACATTCAATTTATTATTGAATCTGCACCCTATTGTTAAAAAGACAGCTTTATTGTTACAAATTAATAGCATGTATCAGTGAATCTAGCTGAGATTCCTAAGCATTTAGGCAAAGACATCTAGTGATGGTGCATCATGTAATCCTGGTTTGTTATGTAAGGTACAGACACCTTCTCAAGTGGAAGAGACTGCAGAGTGTTTCCTTCATAATTTGTTACTGTGCAGAGCACACAGTGTGAGTAACCTTCTTAACTGCAGCTAAAGGATATGGTGGTTCTGAGGTGTAAAACTGATTGGCATTGGGTATAGTGGTTTGGATAGATAGGAATTTGGGTTGCTATCATAAAACATGGCAATTAAAAAAATTTTGGGGGGGGCAGAAATAGCTTGGGCAGTGAAAGGCTTGCACTGGACTCAGCTAATATCATTGACAGTGTATCTGGCCTGATAATGTGAAGAACACATCTAGGGTGCTTAAACTGCTGAATAGGGACTTGTTAAGAGATTATAGTTGGATGAACAAAAGGAAATTCTTCAAAATGTCTCTGGATTTTTGTAGTACTGTGTTCAACAAAAACAAATATGCTTGGAAATTCTGAGAACCTGTGACCAGAATATCCATATAAAAGAATTCACTGAAGTTGGAACATCTTCTTTACTTGAAACTGCTTTGGGATCTAGAAAGTGCAGAATTTGGACTTGAATTAGCAGTTAAAGAACATGTGACATGTCACAGACAATTTTCCAGTCCTGCTTACCAGGCTGTTGCATTTCCAATAGGAAAGCTGTAAACCCAGACAGTTGTACTCACATCTCCTTCCCATATGCACAGTATGTGGGAATATCTTTTCATCTTGCCAATTATTTTTCACGCTTGGGGTTGGGCTACTCATCTTCAGCACCTCCTCGTTAGTTTCTGTGATTCATCAGTTTGCATTGTCCTGTTTGATGTGGCAGCTTGTCATTGAAGATCTCAGAGATTGTCACTTGGTACCAGCCCATCAGGCTCTGCTCAGTGTCTGAATTGCAGCTGAGCAGTCACAGCCTCCTTCACTCTTAAGTGTGAAGGAATTGGGGGGCATCAAGCTTTTCTTCTTATTTGTTCTATCATTGCTTTGTAGTAGTTATGTCTCCCTCAAACGTTGCCACTCTGTATCCAGTGATTCTCTCTTTGTTAAAAGGATACAGGAAAACTGAGATATAATCAACTGCTATATTTACTTATTTTCCTCTCTTAGGATTTGTTGTTGGTAGCTTTATGCTATATAACACACAAAAATAAAGGCAGATTTGTATCTCAAAGAGCTTATTATGCTCCTTCTGTAGAAATGATTCACTGGGAAATCATTTTGGTGCCCGCCTTTCTCTGTGTTCTGGAAGTTGATACGTAAATTTAAACGCAGAAATGTAAAAAAGAAATTACCATTGCAAGCAGGACTGAAATGATCAAAGTCTTTGTAACTTTACATGCATATAGCTGTGATGAATGTAAACTTATTTTGTTGCAAAACGAAGGCTCATTTTACGGCACATGCTGTATTATGTCTTTATAAAATCATTTATGCATTTGTTTGCTTCCTTAGCAGCAGGACTGTAGCTAAAGACCACCTGATTAAAAGCCTTCATCCTGCAATTCCCAGTATTAGGGTAAATCATAGAGCATTGTGTTTCCTGCCATGTATCCTCACATACAGATGTTTTTAATCAATTATTGCTAATAGTGAGTATGTCTTAAAGTTTTTTAGACCTTTTTTTGGCATTTGGTATGTTTAAACTTTGTGGGAATGATTATGTACCTTGAGAGAAATGAAACATCCTTGGGATAATTTTTGGTTTGCTTTCTCTGCTTATGCAATGGCTTTTTGCTGTTCTAGAAAAAGGCGGAAGGTTTTCACTGGATAAAATTTCTGCCTTGTGTTTCTGTATTAATAATGCAAGCAGAAAATATATGCCAGATATATTTGGTTTATGTGCAAAGCCCTAAAAGACCTGTGGAAAGCTACTGGAAGCTTCTCCCATGTCTGACACCCAAGGCCGAACCCACTGGTGCTGGTGGTAGTGCCCCTGGGATAACAGATTTAAGGAAGGGGAAAAAGAAACCTTGTGAAACACCAACTGCAGCTGGACAGAGGATGAGGAATGTGTGAGAGGGACAACTCTGCAGACTCCAAGGTCAGTGTAGAAGGAGGGGCAGGAGGTGCTCTAGGTGTCAGAGATGAGATTCCCATTCAAGTCACATGAGGACTAGTAGTACTGACACAGTGTGGAACAGAGCTGGTTTTCTTAAGAACCAAGACAAAAGGGAACTGATTTAGCTATAACTCCATACCTCAAGTCCTTTGTGTACTGAAAAGGGTTCCTTATCAAGAACTTCAAAGGCAAAAGGCACAAGGAATCCGATTTTTCAACTGTTTTAAGTGACTATAGGTACAGTAATGGTGAATGGATGAATCTTTAACTGCATGTGGTTGACTGGTCTGAGTCATTTGAAGAGCTGGTTGAGAAGATCTTTTTGAATGAGTAATAGGGAAGGATAAGGATAGTTTTGAAAAAGTATACAAAATTCTGATTTTTCTCCCTCCTCCTCTTATTTGGAAAATAACTGTAGGCAACTGATAAGAAGTCCTAGCTGAAAAGCTTGATTTAAGAGAGGATTTTCAGAGTTGATTCCCTTCAGAATAGGTAGCTAACCCCAAAAAAATTTAACTGCTCTTACTGGAGGCTGATGCCCAATTAATGTTTCTCTTCAGCAGTTACTCATATTAGTAAGAACAAAAGTGGCCTCTTCTTCAGGGTAATGGAAAGTCAAAATAAATGCTTAACACTCCTGTAAGTGTCCTCTACCCTTTTTGCTTTCTCTCTTCTCTCCTAAGTAGTCTTCTGGAAAAAAAGACTTGATTTAGTTTAACAGTTTTATTTTTCTTTATCTTTTGGCAGAAAACGGCTTTGTTGAGGTAGGGTATGTGTTTATGCAGGGTGGTGGTGTTGCATTTTGTTTTCCCTACCACCATCCAAGTCTAGTAGGAACTGTTTCTGACTTTGGCCAAGAACTTCACAGCTGCTGCTCTACTTCCTAGTGTGTTCAAAATAAGTTGTGAGGACTTCTAACATCATTCAATCAAAAAAGACCCTAAATACTAGAGAACATATCCCAACCTTCTCTCTTACCTATCAATCTGAATGGATGAATGAACACGTTTGTACTTCTTGTTGAAATTAATCTTAAAGCCCTAAAAAAGGCACAATTAAAAATCTATTTGTTTAAATTCCTGACTTCCAAAGAGACACTTGAATGTTTTATAAACAAGGTTTTGTTATGAAACAGTCAAACTTTCCTTGTGAACTGTTTCTGGCATCCTTGTGAATTTAATTCTAAATTGTGAGCTTTCTTTTGTCTAGAGCTTGAAAAAGAAACAAAAAATTATATGGGTAAACCAACAGCATGTCTAGGATGGATCCATAGAGATTAGTAGGCTCAGAGTTAATGGTCTGCAGTTCTTACAAGTGAATAATACTCCCAAATGTGGACCAAATTTAAAGACGCGCAATCTGATTTTAGCAAATGCTGGAGCACTGTATGAAGTAGGAAAAGTTGTATTGTGCTGTGGGATTAGAATTTAGGATTCTCCTGAATTTTGATGTTTTTGAATCTACTCAATTACCTTCATTAGTGCTTTCCTTTTCCAGTTCCTTCCACAGTAGCAGGAACATGCCAGAGACTCTCCTGTTTTTGCTGGTGCCAGTAGTAACCTGATTCTGTCCTTACTCACTAAGGTGCTTTATTGTTGCAGTTCATGTGTTTTAATAAAAATCCCTTATAGTAAGCAATAAACTATCTAAGCTTCTGACTTATTTTCTTGTCAGTCCCTTCCTGAGCACAGGGAGGAGGTTGAGGAAGAAGGGTTTAAGTATATCTGCAGTCATGCAGCAGCAGCATATAAAATGCTGCCAGCTGCAACAGATGTGCCTTACACCTGCTAAGCCCTTGCTAGCAAGCTGGCCTGGCACCCTCTGGTTGTGTAGCAGGCAGGAGTACAGTTTGATCACACTCTAATTTCAGGTTTAGACAATCTCAGTTTTTATGGATGATGTTTATTAACTGAATGTCCTGATCCAACTGAGCATCCTGTTGTCTTTGCAGAGCAAAAGTCTCTGGTATCTAGACTTGTGACATGAAAGACAAAAAAAAAACGCTATCAGTGTAAATGCTTCTCATGTTCTACATTTGGACACTGTTGATTCTATATGTACTCCTTCATGCATCTGTACATATATGTCCAACTCTTTTTTCCCAGAAGAGTAAGGGGAGAATTGTTCTGCTCTGTAACATTTTTTTCCTTTTTAGGCTTCAGAGTGTTTGAAAATTAGTGGTAAAAGTCAAAGAGGAAACACCACATACATCTGTAGGAGTGTCATCAGTAAATCATTTACTTGCTGCTAGGACAGAGGAAAATGGATGAGATTAAACATGGAAAGGGAAGCACTTGCATGTGAAATGATCAGACTGAATATCCTTGGATTATCCCATTTTTGAAGAAAATATCTGTTTTCTTCAAAATGTGAAACATACAGTTTCACACTTATGACATTTTCTATCATTCAAACTGTTTTTAATTCCTCATGGTGAAAGGGAAGTTTCTTATTAGATGGAGTGAATTTAATTAATGCTTGTCTTTCATGAGAGCAGTCTGAGGTATACTGCAAAAACAGAGCAGGCTCATCCGATTCAGCAGACCTACCGTGTGACCAGCTGCCAGAAGTTGGACTAGGGAGTCAAAGGGAAAGGCTTGTAATCAATTTAGAAAAGCACATAGCTGGGCAGGGTGAGAAGTGTTTTATTTTCAATTTCTACATGGTGATTTGAAGGACACAGAGATGATTCACGTGNAAGTGAGCTGAGTTTAAAACTGTTGAAGGATTTTCTGTGAGATGTTCATGCAGCTCTGGTGGTGACAGTATCTTGGCTTCAGTTTTGAATTTTGTTCTAAATTTAGGATTCCTCTTTGCTTCTCCCTTGGAAATGTAGTTGTTCCCTTCCCTGCTTGGTATCAATAACAGTCTGCCTCCCTTTTAGCATTACTTCTGAACTCAATAGTTGCACAGTGTGTGAATCTTTTTATATCTTCTGTGACTATCACCATGTTGTGGACATAGATTATTTTTGCTTTCACAGAAGCAGTTTACAATAGATGAATCCTTGTTGACACTTCTGGGCAGGCAGAGAAAAGTTGTATCACAACAGTCTCAGCTCTGAATCAAAGAAATTTTGTCCTTACCACCTCCTACCACATTTTGGAAACTGTTTTGTTTGAGTTATCTATGCCTCCTATATTTTCCTGGCCAAAAGTAAACAAAAATCAAGTGGAAACCTGTCAGGTCATGTCTGAAGGACAGATTATTATTTTTTAATTTCTCTATTCATTGGGTCTCTTATTAACATGTTGCTACAGATTTATATGTAGCTGCATCAGCACGACCAGCATTCCTGTTGTGTGAAATGGCTTGTCTGCCTTCAAAAATTATGAAGAGACAGCCGGCTGAAAGACAATAGATCAGCCAGAGTGTCTACAGATGTTTTTAATCTGATCCTGTTATTCATACAGTGTCATAGGTATGCATGTTGTTTTATAGATATATAAAACCATGAGAATTTCCTGTCCTGAGGGGCTTACAATATGCAAGATTGTTAATTAAATCCTACAAGATTTCTGGTCATCCTGTTCAGTGCCCAGTGTGTGTAGCTTATAGCAAATCCAATATGGAACATCCCCACTTTTCACTGGCTGTATGTGTAAGGGCAAGAAACACATAAGAGAACTGCTAATGGATCTTCAGGGCCTCTAACAGAGAATTCCAGTGTATGAACAGAGTTGGGTTTTGCTTTTGTCCAGTTGGTTGCTGTGGAGGATCTCAAAAACATGCCCAGTGTTTGTTTTACCTGTATGAAACATGTGGAGCACTGCAGGGTGATTTTTGAGAACTGTGGAGAGGAGAGACAACTGAATAATTTCCATACTAAAGAAGTGAGATGACCATTTCAGAAGTCTATTCATAAATGGGTTTTAAGGTCTCAAAGTTATAAACCAAACTTTTTACTAGCATTTTACAGCTACTGGTCTGGTAGAATTCATACCTTCTGAATATGTCTGATGGAGATTTGTGCACTTTGCGCTTCCGTCTTCCTTCTTTGTGCCATGAAATGTTGACTGGAAAATTTGACTGTGAAATTTATTCTTCCATTAATATAAGTCCTGTGTTAGGAGTGCAACCTGAGAAGCAGTTTTATGGCCTCTACTATGTGGTAAGGAAAAATCTTGACTCCTGATAGATAAGGATAATTTTTCTAGTCCTGAATTCTGACCCTAGGATGGGGCAGTATTGATCTCATTACCTTGTTTCAGGCACAATAACCATTTTTCCACACTATCTGGGAATGCTTTATTTTCTTCAGAATGTCTCCATATGATATAGACCTTGCATTTTTTCAGTTATTTTTTGATTTGTGGAGGTCAGAAAAATAATTGCCTGATATCTTTGACTATGTAAATACTTCTCCTGCCCACCTTCAATTTTATTTTCCTTCTTCCATGATATTCCTCATTTTCAAGATTTGAAAACAACTATAGGACAGAGAGAAATGGGAAAAAATCTGAAAGTTGGAAGCTTAGAATAGAGTTAAGTGGGGGTTTTCCTTGCTGTAAAATTATTGGGCAGAAGCCAGGCGCATGAGAGCTAGAGAAAAGGAATTGCAGAAGTTGTTTCTCTGTGTGTTGTAGTCTGGAGGAGGAAAAATGAATGGAGCTAAAACAGGGCACAACTCCAGGGTGGGAGCCTTTTATGACAGCTTTCTGGGAGAGTGGAAACTAGGAGAAAAGATGGCCAGAACAATGTGCATGACATATGTTTGTTTTACTTAGCTCAGACTGCTTCTTAAAAAATTTAAGCTAAGTTAATTAGCACTTGCAAAATGCTGCTCAAAGTTGCTGAACTGCTTCCTGTCTTTGGGCTAGTTCATTTAGAATTAGCCAGTTCCAGGCTGAGATTGTCAAATTTCTAATCCTGACTAAAAAAAACACCAAAAAACAAAACAACAAAAAACCTGAGTAAATGGTCTCATACCCATCTACACCACCCCTGTGCCTTCTCTCCAAAACTCAGAACACTTCTGATACTTGCTCATTTCACTCTGTAACAGGCACAGGGGCAGGGATACTCACAGATGGGAAATGGCTCCCACAAAAACCCCAGCTGCTTAACGTGACCTCCTTAGGGCTGGGGGAAACAAGGCTGTGAGGAGGACAGGACAGAAGATTCTGAAATTCTGGGTGACATGGAAAAGGTGACTAAGGAGCAGTAACCACACTTTCTCACGGCCCAAGGATTGGAGGAGCTTCAAGCCATACGGAGGCAGTGGCAGGAGGTTCCAGGATGATGATCCTGGGGCAGTTATTGCCATGTGGTGGTACAACTGCTTTTAGGTAGGCTTGGGCTCACACGTGATGAGGCAAAGGAAATCTCATGAGGGTGTTTTGAAGGCAAAAATGTTCTCTCTCTTGCAGAAGGTGCCTGAAAAACCAAGGGATGTGTTGATGTAGCATCACTTCTTGTGCACTTTATCCAGACATTTGCTAGTGGCTGTTGTCACCGAGTCTGGCTCAGTGTGGTCATTCACATGGAACAGCAGGTGATAGGCAGTAAATATAATATGAAATAATCACTTTGGGACAGTAGAGATTTACTTTTGGGTTGTTTTACAGGATGTAAATACTTTGGATACTTTGAATACAGTTGAATAGCAAAGTGCTTTTGCCTTTTAGAGCTTTCCTTTTTTTAAGCTGAAAGAGAGTAATTGCTAAAATCTAAGGCTATTCAGGCGAAATTTCATTGCTGAAAAGAAGGTTATGCATGCAAATCTGCATGGTACACATGTTTGATTTGATGTGTAAGTTTCAAATATGTATCCAAATGTTAAGATGCTGGCAGAGATTCAACCAGGCTAATATCAAACTTCAGCTGTTGCTTCAACACACTAGATATGTATTTTGCCTAATTTATGTTTAGTTCTAACAGTGGCAAGCTGTGTTGCCCTAACTGTAGTTTCAGAAAAAGCTGTAGGTTTTTTTTTGTTTGTTTGTTTGTTTGTTTTTTTCTTCTGTTGTCTTGTTCCAGAAAACAGTGAAGTTATTGTGAAAGTTCTGGTCTCCTTGAAAAGTTAAATTTCATTTAAAAATCTTTTTCTTTGGCTTTAGATTTATTAACTTTGAGCATAAAATAGTGCCATTGAGTATGTGCACCTCTGGACCTGATTTTTATGTTGACATAGCCCGTTTACTATACAGTGAAGTACTTGACTGTGCCCATGTTGATATTTTAACATTGGGCTCAGACAAACATTACTTCTGCAAATGTAAATCATGATGGTCACACTTCATTTCAGAGATTCCCTTTTGCTTTAGGCTAGTGGAGAGAAACATTCCTGCAGGAATCCTGTGAACTGTCTCTGATAGGAGATTGAAATTGGACTATCCTCTCAGAAGTGTCTCGTCTTACTATGTGTATATAAGCACTTCTGCAGGAATATCACAAAATCCTTCTTTCCTTTTAAAAATAAAATTCAAAATCCCATTGAATATGAAACTAGGTAGTAATTGGAGGCTTTTAGTGAAAATCTTAGTACTGTATAACTAAATTGTACACCATTGTAGCAGATTGCAGTTCTGCACCATTGTTCAACTAATATTTGCATGAAGTGCACAGAATTGGAAATGTGTGTAAAGTAAGAGTTTCTTCTTTTTCTGAATGGGAAGAGAGGAGGAAAAAGTCCTAAAATATTTCTTATCAGTTGCAGTAATCTTAAATCATCTGAATCTAAAATTAAAATCTGTCCTGGTTCTGTCCAGGGAGTACTAAATCGGAGAATACCATTCCTAAACCATGACAAAATCCTACAAGCCAGTGAGAAGGAAGAGAGATTATGAAATATACAGAAAAAAAAATCTGAAGCACTAGAAAATCAGAATAGTGAAAATTGGATGTCTCTGTGGTGTATGTCTTTGCATATTTGTTTCCATTCCTGGAACTGCAGAGAATGCCTTGACTGAAGGCAACAATTAAGGCAAAGGTAGCTTCAGAAAGCATGTGGTTCACCACCTCCCTCAAGAAAGCTTGGTATCTGTAGAGGAAAAAAAGATATTTCAATAGTATTTTGGAATAGGGCATACTGTTCTGTGATACAGTGCTGTGAAATCATGTTATTGTGATAATCTGGGCTCCTTTCTGTGTGAGAGAAAATTCAAAACAAGTAGCTCCTACAATTTTGTGGGTTTAAACAAAACAAGCAACACTTGTGTTGTGGTTCATTGCTGTAAAGTAAGGAAGAAGATACAGAATGAATCCCTGGAAACCCAGGGTTATCAAAACATCTGCCATGTTAAACATTAACATCTATGATCTTAATGCCCAAACCATTAGCAGCCATGGGAATTTCATGTAGATACTCCAAAGTAACATGTTATTTAGTTGTTTGTCTGCCTTTAAATGGCAAAATTTAAGAGCATGAAGGGTTCCAAAATCAGGAACACATAAATCTGTTACATAGGACAAGTTGTGGCTCAGATCCATGTGTGTTCTGAGGGTGACCACTCATGATCTGAGGAATGGAGTGTAAAATCCAGTACATCTGTGAGAGCTGGGTTTTTTGGGGGGCAGCAGAGTGGGAAAAAGTGAAGAAGCAATGAGAGAGAACCTCTGTGAAATGTGTGTCATTATATACATGTATAACAATATCAAGGTGCTGTGGGTACAGCTTCATTTTAATAGGATTTGGTACAAGAATGGCATCAGAGCTTGTGGCAGGTACACTTAGACTTCTTCCTTCCATATGTTTTCCACTTGCTTTTTTTTGAGTCTGTAGATTGTAGGTGTTTCCTGCAATTCAATTAAAGTTTTTTACATTTTCTTCCTCATTATACGTAGTCAAGGTAATGTTGAGGTGCCTTCTACTTGCAGTTGCTTAGCCTGGCACAAAGGAAATGCAATAGTAGTATGCAGAAATAGAGAAGAAAAAATTTAATCAATTTACTGGGTAAATGCTGTCTTCCATTAGTTGAAACAATTACTAGAGCAGTTAAATGCCCACATGTCCATGGCCAGTGCAGAGTCTTTCTTGTCTGTCTTTCCAGTTCTTCTCTTTGGGATTGCAAAATTTATGCTGGGCTTTGTCAATTAATATCTTTGTAGTGAGCATGACAATTACAATTGTTATTTCAAGAGAGAATGTCTCATAGCTATACATTGTTAATTCTCCTGTCCCAAATGATCTCCCTGAGGGAACATGAAGTTACAAGTGCGCATCCATGAGTGGAGCACAAGCAGTTTAGTATTCTAATGTTAATAAAATGAAAGAAAGGCATGAGAAAGCCATAAGACATAGCTTTCATGTTGCTTATTCAGGTAACTTTGTTTCCCAAAGTCTTCACAAAACCTTTGATATTTTTCAATATGTCTCCTAGCACAGACAGGGTTGCAAAATTAAGTGCCTGAATGTTAAAAAAGTGACCAGATGACCTTAAACTGTCATCACATTTGTGTTCTTTTCACAGATTTTGATAAATTGTACTTCTAAACTTTGCCTACAAGTGTTGTATGCTTCAGTTACAGTACAGAGGAATGCTTCCTTCTTGTCAAATCTGGTAGGGTGGTTTTAATTCATGGCCTAATTCTAGGATAAACTTTCTCAAAAATCCACATAAATAAACATAAGGGAAAAACCACAAAGAGTGGACTTCTTCTACAGCTGTAATTAAGTAGTAAATCATAGGAAAACCTTTCTGGTGTTTGATAAAAGAAGAGCTATTTAGCAGACTGATTTTCTACTGCTGTTTGCTAATAACACTATGTTCAATTCTTAGTTCAACAAAGCTGGGTAAGCAACTCTGGTGCTAATTTGAGTTGAGTATCACTTGAATCATCAAAGCTGTTCTAAAACCAAATGAAGCTCAACAAATGGCTTAGTCTTGCTTGTATATGGAGCAGGGAGGAGTTGAGAGGAAACCTATCCACCTAATTATGAATTTGTTGTTGTTCTCTCACACAACTGCACATCAGGATGGAAAGCTTTAATTCATTTGCTAAACTGTCCTCTCAGTTATGGGGGAAAACGAGCTGCATACAGTTCCCTAAAGCAGCATGTAGCATGAATTATTTACCCCAAGAATAACTCTGGTTCTACATTCTGCACACTGACAAAGCTCCCAGTGCTGGATATTTGCTGCTTATGGAATCACACTGCCTTTTGTACAGCAACATGTGGTATTTTTCTCCAGCCCTAGTGTTAAACTTAGTTATTCAGCAAAACAATGCTACAACCACATGAACAGAACAAGGAACTTTGTGACCAGCAGGTCCATAGCTCATACAACAAATGTTTAGATCAAATTTGTTTCCCAGCTGCTCTGGTCAGACCTGTTGCTATCTCAGCCCTTTGAGCACTGCATTGGGCACCAAATCAGGCTGTTGTGGTTTAGCAATGGTATTCTCCAATTTACTGCTCCCACTGAAATGCTCCTAACCACATTCCCCTCACTCACTCCCTGTCTCTCTCCCCCTGAGGTGGAATGGAAAGGAGAATTGGAGGCAGGAAAAGCAAAGATCACTGGTTGAGATAACTGTTTCCTGAAAACAGCAATGAAATAAGAAACAAGCAGTAACAGCAACGAATTTAATAAAGTGTACAAGATGAGCGAAAGAGTCACATGTGAGTGCCTCTCTAGTTGCCAAAACTAGAACAGTTTGGTTGACAAGAAGATATTTTGGCTACTGTAGATGTTAATTTCCATTTTTTAAATATTTCACATTAGTTTAGTTTTACCAACAATAGTATTGAAATAACAGAGCAAGGGAGAAATGACTGTGATGTAATTTTAAGGGTTTTGCATACATTTTCCCATTCAGATCTCCTCAGATCTCACACATCTGGCAGAAGATAACCTGAAGGGGACATCTCCGTCATCATATGCACTCTATCATATTGTCCTGTGCTTAAAATTACATGATTTTTTTTTTCATAAGCTTTTATGTTGTGATTGGTGGATGATTTTGACAATGTTTTCCATAGGGTGAGTTTTTTCATCTCAAGTTGTCATGCAGATGTGATGAATGCTGCCTGTGTCTTCAAAGCACAGATAAA
>WEIU01005322.1:2655-50779 GCA_013389925.1 Aegithalos caudatus | reverse complement strand
GGGTGCCCTTAGCTGTGAGGGAGTATTAGAAATTCCAGTAGGATTTAGCAACACATTTTTGTTGACGTTTTAATGTCAAAAGCTGAAGATGCTTTTATGTCAGCCCCATATTTTAGAGGAAGATTTACCTGTTATTTGGAATAATTTCCTTTTTTGAGCAGGTGCTGTCTTTTAACTAAGTCAGAAGCTGCCCACACTTGTAAACCAAAAACCTTCATGAAAGTTATGCCAAAGGATGCTTGTTATGATTCTATTTCTAGAGGTTTCTCACACTCAGTGGGGTATTGTTGAAACAGCAAGGGTTGTATGTTTTAGTGGCAGGATTTTCCCTCTGGCTTCAGAGACCACTTGCTCCCTGCTTTTGAGCTATGTTTATTACACATGTTTAAAATAAAATAATAATAATAAACTTGCCTTTCCTCTCACAGCTGCAGGATTCCCTTCCAGCTTCTCTGGTTTCATTCCCAATTCACAGAACCTAGTAAAAAAAAAAACTTCAAGTGTTTCCTGAAATGTTTTCTCCGTGTGGTTAGTACTGCTGCTTCGTGCTCCTGTTTTCAGCTGGAGTTGGCCAAACCGGTACCATTTCCTAGGTGGTAGAGATGAACTGCAGTGGCTGCAGGTTGGGTTGCATGAATTCATGGAGCATTGCAGTTTATGCATTGCTCAGGATTTTGCATGGTCAGTTTCACTCACTTTGACAGTTTGGGAATAATTTTCTGCCTCTGCAGCAAACATTGTGAGCTGGCTTGCATGGGTGCATAAAAGAGCACATGGATTCCTGAGAAGTGTTGGGTTCATATGGGCAAATTGTGCTTCTCTCTTGTCTTGTGGAATTTTGAATAGTGTGCTGAATTCAGTAGAGATATTCCTTGTGGAGAACACTGTTGTCCTTATTTGGCCAAGTATTTCTTTGTTTCATGAGACTTGGAGGATTTTTTTCCTCCAGTTTTAAGGTCTGTGCCTCTTTGTATTGTGGATGGTGCTCCATAATACTCTAATATTTCATTTCAGAACCCTTCTTGTATCCTTTTGACTGTAAAGTGGTGCTGTGAAAGCTTTTATGGAATTTTAAAGTTTTGGGTGGATTTTAGTAATACAGCTTTTTGTGATATGCTTTTTTTTTTNTTTTTTGGTTGTTGTTGTTGTTCTAGGGTAGAAGCAAGAAAGCTTCTTGTGATGTCAGATGTCAGTGAAGAAGGGGTGGTGTTATAAATAAGCTATTTTAAAAAAGCCCAGTAGTAGAAGTAGAAGGCAACTGTCTCGATCTTCTATCCATTTTATTAAGCTGTGTCACACTTCACTTTCATTTGTACAATGGATGATCTGAAGCAATTTCTTGTGTACTAGAGATAATTAGGTCTTCATTTCATTTCAGTTAGTGGGTTACTTTCAGGAAAAGCCAGTTTTTCAGTTTGTCTTCAGGGTGTACATCTGTCATAATTCTGCTTTCTTCTCATTCTGTCTCTGCAGCTGTTCAGTGCACTTGGTTATAGTGACACCCGTTAATATGGTTACAGTTAATTGTCTGTCAGAGTTTGAATTATACACTCTTTTACCCAGGGTTTATGCAGCCCTTGAAAATACTTCAATAAGAATTGTGCTATGGAAAACCTTTGACCTGAGGATGTACATTTTTCCATGTATAATTTTTTTTTACAATCTGGTTCTGTTTAGCTATTTGCATAACAAGGACTGACACACTTTACATCTTTCTCTTTCATTGCCTCTGTACTTGAGGTCAAACTGAGTGAAGAACTATGTGGGGTTCTTAATTGTGCCCTTGGTGTGTAGCACATGGTGGTGTGTGTGCATGCTGTTGTCCCAGTTTCATGACGTAGTGCCTGGATTTCTGCTCTTGGCATTCTTTACACTCATCAGTGCAACTCCTGGGACTCCAGTGTGGGAGAAAAAAGGAAGGGTCTTGACATCACTGTCCAGTGGGGTCTTTGAGTTTTGTTGGTAATTAATCTCTTGGAGAAGTAAGGATGGAGTAGCATGATAATGCACACTACTTAAAATAGTGAATTTGCTTTATTGTGTCAGGTTCCTGAGTATCACCCATTGCACTGCATCTGTCATCAAATACTGGGAAGTGGACAGCAAAATCTGTATGCCTAGTTGCATCTAGTTATTTGTATGGATTTAGATGTTTGTTGCTCAGCTCCACAAGGATATGTAAATTTAAATGCTATTTTGTGGCCTGACATTGATTATATTGGATTATTTTCTAGTCATATCATTTGCACAGCATTTACAGGTACTTTGAAAAAGGCTTACTGCTCTCTCCAAAATACGGAAGCCAGTTTCAGATGGTGTAATTTTGCCTTCAAAAACAATTTGAGTAAATGCACCATCAAAGTCCAGAGTTGCATTCTTATGTTTAAAGTTTGTATTTAATCAGTGAGTAAAACCCAGAGCTTAACTTCCAGAGTAAGCATGATTAAAAAGGGTGGAAAAGCAGCTGACAACTTGTTTCTGTAAAACAGAGCATCACTTTCAGCCTCTGGAGCAGTACAGTAGGGCAAGCTCATCAGTGCTGCCCTGGTGTGGCCAGCTCATCTGAGGGTGACTGGGGACTAAAAAAGCATGGTCTGTGTCCCATTTGTGCCATTTATCATGGTACTGCAATTGCATGAAGTGCTCTTGGATGCTTTGCTGCCTGTGGGATTGGAGTAGCATTGCCAGCAGAGTTGTGACTGTTTCTCAAAAGCTGTGCTTGGCTGAAGGCTGGCATTATTCTGTGCCCAGTTTTGTTCCTCCCTAATAGATGGGTAAATGGACTGCTCGGGAGAAAACAGGGTCAACATGCTGTGTGTTGGTCTGACTGATTTCTGAAAGGATGGTTTTAAGGAAAAGAAACAGTGGTCTTTTGAGGAAATGAAACTGAAAATTTACATACAAAAGTTGCTGAGTTATTAAGAATTCACAGGAGTCACTGAAAACTGATTGAGAGTATGGCTTGGTGGTGTAGCCTTTGTCAGCTCAGGGTCTTGGACTCTACGGCAGCTCTTGAAGTGCTGGGCGTTCTCTTCAGGTGAACAAACGGTGTGTTGGGCAAAAGCCCTTTTGGGGCTGGTGTAAGAATTAGGGGAAAACATTTGTAGAAATATTTGATGGAAGATCCAGGGTTCACTCACGAGCACTGCTTGGCTAACTGTGTCCTTGCTTTAGAGCACCGTTCATTCTGCAGAGGGCTTTGGGAGGTCACTGTGGTGTGTGTGGATTCAGTGGGTGTTTTGTGGAAGCTTCTGGGCTGGACAGCAATTATGTGATTGCACACACTTGGGAATTGAGCTCAGTCATCTGGGTGTCTCTTCCTGCCCTGCAAGTGTTGCAGGCTAGGGTGCATAGCTTTTAATCCTGCTATTAAAGCCGGCCTCAAATGTTTTAGTGTTTTTATGCTTACATGTGAATTCTCTTTGCTTACAGGCATAGTGATCATAGTGTATGCCTGCTGGAAGGGGCAAAAAAACTTGTAGTATTGGTCTGCCTCTAACCATCACTATCCATAACCCATGCTTATTTTTAATGTGCACTTTTTAACATGTTTCTTGTGTGACTTTGAGTCACCCACCTCCTGACAGAAGCCAGTAGCCTTTGAGGCATAGGCACTGTGATACCCTTAAAACCAGAAGCATTTCAGTCTGCATGGCTGTACATCTTATTAGCTGTTCCAGTGTTATCACTAGAACATGTGTTCTGAGCTGTGGATATGAACATCTGGTGGGAGCAGTTTAAAATGATTTTAGAGGTTGAAAAAAGCTGTTCTAATGACAAAAGTTCCACGGGGTTAATCTTATGGGGTTTGAGTCTTGCTCTGAGAAGCCAAATGCTGTTTTTTCATCTGTGTTTTAGATCCCTGTAAACTCAGGTTAGGTTCAAAGATGGGAAAATGAGATCTCTGAGTTTTAACTTTTTTAATTGACCCCACATGGATCTATAAAACAATCTTGCAGGAGCTTCAGCAAATGGGATATTTCTTTTAATGTTACTGTTGAGAAAACAGGCTTTAGTGTGGCCAACTTCAGATGCCTGGCTAGAGTGGACAAGGAAATTAGCTGCATCATCTAATACTCTGTACTCAGGAAAGTGGCTTTTGTTCTGGCTTATTTCCTGAAAAACTCTGGAGAGTGCTTAAACTGGGAGGTGTGATTACCACTCTTTCCTTTAAACAGCAACCAAAAAAGAGATGATGTGTTTGTTTTTTAAAGACACGGTAGGAGGAAGAAGGTTCCATCTCTTTCCTTATGTTTTTGAATTTGCAGAAAGTAAGTTAGGAGAAGATCAACTCAAAATGCACTTGTCCAGAAGGAACAGAATTCCAAATTTTCTTGTTTGTTGTAAGTTCACAGGTCTGTCTTAGTGTATATACACTCTTATTTTGCTTAACAGTGTATTATGCTTTTCAGACCATATGGGAAATAAGCCAGGAAGTTAGGATTTTGACCAGAAATATACAAATTACACTTCTGAGATAGGACAATTTTCCTGTATTTTCTTCCAGATTTTCTTTACTTTGTTTATGGGAGATTTTTGCTAAGGGAATACCTTCTTTTACATTGCTTTTATTAATATGTGAACTAACAGAAAAAGTACCTTACAGATAGATATTCACCACCCTAGTTTTGGCCTTGTAAGAAGTAATTGATTTTTCAGTTCTGTTGTAGCCTGTTTTGGATCTTCCTAAGTGACTGTATAGGAACTTGGCTCTGGATGTCCTACATTTATACCAGATCTGTATTCAGTGGATTTTGACGGTCATGGCTGGTCTGTGTATTTATCCACTGGCGGCATTTCTGTCTCCCATACACAGAAAGTTCCGGCCTGCTTCAAAGCAATTTTTTGGAGAGAATTCTTCTAGCCCTGTAAGAGGCTGCCATTGATGATTCTTTATTGTCTGGCATCAGACAGTTCTACTCTATGACAAGGTGACAAAAGTTCTTGGTGAGTGAACCATTCAGCTTCTCTTTAGTGAGCAAAGTTTGCAGGTCAAGACTGTTACATGTTTCAATGACAGGTGTATTAAATCCCACTCTGAAAAGTCAGTTTGTGGGAGGGAGGCTTCCCCCCAGCTCTGTTTGCATATGTAATATGAAAAAGGAGGCAATCCTATAATGGCTATGTTCTTAGAACTGTATTAAGTTCTCTGGAAGTCTAAAATAAGAGTCTCAGGTTCAGCTGCTTGTGACTTGCTAGTGGTGACAAAATTAATTCCCTCAAAAATGCTAATTTCTTTTTATATGAATCATTTCTGGAAGAGGAGATATTTTTGTGCTCTATTATAAACAGTGTCAGGCTTTGTTAGGCTTTTTGGGTTTCCTTATTTTGGGAATCAGTCTTAGAAAAGTTGAAGGCATTATTCAATTTCTTACAATGAGCTGTGTTTGTTCTCAGTGAACAAAGTTGAATTAATTAATTCTTACAGGAAGGACCAATGGAAAGTGTTTTGTTGAAAAGTTTCAAGGAAGTCTGAACTCACAGGGAAATCAGGTTAGGTTTTCTGCATTTAGCTAGAAGAAAAAGAATATTTTGGCATCTGATCTCCAAATCTGTGTGCAGAGGTAGGTGTGAGGGATTTGCTGCTAGCAGAGTGCCCAGACCATGTTGATACCATGACTGAAATGTGGTAAGAGAAGACTCAGGGGTTTTGATATGCATCTAGAATCCTTGTCAGTTTAGCTTATGGTGGATATGCCTTTTTGGACTTGTCCTGTCAGGTTTTTCTCTGCTCTTCCACTTGCACTTTTTAATAGCTTTCTACATATAAATACTGACTAGCTATTTANTTTTTTTTTTTTCCTGGATTTGGTTTTGTTACACAGGGAGTACACATGAAAATGTCAGTGCCCTGAGAACAGCAGTTAAAAAGATTTGGAATTTTTGGCCTTTTTATCACAGGCCCATGTGCCCCTGAATTTGGTATTGGTAGAAATCTGGCAGTTTGGAGGAACCTCTGAGTAATCATCTGAATAGTCTTACTCTCAAAGAACAGTTAGTATTAAGCATGGTGCTAGAAATGTGCCTCCAGTCGGAAGTAACTCTCTGGTCTTAGAGGGTGGTGCTTTCCAGGGCACAGATGATGCATGTTTAGTTAATCTGGGAAAACTGGGCTTGCTACTGCTGGTTTCATTTTTTACATGTAAGTGGATGGCTTTCATCTCCGATTTTGTAAATCTGGCACTTTAAACAGGAATAAAATTGCTTCAAAAATATATTAGCCAAAGTAAATATTTACACAAGCAGTAAAATGTTATTGTATTGCAAATCTAGTGTCAGAATAGGCAGGGGAAGTTAAGCACATTGGCTGCGGATGTTTACTGACTTTAACACCTCTCAGGACAAAACAGAGTTTTTTGGTGGGGGGAAAGCATTGGTGGGATTGTCACTGCCACTCTCCAGTGTTGTTCACCTGTTGGTATGATAACAGCCTAATTAAGGATCCTTGAGAGGTTCACTGTTCATATTTCAGCTGCTGTTGGAGTTGTTTGTTTTCCTTTGTGTGCTGTAAATGCTTGCATGCCATCAGAAGCACAAGTTGATGACTGTGTGTTATTACCTGGGGTTAAGTGCTGTCTCATTGCTTCCCAGGCTGCCTGCTGTTTCCCGGGGAGATCATGAAACGACATCGACATCGGCTTCCTAGCAGCAGTGAGGACTCTGACGACAATGGCAGTAAGTGCTCCTTTGTTGTAGAGTGCAGGAGGTTATGGGTTGGAAAACGTGTTCTAATGCGGTGTTACATGTGCCAGAGGTGTTTTCCATATTGATTGAACTGGTAGGAATGTGTGTTGTAAGGATGTAGTTTTGAACTCCTCAGTCATTCTGAGCACAGGTGGACAGTAGATCCAGGATCGCCCTGTTGAACTGAGATGTAGTTTTAGTGAATAAGATAAAACAAGAGCAAAAAGTCAGTGGTCATCTTTGAAATCTTGGCAAGCAGCATAATTTATCATTATAAGGACAGGGTGAGCATGGAAACATCTGACATTGCCCATAGAAGTTTGCGTAAGGATTTTAAATTTGCTTCAGTCTTCTCATACCCTCATAAAGAGTGGGAACGTGTAGTGCTTCAAGCTTAAGCAGAAAAGATTAACAGAGCATAAAAGTTGTTCCTCACTGCATTTGAAGATTTTCTTTGAAGAGTTGCTTACAAGAACTTGAATTTAGCAAATCACTAATTTGGATACAGAATGAATTTTATGGATTTTAACTGTTTCTGTACTGATGTAACTAGCATACACTGTGATATGACTGATAATCTTTCGTTTAAACAGAAAAAAGAAGGGGGTGGGGTGTGAGACAAAATACCAGTTTGGAGAATGTACCAAGTTGTCTTTTTTGCCCAAATGAGCAAATAGATTGCACTTGACAATACTGCAGCTTAGCCAGTTGTCGGAGAGGTTTTTGTGGTTTTACTTTGATCTATCTTCAAACCTGATTTTTTATTTTTTTTTTAAATTTTTTGTAAAATTTCAGTCTGAAAATGATTAGGGTGGTTTCCTAGGTGCTTTTGAAAGCTTCACTCTGGGAACTTATCCCTGTGGTACACTGTGGCACCATGTAGGTTACTGCTTCACCTGCATGCATTTCTTAGGTGTGTCTGTGCTGCTGGGCATCTGCTCAAGTATGGCTAAATCTGCCTCTTTAAACAACCCTAGGCAAACTGTTGCTGAAATGAAGTAGTAAAGGTTAAATTATTAGAGAAGGTAAGAACTAGACTAGCAGGCTGATTAGGAGTTAATCCAAATAAGGATTGAGTAAAATCTGTTAGAGGTGAGGAATTTGACTTGGTTTTGGAGCGCTACTTGTACCCTGGGGGATTTTGGAAGAAAAAACCCCAAGCAAAACAGACATGTTCTTATTGGTAAGAAGTTTAGTTGAGGTTATTGAAATTGAAGTCAGTGTTCTTCCTTAAAGGTGATGTGTACTTCCCAGAAACAAAGGTGTGTTTTTATTTGTAAGTGGCAGCAAACATGATGTCTTCCATTAGAATTTAGCTTCACCCTTTCTTCATTCCCTAGCAGCTTTATAATACACTGTTTCATATTAATAATAGTCTTTATTTTCACTCTCTTAGCTGTTTTTTTAAGAATTTGATCTCTTCATGTGTCTTGTGTAACAGCTTTTACCAAATAAAATATGAAGCAGTTAATCTTGGAATTGAAGTTCTGAAATAGATACAATTGACTGACCTGTTGCTGATTACAGTGCTTGTTTGTAATGTCATTTGATGTATGACTATTTGGAATAGAGTAATCAACTTAGTGAATTATATTTTCCACAAAATCTGTTTCATAGATCATTATATAAGAAAATGAGTTTGGAAAAGAAAAGGAAACCTCTTGCTCTTTTTTTGATCTGTCTATTTTGAAGCCTGGTTATTGCAAATAACTTTGCCAAATAAATTGCATGGCAAAGGTACTGAAATTTTAAAAGTATTTTCAAATATTATTTGAAGTATATACAACTTCCTTTGTGTTACACTTGTTTTTTTCTTGATTATGGTTTGTGGGTTTGTTTTGTTTTTTTATTTTGGTTTTAGGGCTCGGCCCCGCACAAATCCCGCGATTNTTTTTTTTTTTTGTTTTTTTCCTCTTGTTACTGGGTGAATTCATATACAGGTTCCTGCATATTCATTCTATTAATATGTACATGTTCAGAAGGATCAAGGGTTATTAATCAGAAGTCCAGATAATATTTAATGTGCGGTCAGCACTTCCAAGGCTTTTTGTCATTCAGACTTCCCTGTGAAGAATGACTGACTTAGCTTAGGTCCTTTCCACTTTTCATGTTACAGTAAATACCAGTGGTTACTTGTAACTATGCTTGAATGTCAAGGGTGTCCCCTTACAGGTTTCACCTTCACAGATTTCTCTTGCCTTTAGTAGAATTACTGATTACTCTTCACTATGTTTGTTTCTGTATTCTTACTTTGCCAGTAGTATATCTGATCCACTGTACTTACAATAGTCTTAGAAGGGTAAGCAAGTTCCCTCCCCCCCAAAAAAATACAAAAATTTCTATTGAATTTTTGTGGTCTGTATTGAAAGCTTCAAGTTTTTTACTAGTTGTTTTTCCTTCTCAGAATTTCCAGAGGCTGACAACAATTACATTTGACAATTCTGGGTGTTTCAAACAGACATCTTCTAATTGAAAAGTTGAAATTTTAATCAACACCTAGCTGTAATCCTGTTGACAAACACCTGCTTCCCTCTCAGTCAGTGGCACCTCTTGACCCTCCAGTGGACTTGTTGCATCATTATGAGCTCTGTGGTCTTTGAGCTTAGGGCTCAGTCTTGCCCTCCCTCGTCCTACAAGATGAGGATTGTGCCTCCAGCTGCTGAAGTTCTGCAGCTGAGTTTGCATAGTGTGCTTTACTAGACTGTGATCAGGCATCTCAAGTTCATCATGAGGGTCACTGAGTAAATGTGTTTGGGGTAACCTGAATGATGGTGTTTTTTTTGGGGCTAGGCTCTAGCATGTAGGCTTGTGCAACCTGGAAAATATTTTTAAAAAAATGTACATTTTATTCTCTTGAGCTCAGGAACTTGAATATTTGGGATATTTGTAATAATAATGATGCCACTAATAATGGAATTTATTAAAAAAAAAAAAAAGTTGTTTTCCATTGGATCACTGAACTGAATCAGTTTCCTTGGTAGTCACAAGGAAACAGAGATCATACCCAAGTGCTAAAAATACATTATTCTGGAGACACAGTAGATCTTCAGAGGGAGAAAAAGGTGCTCTCATTTTGTGAGATGAAAGAAGGGAGAATACCTTTCATTAAGGGGTGAAATACAGCAGAGAAGAAAACTTGACAACCTGGCTGCAGTCCCTAGAGTATATACATATATTTACTGACTCAAGTAAGATATTTTAGTGTAGGTGGTTGTGTGTTTTTTGCAGTATTTTAAAGCCTTGCAGCTTAAAGTCATCACCCTTGCTTTCCTCATCACTTCTTCTTTGCCCTCAGACTTGATTCTTTTCCTAAAGCTAAGCTCCCAAAAGTATTTATTGCATGTACTTCAGCCTAACTACCAGAAATTGTTAAGCTGTGTCCCCTTAGAATCAAAATTCTAAATCCACATTTCAACACAAAGCCAAAATAGCATATTTGAAGCACTGGGCAAGAGGTGCCACTGCCAGTTTTGCCTGGCAAATCTGCAGTTAGTCCCTGGATAGCTGAGCATGTTCTCAGGGATTTAATTTCCTGAAATTAGAGGTCACTTTTGAACCTCTTATCCCTGAAATAGAATTGAATGAAAAATGACTGCAGGCATTGCTCTGGATTTTGAACTTTTGTCTAAATAGAGAGGAATGGTGTTGAGAGAGGCTTGAGGAAGTGCTTGCAGAGTGTTTGCTCCTGAAAGCTTTTCTCCCTTGGTCATCTAGCAGAGCTTGTTTGTTTCTGTGGCCTTCCAGATAATGTAGTAGAGCAACTATAATGGGCATTCATATTAACCAGGGCCATCATAAAAGCCTTGTGATGTACATGCTGCATTCTTCAAAGCCTGTCAAAAGGAAATCAGTAATGTTTACCTCAAATTCATTACACTCCCGTTTTCTGGTGGCTGGCTAGGGTTTTTATTGTTTTTAAGCAAATTTTGGTATGCTGCATTTCAGCTTGCTCCTCTGTTACTAAACCTCCTCTTTATGGTTTGGGGTCTCACTCTAATTAAATGTTAAATACTGAAGCTGTTTTAGCTTTCCTGCTCAGTGTTTGATATTCCTGGCTTTTGGTCGGTAAATCTGTAAAGGTGGTCTGTGCTAAATATTCCATATGCTGTTTCCTGGCGAGATTAAGTTGGAGGAGTTCCCATTTATAGCTTCAAGGTATTCCTTTTTGCATAAATTGGTTTGACATGTGGACAGCTTATTTTTGAGAAAGGTCTGAAACTCATGGACATCAAGTGAAAGGAATATATATAAGGGAAATTGTGTGGAATCCAGGCACTCCTTGGTGTCAAAGAGAGTTTGTGCACTGTTTTCCCTGAGCAAGAAATTCAAAGCATTTTATTCAGACTTGACTTGCTCCTATGATGCTTTTTCATTTTTTCTTGGAGGGGTTATCAATTTCTCATGCTCCTTACATGCAGAGTGTCCAAGAGAAGAGCTGAAGACACTTGCAGATGAAAAATACTTCCACGATTTACAGAGTTTCATGTGAGTTCTGAGAAATGAAAGATTTAATACCTATGGATTATGGAATAGAGTTCTGTAATTTAGGCAAACCCTTATTCTATCATTGCTAAACAAATGTTATTTTAAAGTTAAATGAATTTCGCCAATATCCATTGCACTGACTGAATGATGGGGATCTTAGGTTTAGAAAGGGCTTTGAATCCCAGTGGATTCCTGTAGTGTTTGAGATGGATCCCAGGGTGCCTTTACAAAGGTTACCGAGTACATAACCTTGGGGGGGGTTGTGTCATTTACTGTAGAATTGCAATCGCTGCTGGCCTGAAACCTGGTGATTGTATATACAGAGCTTTGTGAAAAGAAGTGAGGAACATTTTTTAGTCTTTCATTTGAACTGCCTGGGAGGAAGGGATGGTGACTAAACAACAGATTGAAACGTAGCTGCAGTGCTCAGAATTTGGGCAAAGCAGCAAGTGTAGTGGTCACTATGTGCCTGTGAAAAAGGGTTGGTAAGTGATGACAGATGGAGAGAATGAACATCTTATCTGAACGTTAATCTCAGAGTGGGGCAGGGTGGCTTGTGGTGAAGTTGCTGGAGCAATCTAGAAGAGTGATTTGAAAGGCTTATCTTGGCTGATATGGTATTGCATCTGAGGAAGGCACTTCCCATAATGATCACCATTTGACAGGAAAAAAAAAATTGATAGGAGGAAAAGTGCTAGGAAAACTGCAGCTCTGGACCTGAGGAGAGCAGACCACAAAGCTGCTCAGGAAACTAGTAAGTCAAGTCTCCTGAGAAAATGTTTTTGTGGGTCTGAGGTACATCAGTGCTTGTCAGTTTTTAAACATCCCCTCCTAAGGGCACAAGAGCAGGCAATTCCTAAATGTTGCAAGTCAGGCAGGTGAAACAGAAGGCTGGCTGGGCTGAACACGGATGTACTCTTGGATGTAAGGCAAAAAAGGAAGGTGCATTCCCAGTACAAGCAAGGTCAGGTGACATGGGAAGAACACAGAGATGCTGCTTTGCCACTGTAGGGAGAAATTTATGTGGCCAAAGCTCACTTGGAGTTGAAGGTGACCAGAAATGTAGGGGACAATAAAAAGAGTTTTATTAAATACATCAATGGCAAAAAGCAGCATTGCAATAGCATCAGCTTGTTTCAGGATGAGGAAGATCACCTCACAAACAGGGACATGGAGAAGGCAGAGGTGTTTAATGCATTCTTTGCCCCTGTCTTCAGCACTGCTGATGGACCAAGGGGGTCTCAGTGCCCTGAGCTGGAGGATCATGATGGTGAGAATCATCAACTCACAAATAACCCTGAACTTGTGCAGGGTCTGTTGCTGTAGCTGGATCTGTACAAGTCTATAAGGCCTGATGGGATTAATCACAGATTCTTCAAGGAGCTGGCTGATGTCATAGCAAAGCATGTATTTATGATTTTTGCACATTTTCAAGAGTCCTGAGACATCCCAGCCGACTGGAAGCTGGCAAACATCACAATTTTCAAGAAGTGCAAGAAGGAGGACCCCAGAAACTACAGGTCTGTCAGAGTCACCAGTGCGTGGTAAAGTCATAGAAAAGATTATTTGGGGAGGTATTGAAAACCAGCTGTAGGATAATGCAACTGGCAATGGTCACAGCCAGCACAGCTTCAGGAGGAAAAAGTCCTGCTTATTGAATCCTTCCATAACAGGGTGACCTACCTAGTTGATCTAGGAAAGCCAGTAGATGCAATCTTTTTGGACTTGAGCAAAGCTTTGGATACTGTCTCTCATAAGATCCTTCTGGACAAGATGTCCCACAGCTGGACAATTGTGTTACACAATGGGTGAGCAACTGTCTCATGGTTTGGGCTCAAAGGGTTATAGGGAATGAGGTAACATCAGCTGTGTCCAGGTTCTGCAGGGCTCCATCCTTCTCCTGTGCTCTTCAATGTCTTCCTAAATGACCTGGACACAGAACTGCAAGGGATACTAAGGAAACTTGCTGAGGACACTTAACTGGGAGGCGCTGTCAATCCCTTGAGGGCAAAGAGGCCCTGCAGAGACCTCAGCAAATAAGAGATGAGCAGTCACTGACCATATGAAGGTCAATAAGCACAAGTGCAGGATTCTGCACCTGGGATGGGGCAACCCTGGCTGTGCATACAGACTGGGAATGAGAGGCTGGAGAGCAACGTTGTGCAAAGGGCCCTGGGGGTCCTGGTGGATGGCAAGTTGAACATGAGCCAGCAGTGCTCTGGGGCCAGGAGAGCCAACCCTGTCTTGGGGGCATCAGCACAGCATGGCCAGCTAGGCAAGGGATGGGAATGTCCCCAATGCTCTGCACTGAGGTGGCCTCGCCTCCAGTGCTGGGGGCAGTTTGGGGTGCCACAGTATAAAAATTACATTAAGCCATTAGAAGCCATCCAAAGAAGGGCCACAAGGATGGTGAACGGCTTTGAGGGGAGGCCACATGAGGAGTGGCTGAGGTCACTTGGTGTCTGCTCAGCCTGGAGAAGAGGAGACTGAGGGGAGATGTTGTGGTTTTCAACATCCTTGTGAGGGGAAGTGGAGGGGCAGGTACAGATCTCTTCACCCTCATGACCAAGGACAGGACTCAAGGAAATGGCATGAAGTGAACTAGGGAGGTTTAGGTTGTGTATCAGGAAAAGGTTCTTCCCCCAGAGGGTGGTTGGGCACTGGAACAGGTTTCCCAGGGAAGTGGTGACAGCACCAAGCCCCACAGAAATGAAGTAGTGCTTGAACAAAGCTCTCAGGCACATGGTGTGACTCCTGGGGCTGGTTCTCTGCAGGGCCAGAAGTTGGACTCCATGATCCTGATGGGTCCCTTCTAACTCAGCACATTCTGTGATACCATGATTCATTTTTGAAGAGGCACATTCATTTTTCTTTTTAAGACTGCTAGATTGAGTACACCTAAGTCCACTGGACTTTTAAGGCCTTGACAACATCATGTTACCAGCCTATGAATGGGAGGTGCTCAAATTGACTTTGATAACCTGTAGTAAACTTGAGTTAAAATTGTCTACTGTTATGGTAAAACATGGCTACCATGGGAATTTGTCTGGAGAGCTTGAGTGGCACTTTGGTCTTGTGCTGAAAAACAAGATGAGGTCTAAGAATTCCTGACTGTTGTAAGAGTGACATGTGCCTATGTGTGGTTATGTATGTGTTCTGTGAGATGATAAAACTCAAATATGTACTACTGAGGAAAGGGATGACAGGTGGGAACTTGTGTTTAAAGTGCTCTGTTGGGGAGGTGCAGGTTCTTTATGTCAGAGACTGAGCAATTGTGCTGTGGTGTTGTAAAGCTCTGCAGAGATCGTATGGATTGACGCATTGTTCAGCAGCTGTAACAGGGGAGTTGTCAACTGATAGTAAATTTCAAGTAGCATTGCTGTTGACAGGAGATAAAAGGCTATTGCTTCTTCTGTTCTGATCTTGAATGAGATTATTGTATAATAATGTGCTATAAAGATAAGGAAGATAGATGGGCAAACCCTTCAGCAACAGAAAAGTGAGAAAGGAAATTTGGCTACGTGACATGGTGTCTTAGGTTGTGTTTGCTTGCATGCTGCTTTCTCTGTGGTAAGGCCTGAAGACTTCTGCCCAGCCAGTTCTTTCTGTACCTGACATAGTGGAAACTTGCCCACAGAATAATTTGCTTTGTGCTGGATTTGGAGTCCAAGCATGGAGGTATTTCTAAGTGGCATGGAGCCCCTGCTGTAAAGAGCTGTGGGCCAGGCACTAAGTGACTGAGCACCTCTGTTTTCTTCTCAGGCTGCAGATCTTTCTGATGGCATTGGCAGCAGCACCTAGTTGGTCTCAGAGTAAGCTGCCGAGCAGCACAGGCATCTGGAGAGGCTGGTGTTAAACAGAAGTGACAGCCAGACATGGATCTGTGTCAGGGCTGCTTTGCTCTGTTGTGCTGCCTGCTGTAGCAGGGGAGCAGGAGTGTATTTACGGTGGGAGCAGTGCTTGCAGTGATCTGAGGCTTTGAAGTGTTCAGAGGCTGTAGCAGCAGGTAGTTCTCCAGGGACACAGCTGGGTACCTTACCAGTGGCTTTACAACAGCCTTATGCATGATACCTAATAGCTGAGACTTCTCTGCTCATGCTGAGCAATGTATTAGTTGTGGGGTAGAATTCCCTGAGGGTTTGAATTGTTTTATTGATTCCAAGCAATTTTTTGTTTTGATTGGATTTTTTTTTTTTTTTGGAATGAAAACCTATTCTTGACAGATCATTTAATAAAATGATGCAGTTAAAATTGATTAAGTTTTTGCTTTTGGGAAGCGTGTGTTCTTCACAAATGGGGAAAAGGAATGCACACTCCTCGATTGCTTTCTTTTATTATCAGGAGGCGTGTGTGTTACATACACCCTGTGGTGGTATTAGGAGAACACTGTATTTACAGTGTGAAGTGTTCATAGCAGCCTTGGGGAACAGAAGAAATCCCTGTTTGAGTCTGAGAAGTCCTTTGCAGCACCAGTGGTGTGTTAGAGCTCTGCCTCCCTTGCTGAGGATTACACCTTTTTCAGGGTTTTGGATTTGTTTTTGCTTTTTGTCCTTGAGCAGATAAATGGAGAAGGAAAACCAAGGGCATGTAATAGGAGTATGATCGCTCTCCTGTTGTTCTCAATGATGAAATCCTTTTAAAACACACAAACACCTTGGTCAACTGAAAGAATCTGAACTGTAAAAGAATCCAAGTGATCTTGGTCTCTCTCCGAGAGTGATGATGCTCAGTAGGCTACTGTGTTCATCCTAGACTTGCTGGGATCATGTGACATTTAATAAGATATCTTTTATCTCTGATGCCTAACCATGATGGAAATGCATGTTTTGGATGAGTTTATTTGGCTTCATGCCTTGGAGTTGTGTATTTTTCAAATTTACTGTTTCTCACATGGCTTATGGTAGCATGGGCTCTCTTAACATCTCACTGTTTTTCCATCTGCTGTGAAACTCATTCTTCCCATGAGGTTTACTATGGTATCTTACAGAAGTTTTATACCTTCCAAATCCCAGTGATTCAGGCTTGCCTTATTATTTTTTTAAATTTTAATTTTATTTTACCATAACTGAGTTTAACTCTTGTCTTGATCTTTAGTTGTTTTTCTAGTCTTGGTGATTCTAGTCTAGTTTGGGACTAGGGCTAGTACTCAGAAAACTTGATGAACACAGTGATTTTGGATACTTAAGGAAAGAGAATGGTTTTGGTAAAGTGTCTGGAATCTTTCTGAAATAACTGAACTAGGTTCATGTGCTTATTATAGTACAGGAGAGCTGTTTTGATTCCTGTGGTTTTTTTTTGACCAGAGTAGATTCTGCCTTCTGTATAAACCAGGGATGGTTCTTTCTTCCTGCACACTCAGATGTACAAATCAGATCATTAACCACTGAAGTAGGTGTAATGGGCTGTGAATTTCTGCTTTCAGTGAGGTCCCTTTTCTGGATTATGTATGAAAATATGGAAAGGATGCATAATAGACAAATAACATCCTTAATTTTCCTCCTGCCCTTTTATTGGTGTAGGCAGAGTGGGTTGATGGCTTATTAATGAGATCAGTTTGGGAAATGTAGTGGCTTGGGCTCGGCACTGGTGAAGACAGTGACATTTTGCCATTAGCTTTGATGGAAGCAGAGTTGAAACTTGCATTTGAGATTTCAAAAGTAGTTAGATTCAATGTTGTTATGGGCTGGATATTTTGCTGTCCTTTGTCTAGGTCCTTCAATTTCCTATTTTCTTGTCTAAGCAGTGGTGCTGGTTTGAATCTATGAATTCAAGGCTTATAGTCTGGCTTTGTTTATTCAGTGAGTGAATGTTTTCCCTATTGACATGAAGCCCTTGCCAAAGGTCATCTGTTAGCTGCAGTGTGTAGTAAAACCTCAGTCCCATGAGGAATTCTCCTACTGTTTTCTCCTGGTATTATGTAGCTTACACTGCTCAGAAAAATCCTCTTCAGCCTCTTCAGTAACAGTGTTTCCACTGTGCGTTCATGGATTTTGTGTGCAGAGAAGGGGCTATTGCAGAACTATCTGAGAAACTTTCTTTCCTTATTCAGTATGGTGAGGTGGTTGGCATGGAAAAAACACCCATTATAATAGATCCTGAGGAAGGCTGGCTGTGTTTGATTTCTCTTACGCATGGAAGTGTTACTTAGTGTGCTTTCACACAGCACTTAAAAGATCATTAAAATTGAAACTCCTGTAGTTTTGATGATAAGAGTTACCTTTTTGTGAAACATGAGCAGTTAGTTAATCCAGTGACCAAACCCTTGTGTATGTGGACATAGAAGTGTGCATTTAAGACGCTTGTTCTGACGTGTAAGATGACACAATGAAGAAAGGGAGATGGGTGATATATGGCAGGGATTGTCTTACTCCTCACCTTTGTAGCTTCTTTGTGGCATGGGAGGGACCTGGAGAAAGCTGCCCATACTCTTTTTTTTAAATTCAATAAGTTGTCATCAGAGCTGAATTAAAGAACACTGGTAAAAATACATCACACTGCCACTACACTAATTTTGCCAGATGCTTGCCTTACTTGGGAACAACTGGGTTAAAACCTCCAGACTCACAAGCTCATCTCTCACAGAAACTTGAATCAAACATACCTTGCCCATATAGCTTGTTGCTCTTAATTCTTTCTCTTGTGTGCAGGCTCTCTCTCTCAGGTCCAACAGTGTATAAAACCACTCAGATCCACAAATGAATTGGAAATTTCCAGGTGCTGACTTGCTGGTGCAGCAGTTTAACTTGCTGAACACCTCAGTGGCAGCTAGTTGGTCAGATATTAATATCTTGCCAATGGAAAATATCAGAACCCCTGAGAACTGAATATTAATCTATGTGGGTATGTATGTGGTCTGTGTCTTCTAGGGAGGCTGTTGATTAAAGAAATCACATCTGTCTGAGTGTTAAAATGATAATATTTACATTGCTGCGTTATAGGAAATAAATCTGGATTTTTTTTTTTTTTTTGGTCATGAGTTTTAGCTGTATATCTCACAGTTTTTGTGAGGGGTTTTACTTATTGCCTTCTGACCTAAAGTGGAGTTTGGGGATAGTCTGATAGGATCCTCACAAGAAGTTCATACTCCTGCCTGTGTTTCTTCTTTAGTTTTCAAGGGAACATTTAAATGGAATGGTAGTTAAATTATCTTGGTAGTCTGGCTTTTCTAACAGATTAATAAATGGCAGTCACTATTTTTCTTTCTTTTTCTTCTTTTTTTTTTTTTTTTTCTTTCATAGAAAGAAGGAAGAGTGTCTAACTTCACCATCTTTTATATTAAAACACTAACATTTGCTTAAAATGATCCTCTCTGTATTCTTACCTCAGGAGATAAGATTTTAAGCTATTTGCTGGGAAGATTGGTTCAATTTTTACCATTATGCATATTCTGCGTAATGTCTGTTATTCATTGCTGTGTCTCAGAGAGGTTCTATTTGGGCAGATTCCTTAATGTATCATTAACTGAAAAGAGAAGACAAACAGATAATTAAAGCATAATCAATTCAGTTATAACTTTCCAATGAAAGCTTTGGACAGTTACTTCACTTGTAAAATTATTTTTAAAATTTTTAATAGAGAGCTTATCTCATCCTGTGCTTTTGAGCAGGGCTTTCTGATCCTCAAGATGTTTCTGTGGGCTGGTGTGAAGCAGTGCTGCTCTTACAGACTGTAACCTTACCCTCTTTATTCCTACCATGTTTGTGCACACAGTGAAGGAATGAGCAGTGTTGGAAGGCCTTTGCATCAGTTTGCTTCAATTTGTCTACAATTAATGTCCACATTTGCAAATTCTGAGTTAATGACATAGGTCTTAACTTCCCTGTCAGACCTAGTACAAGTCCTTCATCTCTGCAACCCAGAAAGATTTATTGACTTTTATTTTTCATTGCTGCTGTGCAGTTGGCAGTGGAAAAATATCTGCTGTACCTGTAAATCTTACTGTGTTGAAATTAGTTGATTTGCACAGGTATAATATATTCTGGTGTCAAAGCACTATCTTGTCAAAGGAACACAGGTTTCTCTTTTCCCTTTTCTCCTGTTACAATATTTCTGAAAGTTGACAGAGACTCTGTCAAACTGTTTCAAGGCAAAAAGGTATAATTTGTTTGGAATGTAGTGAATGATTATGCAGGCAAAAATCATTCAGCCACACTGAGAGATTTGCTTGGGAGAAGAAACAACAGCTTGTTCTGCAGGCTCTGCTGTGTGTACGTGGCAGTATGCTTCATTTTGCAGAGGCTTATGCCAGCAGAAATCAGGTAACCTAACCAGTGTGGGTATCTAGGACATTAACTTCAAAGGGTACATCCCAGACTATTGGCAGAGCTCCTGGTCAGTTATTAATCTGCAGAAAGTCATTTATTGATGCTCAGGGGAAAGGATGTTATGAAGTGGCTTTTTTTGAATGCTGGATGGAAGGCAGGTAAGTGCAGTGCAGCCAGTACAGGCACACCTCAGTTAGGAAATGAGAAACAAAACAGACCCAGGAGAGTGATCACAGAAATTGAGGATTGAGTGGCTTTTATTTTCTGGTTCATTTTGGAAGAGTTTCCTGGAGGTTTGTCACAGAAGCCTGCAAATTATAATTTCTATATCCTAGGTCTGTCTACCTGGTCCCAGCATTCCAGATCTCAACATCGTAGGACTTCGTGTTCCAGGGATGAAGACCGGAAACCTTCTGAGGTATTTCTGGAATTGGACTTGCATTTTGTTACATCTGTCAAAGTACCTGTGCACACAATATATATATACGTGTTTTCTGGTAGTGGATAATTTTTTTCTGATTATTTTTAAAATTTTTTTTTTTGGCTGGCACATACCTCTCTTCCCTCACCCCATCTTCCCCTCTCCCCCCTCCCCAGAAGATTAGAGAGCTCAGCTGTTGGCACAGCTATGCCACCACCAGTTTCTATCTCTGAATTTTGTTGTAGTCTGACACCCATTCAGCATAGCTGAGGAGTCTTCTTGTGCTATTTTAGGCATCAGGGTTTATTTGCAGCTTGATTTGTGAACAGTGGAAATTTACATTAGGTGCATTTATTTCATAGTTTGTACTGGGGCTTGGTGTGTGTGATCTTTGCTAAAGTGCTTGTCAAACTAGAAATCTGCTTCCTGACAGTTCTGCCTTGTCTAGTGCTTTGGAGAAATACTTTCAGGGGAGATAAAAATCTTTGAACTTTCCAGGTTGGATCAGCTGTTAGTAATACACAAAATATGATCCATTTCTTTGGAAATGTTCTTGCTGAATCTTCCTGTCTTCAGGCAAAATACAACACTGCAGACTTTGTAGAAGCTGCAAAGAAAGGATTAGCTCTGGGAGATGGAATTTCTCATTTATTGTACTTGCCTACTACATGTATTCCTTACATATTAGTGAGTAGTGTTGAGGAAAAACTGCTTTATTAATCTCTCTAATGACGGTGTACCTAAGTCTCAGTGAAGAGTTTTCACAAGAATTCTGTTCATTGTTGAGTGTGAAGTATGCCTAGTTTGGTGGTTCCCAAACTCCTTTGATTGTTGGCTATTAAAGACCTTTTTTTTTTTTTTTTTTTTTTTTTGAATGTGAAGATCCCTGGTGAATTTATTCTTGTTGGCAATAGGCTTGTTCTCCTTAGTTACCTTTTGTACATCCCTTAGAAGTAGCCCCTATACCTGCTTTTGAGAACTACCTCACGAAAGTCTATCAAGAAATTATCTGAGATAATTAGGAGTCTTGCTGATGGGTTTTTTGTGTGCTTCTGTTTTCTTCTCTCCCTTACCTTGCTTTTGCTGTCAGGATCTTTGCAGTTTTGTGCTGTTCTCTCACGCTTTCTCAGTCTGGATGAGCTTCTCTTGTGCTTCCCTTTAGCTCTGCTCCACAGCCTTTTCCCTGTGTTGTCCCTGCTCGCTGCAGCAGAAGTGCGCTGGCAGGGAAGTGACGCTCGGAAACTCCCTGGGTGAAATCGTGGCCTCATTGAAGTTGGTGGCAGAATTCCCACTGACTTCAGCATGGCCTGGGTTTCACCCTTTAGCTTTGAAGTGTTCAGTGCTTCTGAGAGCCAGCAGTTCTGTAAGCTCTGCTTTCCTTCAGGCACTCCGATTGCATCAGCAGCTAGAGCAGAAAGAATGGTGTCATGAGCCCATTGGCCTGGGAAGGAGTTTCTTGGATGTCAGGTGCTGCATTAGCTTTGCTTCTGAGGGAGTTTTGTGACAAATTTATCCAAGAGCCTGAGTTATTTTGGCTCTGAGATTGAGCAAGGTCTGTGTCCCATTTTATATTTTTAGTCTTCTTTTAATTTGATTTTTGATTGCTTTAAGTCAAATCACTTAAAAGTGCAGAATCCCCTGGCCAGCTTGTTTGTTTTGTGAGCCCATTTACTTTGTGGCTGACTTTTCATTTCTTGATTGAAGCCTCACAGGACTTGTAATTGAATTATTTTAAACATTTCATTATATTTCATTACCAGCATTCACCCTGTTCTTCATATGGCAATCTTTTTCTTAACTTTTTAATGTTGGCGGTTTTTCTGAACATGTCAAGACAAGTGTTATGAAAAATGTCGCTATTTTAATGACAAAACCACAGTAGAAACAGAAACATACGTAGACTGAAGTGGGACTGTATGTGTGTGTTGAGAGGGAGGGGAGGTTTTGAGATGCACAGTGTGGCAAGGCAAATCACAGTGGAAACTATTCTCAGCAGTGTAATTAGCCATCAGATACACTAAAATACTTCCCAAAACTCCTGGGGTTTTCAGGTGTGTGAGTAGTGGATGGCAGAAGTGGCTGCTTGGGTAGCTGTCTGTGTACAGCTGGTTGTGCCTCAGCCGCATGCAGCAGGGCTGGGTAACAGCATGACCATTGGTTTGAGGCTGGGAGGATGGGTCACTGCCCCCTAAGCAGCCTCACAGGGGAGTCTGGGAGCACTGCCCTGAAAATCCAGTCTTTTATGCTGCAGCGTGGGGCTCTGTGGATGTTGGTTCTGACCACCACAGACTGAGAAGTCTGCTGGGAACTCTACCTGTTGTCTCCTTGTCCTGGTGGTGCTTATTTTCTGTCCCCTGGTTGCTTTTTAACCCTTTCCTTTGAATGAGGCATGGAGTACTTTGAAATCAGTATTGTGGAGGTGAGGAAGGAGCAGGGTGGGAAGGGCTGGAACTCGTGTTAGCGAGTGCAGGCTTGTTGTTGGGAGCCTGTGATAGCAGCACTTGGCTTTCTGCAAGGCCAACAGGCTGAAGCTGCCACAGCAGTGCCACAGCAGGCCTGACACAGGAGTGAGTCCTATTTTATTTCATTCTGTGGCTTGTTGAGGGCAGCATGGCTGCTTGTTCATGGCTGCTAGCCCACAGGTTGCTAAACATCCCGCTGGCTTTAGAGCTGGATGCCTTTGTAAAGGCAAAGGAAAATTACAGCTGTGACACAGAGGTGTCTGTAGCTGATCAAATAAATACCTGCACTGAACGGTGAGCTGCCACCAGAATTCCAGTTTGGGTCTTTTTTTTTTAATCTTTTGGGTTGTTTTTATAAGTACTTGCATAAAGAGTCATCTCCATAGAATTTCCTCTTGTGGCTTGTCATGGTGGAATCACACCTTGATTTCCACCACAGGGAATTTCTACAATGTCTTGGTATGAGTCAGAGCTCCAATAATTAAAAAAAAAAAATTGAAAAAACCTGGGAGCACAGATGAATCTTCCTTGTGGTGCTGTTTTACAACTGGAAGCTCCTGCAGCTTTTATTGCAGCCAATATGGAAGTAAAAGTGGGTAACACCTTTTAAAACAAATCTCCAGTGCAGGAGGAGTGCCAGGACCTGTAGTGCAGTTAGGTGAGAGTCACCCTGTCAGTATTTGTGCCTTCAGCCACCCCTTTCCCTGCCATGAAGCTAAACCCTGTTGTGCAGTGGGCTGGGCTAGTACACTGGTGGTACAGTGACCTTGTTCCACTTTGTGCTCCATGGTTACCCTGAAGCTGTGAATTGTAGAGTGTCAATATCAAATGTCAGTGTCTCTATTTTTCTCTGTTGGTCACTCTCTTTGCAGGTGTTCAGAACGGACCTGATCACTGCCATGAAGTTACATGACTCCTTCCAGCTGAACCCTGATGAATACTATGTGCTGGCAGATCCCTGGAGGCAGGAGTGGGAAAAGGGAGTTCAGGTGCCAGTTAGCCCAGGGACCATCCCAGAACCAGTAGCCAGGTATAGTTTGGAGGAGTGGGAACAAATACATACATTTGTGCTAGCAGCTTATGTCTACATTGCCTTGGCTTCCTGAGCTTCATTACACAGTGCCCAGCTAGGAATTCTCTGATTCTCAGAGATGAAGAGCAACCTTCCTCACCTTTTGGAATGGTCAGAGAGGTCAAGGGTCAGGCCTGTTCTGCGCACGTGAGATACAAATGTCAGAGAACTGTTTTTGACAATAAGCTAGCATGAAATGTGATGACAGAACCTTAAAAATAGCTTCTATTTTTAAGCCAGACTTGAGCTCACTAATTGCTGGAAGAACCCTTGTCTGGTGTTCCCTCTGCTTATTTCCTTCCCATAGGTTCTTTTCAAGGAACAGTTGGACAAACCTGGCTTAACAGCTAGAGAAAACACAGCATTTATTTTGTTTCCATAGTTTTTTTTTGTGATTTCTTTTATTAACCTAAGAAATTTGTTTTACAACCTTTCAACTGTTTCAAGAACTGTCCAGATGTTCATGTAACTAAATAATGTGAGATTTTCTAGCTCTTATCCAAAACCCCCTTATTTTCCTTGCCATTAGATGCTATTTCCTGTTTCAAATTAAACACTGCAGTTCTAAGGGCAGGAGTGTGCTGCAGCCCATTTTATGCTTACTAGGGATTGGAGAAAATAAGAACAAGGATTTTTGCCATTTAATCATTCTGCATCTCTCTGAGTCAGTCTAGGCTGCCCCATAAGGCATAACTGAATGACTTTGGTGGGACCACAGAAGCTCAGTCCTTGATACATAGCAAAAAATTTGTGATGGTGGAACACTCACTGCTTCTTGTTTTATCTGTATCTGTCAGCTTTAGCCTTGGATTAAGGGGGCCACAGGAATGTTTGTTAGTGCTGTTTTTGTTCTGTGCAGCAACCTGCAGAGTGCCCCACTAGGTCTGTGCAAGGAGCAGCTAACCTGTACATCAGGTAAACCCTGTCCTTCCTTCTTCTAAAGGATTGGACCCAGAGCTCCAAGGACAACCTGGCATTTTGCTCTCTGCTCTGCGGTTTAGGACATGGGAACATAGCCTTTCTCTGTTCCACACTGACCTCTTCCAGTCCCTGCAGAGGCACACACACACACAGTATATGTGCACTCACATTGCCTCCTCCTCACTGATTCCTCTGGTAAGCATCTCCCAAGGCTGTGGGAGGGCCAGGACTGGTGGGACTTGAGCAGAGGAAAAACCTCCCAGAAGATCACTGCCCTGTGTCTGTCAGGGAGGTGCTTTGGTGGCTGTAGCAGATTCAGGTAACTCACTTAGGAGAGAGCTGTTCTCTGCCAAAGGCCAATAGAGATGCTGCTCCAAATTTAAGATGATAGAAGACAGAGAAAGAAGGCATCACAGTTGCAGGTATTGGCAGAGCAGGCAGTGCTCCTTGTTTTCTGCTGAGCTGTCTTGTGTAATCCTGCTGCTGAGCACCTGCTGGTCAGAGGGGCCCACTGATGCCTGGTTATTGTCTTTTTTGCTTCCTCACTTTTGGAGAGCTCTACCCTGGAGTACAGGAACTGCTCTGTGCCTGATTTTGGGAAGGAAGGGGGAGTGTTCTGTACATGGAATAAGCAATAGATAGATCACAGCTGGTGTAGGATAGAAGCCAAAGCTGTACAGGGAGCTAGTGCTAGTAAGGAACATAACAGTGAATAAAAGGTGTGGCCTGGTAGTGACTGGTGAGGGCAGAGGAGGAGAAAGGAACAAGGCTATGGGGAGATTCCCTGTAAACACGTGCTCAGTTGGACAATTCAGCTGAATGCTTTTCATGTGTAGTAAGGGTAACTTTTTTTTTTTTCCCCTTCTTTCTAGCACAGAAATAAGTCCAGGCAAGGGAGTTGTTTTGAGTTGTTTTGAGGTCAGAGTCACTGTTTGTTTCTTCTTCTTGTTTCTACTGTGGCAGGGTGCTGCCCAGAGGTTATGATTTCCACAGAGAGGAACTCTGGAAGGAATTTGTGATAAAGCAGATTTGGAGAGCAGTGCCCAGTTTAAAGTACATTCTCTGGGAACACACGGTAGTCTGTAACGTTTGAACACTGTGCAATGTGACCAGAAACAGCTTCGGGAGTGCAGTTAGGCTGGTCATTCACATTTGTATTTTTCACAGCACCTCAGAAGCTCCAAATTCAGTATTTGGCTCTTTCTCACCATTTCTCATTGCCTGATTGCCTGAAATAAGCTACAAGAGGGGAAGCTTTAGGGATGTGCGAAACTGAAATAGGTAGAGGATTTACAGAGATCTGTTTGTGCAAATACAGCAGTGGCAGAGCAAGGTTTCTGCTAGGATTTAACACGTTGGACCTCAGATGGGGGCAGAACAGAATGGGGTTTGGAGGCTGTCCTGCTCCTTGTGGAGCTTAGGCTGTTCCTAGCAGAGTTTTTGACAACACAGGGTGTTGCAGTCTCCTGCCTTGTACCACTAGCACCCCAAAAGATCATCTCAGTGGTAGTGCAGGAGGCAGGCATTTGGCAGTGTGGCCTGTTGCTCCTGGAGCTACCAGGGTTGTGTTGTGAAGCAGGTTTCATCCAAGTTCAATTTGAATGTGTGCTGTTAACTATGAGAAAGGGCAATGTCCTCTACTGAGACAATCAGAAATACTTTATTTTTCCTTGAATGTTCTTGTGGTCAGTATTTTAGTTAAACATTGATTTAAATAGAGTGTTAAACCTGAGGTTAATGTGTGTATATATGGCAGCCGCTATGTAAATACAGCGTCCCTGCTTCGGCTTTAAACAGGTGTGAATTTCAGGTAAGAGTGAGCACAGCTCTGTCCTCTAATATTTAATTTTATTTAGAAATCTGGCAATGAATTGGATTTCTAGACAGCCCAGTTAAGTCCTTACAATACCACCAACCAGTTATGGAAGCGCACGGAATTGTTTTCCCATCTCAGTGATGCCAGGTGATTGCTGGGATGGTTAGGTGGCTGCTGCTGGTGGTTTTTAGTCACTTAGAGTAAAGCATTTGGAATTCTCTAGAGCTGAGCCTCTCAGCAGCCCGGCACTCCTGTCTGTTTCAGAGTTGTGTCCGAGACAAAAGCTGTCACTTTCACGCGTCCCAGGAAATTCATCATTTCCTCTGGTGCGGAGCCTCCAGAGCTGGGCTATGTGGATATTCGGACCCTGGCAGACAGCATGTGCCGCTATGACCTCAACGATGTGGATGTAGCCTGGCTGCAACTTGCCAATGAAGAGTTCAAAGAAATGGGTAAGCAATGAGTGATTTGTTGCCTTTTAATTTTTTTTTTTTTTCTTTTTAAAGCTGGAAATCTTGCGAATAATTTCAGGGAGGGTAGCAGTGGGAAGAAATAGTAGATGTATGAGGAGATAGTAATCATATGAGTTGGGGTAGCCATGGGAAAGCAGACCTGATGTGGTAAGCCCTAAGGTAGATGCCTTCATAACTTCTGTGTTGTACCTGCTTTGACCTGGTCAGAATCTGGCCACATGTTTTTTTTCTCTGCTGATTTCCATCTGACAGAGTTCCCAGTTTGTTATCTTGGTTCTCAAAGGGAACATCAGAGAGACCACTCAGGTTGTTATTCCAGGTAGTCTTATTTATTTATTTTTTTCTTAATCACAAATCTGTGTCATCCATTGTAACTCGTGGTATTCAGTGCAGAGAAGGCAAGACAAATTGTTTGGCAGGTTTAGAGAATCTGTGCCAGCTGAGCAGCGCAGGGAATGGGACAGTAAGGAATTCCTGCACTGATTTATTGGAGAGAGCTCCCAAGTCTCACCATGACTGTGCTGTAGTTCCAAAGCAGGAGGAAGAGCTGTCAAAAGGGGAGCTTTTCTGCAGAATGGGCTGTGTGTGGGAAAGGACAGGGGAGAGGGGCAAACTGGTAAGGGGAGTGCTTCAGGAGAGGGTTTCAGTGGAACTGAACCTGATATAAGTAAGCACAGAACTTCTACCATGTTGTTTGGCTGATGGAAGAAGTTTGGACATGTTGGTGAACACTTTTGGTTTTTGTTTTGGCACTGTGTCAGTTCCCTGCTTTGGGTTGCAGTTCAGTCAAACGCATTTTGCCTGGCTGTAGCCCATAGGTGGCATGGCTGAAGAACTGGTAAACCACAAAATGACCATTTATAACTCAGTTTCTGCTTTCTAAACCTATACATGAAAGAAACAGATGATGTCTTGGCCTTGTGTCTTATCCAGGACTTTTTCCAAATGTCACATCAGCCCTGCTCAGGTTTAGTGTTGGGCTTAGAGGATTTCAGTTTTCAATTCCAGAGTTTAGGTTATCTTCAGGAGAACAGCAGCAGCAAGTTCCCTTGGCTTTCCTTGAGGAAAAAATGCTCTTTTTAATGTTTGTTTGGTGTTCTTCTATCCAGTCTGTCTGTCTTTTGCCAAAACCAGATGAGGGCTCCTACAGTGGGGTGTGAGCAGCACAAGAGGGGCAGATTTGTACCTCTGCAGGGAGCCCCATTCTGTTACATCAGCATAACCTTTAAAAGTGCATGCTGCACATGGCACAGTGAAAAGCTAGAATTTGTTGGATCTTGTGTTTTGGTGTAGTTTCTTGTAGTTTGTTTGCTCTAAATGATTAGCCACTCGGTTTTGCTGTATGCACAGGGAAGGGAATGCTCCTGTCAGTAGCAGGCAGCATGTTGGGGGTCTTGAAACACGTACATGGGTGCTTGGTCAGACACTGCACACTACAGACAGTACAAATGGGCATTTGAAAAGTGAGCTGCTGCCTGATTTGCACCTGGAGCACTTCCTTATGGCATCCCTGCAGCCATGAATTCCCTGTGTTTTCTTTGATCCCTGTAGGATTGCTTCAGGTACTGAGAATGTATAGTGGTTCTGTAAAAGAATGACTGTAAACATCTGAAGAGGAGCTGCAGCCACTGCTTCCCTTTCTGTAACCCTTGCAAATGCACAGGCAGTCACATCTCTAAGGGTCACTTACCAATTGAGAGCAGATAGAGTTCAGCTGCAAGCTGGTGTAAAAACCTGCCACCATCTGCTTTGCTGGTGCAGCAGTTCTGGGTTGCAGGGCAAAATCCTTTCATCAGCAGGATTTTGGTTGTTCCCTCTTGCTACTTTTCAGCTGCTCAGTTTGGGTAGCACAGGATGCATTGACCCCTGCTGTAAGGATTTACCTGTCAGAAAGGGAAGCTGGGAGTACTTTTGTGGAGTGTTTGACTTCTGATCTGGAGGAGCTAGAGAGGTATGTTATTCTTTGTTTTGTGAAATTTTTGGCTATGTTTTTCATTGGGAGAGCTGAAAGGAGAGTTTTCTTCTTAAAACACCTATCCTGAGGTTGCCATCTCCTCTCTGTCTGTCCTGGTTTCACAAGGATAGAGCTAATTTCTTCTCAGTAGCTGTTACAAGTGCTGTAGTTTGGATTCCTAATGAGAATGGTGTTGATGTTTTGATCAGTGATAACACACTGATATTTTGGGGTCTGTGGTTATCCTAAGTCAGGGGCATTTTTTCTCCTTGTGTCATGCTTTGTCAGTGAAGAGGTGAGCAAAAGAAATTGGGAGGGAGCATAGCCAGTACAGGTGCCAAAGGGATATTTCACATGACAGAGGGTCATGCCCAGGATATATAAACTGGAGGAGTTACCTGTAAGGGGAGACCCTTCTATTTCAAAGCAAATCTGAATTATAAAATATCACAACATAATGGGTCTGTAGCTGCATCATGAATAATTTTCTGATCAATGCTGTTGGAAAAGAGCAATTTTCAGATTAGATATTGCATTTAATCATTGTCCCAGCTTTGATGTTGCATTTATTACAAACTATGTTTTTCACTTCTTAAAAGAAAATAATTGATTGTTGTAGCAGGGTCTGATGGAGACCTCAGTTGGGATTGTATCCTGTTGGATTGGAACTTGTTGTTGGATTGGATTGGATTGTTGTTGGATTGGAACCAACAACTATTGTTAGAAACTGCAGTTTTGCTCCAACTACCATAGCAGATTTTGTCACTGATTTTATCCCCCCGCTCCATCACTTTTGGCTCAAAATACTTTCAAATCTTTCATCAAAGAGTCAACATCTGGGGGGAAAAATTGGAGCAAAAGCCATAGATGCTGCTGTCCCAGAAGGAAAAATGAGAACAAGACCAGGAAGCCAGAATCAGTCTTGGAAAGTTTTTCTTAGAATTTGAAAGATTTGGACACTCCACTTTTGCTAGTTTAGTACAGTTGTAAGACAACTTTGCCATTTTTTTCCAGTTTCCCTGGTTTATGCTGGAACAGGCCTGATTGTCTAGGAATGAAATGTGTCTGTGGGGGGATTGGCTGTGTCTACTCAGCTCTTAAGGAAGAAGGTGGAGCTGTTTGTGGTGATGGTTCTCACTCTTTAACTCTGTGAACAACTCCTTTTTCCCAGGGATGCTGGAGCTGGACGAGTACACCATGGAAAGGGTGATGGAGGAGTTTGAGCAGCGCTGCTACGACAACATGAATCATGCCATTGAGACGGAAGAAGGGCTGGGGATTGAGTACGACGAGGATGTTGTCTGTGACGTCTGCCAGTCTCCAGATGGAGAGGACGGCAATGAAATGGTGTTCTGTGACAAATGCAATATCTGTGTACACCAGGTATGGCAGCAGTAGGGGGTCACACAAACTTCTCCACAAGGGGCAATCAGTAGGGACACAGGTCAGGTTTATTCATAATTTAACGGAGAACCTGCTGAGCTGTGCTGAGGAGTTGCTACTGTGTGTCACCTTTCTATGGTAGTTCAGAAGTGTTCTTAACATATAAGAAGAGATACAATTTTAGCCTATTTGTTTCCATGGATGCTTCTTACTGTGGCAGGTGCCTTCCCATCAGCCTTTCTTTCCCAGCTTCAAGGAGTTTCTGTTGTCATTCGGTGTTTGCAAAAACTCGTCTGGTGAGCAGGAAACACATTTTCTGGCATGTGTTACTTAACTGCTTTTGTACTAATGATAAGGACTAGGTCTGTGACAGCTGTAAGTACAAGTGACTATCCCACAAGATACACAGAGTAAAGTTTGTATCTTCAGATCTGTGGGGTTTCTCTAATCACATCAAACCTGCAACTTAAGCGCATAAAGCTGATAATTGGCACAGAGGACTCTGTATAGACGCAATCTTCCGAAAAATGTGCTCTTAATTAGTTACCATCCTGCACTTTTCCCTCTGAGTAAAAACAACTTGGAGAGTTGTGAGAGGCTCTGTGTTACCAGCTAAGAACCAAGGTGGTGTTTGCTTTGTTCCCTTTGCCCCTGCTGCGTGTGGGGACACAGGCGTGCTACGGGATCCTGAAGGTGCCCGAGGGCAGCTGGCTGTGCCGGACCTGCGCGCTGGGCGTCCAGCCCAAGTGCCTCCTGTGCCCCAAGAAGGGCGGCGCCATGAAGCCCACCCGGAGTGGCACCAAGTGGGTGCATGTCAGCTGTGCTCTCTGGATTCCAGAGGTGGGTGCTGGTCTGCTGCTCCTGGGATTCTGGGAGAAAAAAACCTTCTTAAAGCATTGTTCGGCTTAGGAGTGAAGTATAAAAGCTTCTTGGTTAGGTAAAAAGTCTGGCAGGGATGATGCTTCACCCATAAAGAAACTAATTAAATCCCCTTTGTCAATTAGAATTAGGCCTTGGAAAATGAGGCCTTTGCTGCTGGCAAAGCTCATTTAACAAGGACACCAGATACCATTTCACTTTGTAAACAGAACATTAAAGGTGAATCAGGAAAGTCTGAATCTGACAGAATTCCTCTGGGTTCTCAGAGTCAAAGTGTTCATCCTGTGTGATAAACTGGTGAGCTTCACCTTCAAACTGGTTTATTTGGTCACAAAGTGAGAAACTGATTTTTTAATGTTTTAATAATTGTAGATCCTTATATAAACTGAGGAATTTGGGATAGACTAAGCTAGGTATACACACAAGGAATTTGACTTTTTAAATAAAACTGTTTCTCTTTTCAATTAACAGTGTCATAGTCACTCCAGTTTTTTGACCATTTTTCTCTTAGGTGAGCATTGGAAGCCCTGAAAAAATGGAGCCCATCACAAAAGTTTCCCACATTCCCAGCAGTAGGTGGGCACTAGTGTGCAGCCTTTGTAATGAAAAAGTTGGAGCTTCTATACAGGTAATTTAACCACACAAATATCCACGTTTTCTTTCATCAGTTTTTAGTAGATAGGAAAATGTGTTACTGGTTGTTACTATTGACAACTGAACTCCACCAGACCATTTTAGACTGGGCAGTGTTGTTTCATGAGCATATTTATATTGGGTTGTTAGCTGTATGCACCTGTAGATCCTTTACAGTGGAAAACCACTCAGAAATGTTCAATAATCCTTTTAAGAAAAAGATTAAAATTAAGAAAGACTGAGAAAACTTATCACCAAACCTCAGATTTTTGAAAGAGGAGACACTGGGACAGCAGACAAGACTCTGATCTCCCTTATTTGAGAATAAATGATGAGGAAATGTAAAGACAGGTGACCCATTTGGGGCAGTGTTGTGCTTGTGTAGGAAAAGAAAGTAAGATGTAGCTTAGCTTTGTGGTGATGCTCCTCATCCTCAGAGCACTTCCTGAGACAGCAGCAAAAATCCTCAGGAAGCTCCCTGAGGCAGAGGGATGATACTACAGTATCGCAAAGAGGCTGAAGTAGGGCTCGCTCTTCTGGAGCTAGCCCTGGTGTTAGAGGATCCACAGTGGTCAGACCAGCTTTATGACACAAAAATTTCTCAAGTCCTACACTGCTTTGTAATTAGTTTATATCCATTTACCTTTTCTCCTCTGGCCCAAGTTATTTGATTGAGGCTGCCAGGAGGAGCTGTAAACCAGCAATGCAGCAGTAGTTCCAGTGAAACCTATCACAGTCCACTTCCATGTGAGGAATGTATGAAATAGTAAGTGTTAACTAGAGAAAATAAATCTATCCACAGCATATAAATTTGCAACCCTAATCCCTTCCTGCAGAGCTATCCCCTTCCTCTTGGCTGCTGTTATGTAGCTGAAACTGTTTTTGTCTGTTCTCCAGGCCACCTTCTGATATGTACACAACAATTAGGAAAAGTGGCAGCTGGAAGTGTGTGTCAGGCTGGTCAGGGAACAGCTGCAATAGGCTGGGAAAAACAAGACTGTGTATTCCCCCAGGTTCAGCAGATTTCCTCCCACTGAGACAGGTTTTCCCTTCTTCTCCCAATAAAACATGAGCTGCAGTAAGACCTAATAATGGTTAAAGCACTTCTCTGTACTGCCCAGTGTTCCAATTGGGATGCTCCTGGCCTGTTTGCTAGTAGGAGACAAAACGGCAAAACATGCTTCGGTATTTTTTAATTCCTTTTCTGTGTTGCTTTTATTAAAGACTGTTCATATGAAACCTGTGTGGTTTCAACCCTGCCATACCTTTATTAGCCATCTGGCTGCTGAGTCAACCTGAGCAGGAAAACCCAGAGGACAGAGAGATTTGGCTTCTTTACAAAGCACTGTATAAACATTCCCTTGCACTATGTTGCTCTTTCAGGGTCGGTGGCTTGGGTTAAGCATAGTTCTGTTTCCTAGTTAGGAGCACTAATGCTCATTGCCACTTTAAATCCTGTTCACCAGAGGTGTGAGTGGGTCCACACACCTATGTATGTACGTGCATTTGTGTATATATACGTATTTATATGTATTTTGACCTTTCAGCTGGTGGTATGTATGATAGCATTTTGCAAAAGGAAATTTGATATAATGGACATGAAGTGCTGAATTGGTACCCATCATTCTATGATGGCTGGGTTCACTGAGTAAGAAGAAAAATGACATTTGAATTTCCTGTTCTCCTCTCCAAGCTATACTCAGTGAAGTAATAGTTGACAGTGATTTAATATTTGACATTATAAAATTGGGATAATGGGGGAAAATTCCCTTTGGTTGAGGCCTTTTGGATAGCATGGGTCCAGGTGCTGGGAAAGATTTAATTAAAAGTCTCAGACTGGCCTGGAGCCACCACGATGTTTTCCCCCCCTTGTGCTGGCACAGAATGCTTTACTTCAGGTAATGGTGCTGTATGCAAATGGCTCTGGTGTCAGTAGGAGTGTTTCTCTTGTGGCTTTTTGTGCATGGAGCAGTGTGCTGGGGCTGGAGGGGAAGTTAAACATTCCTGTCCCTCTGGGCCACTTGATCCTTGCCTGGCCTGAAAGAACTAAGTCATAACCCTAATTAAAGACAGCAAGGAAGTAAGTGCAGCTTAGAAGCGGAGCGCAGTGACAGGGTACTTCTTCCAAAGCAGCCCCAATTTCTCCAATAGTTTTAGGCAGTGTGGCTTCTTAACTTTGTATTTATCTGGTGAATTGTAATTTATTTTCTCTAGTGTTCGGTGAAAAACTGCAGAACAGCCTTTCACGTCACCTGCGCATTTGACCGTGGCTTGGAGATGAAGACCATCTTGGCAGAGAATGACGAGGTGAAGTTCAAGTCGTATTGTCCCAAGCACAGCTCCACCAAGAAAGTGGATGCTGAGACTTTGAGTGAAAGCCCAGGTCAGGAGAACAGGAATGGGATTCAGGACACCTCTCTTCCTGCCCACATGGACCCTTTCCACAGCATGGATCAAAACCAGGAGGAGGCCCACAGGGTCAGCCTCCGCAAGCAAAAGCTCCAGCAGCTGGAGGATGAGTTCTACACATTTGTCGAGTCTTTGGAAGTGGCCAAAGTGCTGCGGCTGCCTGAGGAGCCGGTTGAATTCCTCTACCAGTACTGGAAGCTGAAGAGGAAATCCAATTTCAACAAGCCTTTGATTACGCCAAAAAAGGATGAGGAGGACAATCTGGCTAAACGGGAGCAGGATGTGCTGTTCAGGAGGCTGCAGCTCTTCACGCACCTGCGGCAGGACCTGGAGCGGGTAAGCCCCGGCACTGGCTGTGCTGGCCATGGTTAGCCCGTTCCCAAACTTCCCCTGCCCCCCCCCTGCCCTGGAGCTGCAGCTCAGCTCTGAGCTGTGCTGTCAGGCAAGGCCATTAACAGTACATTTCTCTGGAGCACAGCAACTGCCCTTTGCACACAGGGGTCAGTCACAGGGACAGCAGGTCTTGGCATGTAGCACTCAATCACCTGCAACTGGACTGTAGTATTTTTGCTTGTGCATTTTTACTGATTAACTCTGATGGCTGTGGACTGTACTACAGCCCACAGATGAAGCCTTTTCAGCCTTTAAGGAAGTTCCATGCTCCTTTCAGCTGGTGAAAAGGATGATGAAACTTACCTTCATTTGCAGCAGATCTGTTCTTTGGTGTACCAGAGTAGGATGATGTTTCCCTGGATTGTCTTTGTAGGTTTGGGAGGTAAATGATGTTTAATTTGTTCAGGTTTTGAATGTTTGATTCAGTAGTGATCAGTTTGGTGTTTCAATAAGTACATCTCATCCTGAATTCCTTTCTTTTTGGGTTAATGTAAGAGCTCTTAGAGCCAGAAAGAACAATGAAATTAGTTTTTCATGTCCCTACAGCATGTGGCTCATGTAGGCCATGTACAAAAGCTGGCTCAGGAGGTCCTACCTCAGTAACCTGTAGGTGCACCAGAGCCTTTCTTTCATAATACTGTCTAATCTTTAAATCAGGACAGCAAGTTCTCATGGATGAACTGCATCCTTTGTAAAGGATCCTGATGCCTAATTACTCTTAGAATGAATTGCTGTAGTTTTTCTTTTGATTTTTCTCCTAGCTTCAACTCCAGCCCATGGCCCTTCTGTAGCTATTCAGGTGGCCCAGATCCTAGCTGTTACCTGGGATCTCTGCTCCACCTCTGTTCCTGCTCCACCTTCTGAAGCTTTCTTGTCATCTTTTCTTTGATCAGCTAAATAGTTAGTTTGTAACTGGTTCCTGGATCTTAAATTATTCTGTGTGTATCCTTTACATTTCTAAATGTGATGTCAAAACAGGATACATGATTTTAGTAATATTTTTAGCGTTTTACTACTCTGTTCCCACTGACTGTACATACAGGTTAATTTGGATTTTAAAAAAGGGACCTTTGCAAAAACAAACACACTTGTTACATTTCTCCAGATCAGGCCACAAGGCTGTAATTCACAGGGCACCACCCTGTACTGAGAGAGGAGCCTTGGAATCATCCATCTGTACTTCTCAGGTATTCCCTTATCTGGGAAGTATTTAATACTGAGTACATTCAAGAATTTCCAACATTTCCCTAGATTTCATGTGTGTGTGACTCTGTAGCTGTAGAAGTTACTTCTGTGCTGTGGTTCTCCCAATCTGATGGAATAATCTGTCAATTAAATTTCCTGTCAATTCAACAGCTAATTTTCTGTTCTCTAAGAATTGTGTTGAAGATGGTTAAATTATATACTCTACTTTTTAAAATGGTGTATAGTGCTCCAGCTGAATTAATTCAAAGCACAGATAGGGCAATATCCTGGGAATACAATTCCTGTAAAATCCATCCTCTTGCTGTCTTCCAGGTGCGTAACCTCACTTACATGGTGATGCGGAGAGAAAAAATCAAGAGATCTGTTTGCAAAGTTCAGGAACAGATATTTAACAGCTACACAAAGCAGTTGGAACAAGAAAGAGTTTCAGGTATGCCTCAGTGTTCCCTTCCTCATGTTAGACCACAGGGACAGGATTTGCTTACAGGCTGTGAAGGACATGCATTTGCTCTCATTTCATTCCTCAGAAAGATGAATACCTTCAAAATTACTGCAGTAGCCAGATTATCCTTTAACTATTGAGTAACTAATAAATCATATTTTAGATGGCATCAGTGAGATCACTTGCTGGTTGCTTTTTGCCTCAGTCTCTGAGAAGTCTTTGTCTTAGTGGACAGAGTAGTGCTAGGACAAGTGTAATGAGGAGCAGCTACAGGAAAATAAAACCACACCAGCAGCATGTTGTGAAACCATGACATAGCCACAGAGTTGTGACCTCAAAGTGTGGGACAGGCGCCAAATACCCACTTCTGATGTGAACAGGTCAGGCATGTGGAGCAGAGTTGTAACAGGTACATTGCAAACCGGTATTTACGCAGCTATGGAATTGCTTGACTTGAACTTAGTGTGCTTCCATGCAGGTGTGCCTTCTTCATTCTCCTCCGTGGAAAACACAGTGCTGTTCAACAGTCCGTCTCTAGGCCCCAATGCCCCCAAGATTGAGGACCTGAAGTGGCATTCTGCGTTCTTCAGGAAGCAGATGGGCACATCTCTGGCCCGCTCCTTGAAAAAGCCCCACAAGAGAGACAGGGTAAGAGACAGGTCTGGGAATGACAGCAAATCCATGCTGAGGCAGCCCAGCCCGAGGGAAGGGGGCGCAGCTCCAGGCAGCTTTTTAAATTTTGACAAGACTTTCGCTGAGACGCGGATTGTATCGGCACAGCAGAAAAACGGCGTCGTTATCCCAGAGCACAGGAAAAGGAGAGACAATCGCCCGCAGTGCGAGGTGGCGAAGGCAGAGCTGAAGGAAAAGACTTCTAAACACAACCACAAACTGCTGAGACCCACAGAACTCTCTCAGAGGCAACTGGAAAACAGAAGGGCTGTGAACCACTCTGGTGGTAGGTCAGCGCCTGGCACTCGGAGAGATATAGTGCCTAAATGTAATGGGGGTCTGGTCAAAGTAAACTCCAATCAGACAGTAGTTAAAGTGCCTACAACGCCCACGAGCCCAGGGAAAAACTGGGGTGGATTCCGAATTCCAAAGAAGGGGGAGAGGCAGCAGCAGGGGGAGGGCCTGGAGGAGGCCTGCCGCCAGAACTCGGGCTACCCCTACCTGGGCGTGGGCAGAGTTCCAGCGAAGGAGCGGACAAAAAGCAAGTTAAAGCCTGACAGTGAGAATGACGGGTATGTCCCTGACGCCGAAATGAGCGACTCGGAGACGGAAGTGGCTGAAGAGAAGTGCAGACAGCAGAGGCTCAGTCCCAACAGCAGCATTGGCAGGAGGACAGACATTATTCGGAGAAGCATCCTGGCAACCTGACTGGACACAGGGATGGTGTCACTGCCTACAAGCTGACTCCACCTTGCTCAGTGGTGTGAGAGAGGAGCATTCTTAGAAAGAGCTAGACTGACAAACTGAAAGCCCATTTTTTCTGAGTTGTATAAATATGTTTACATGCACTTAAAGCTGTTTTAAGCTCTTTGGTTTTGTTGGTTTTGTTGTTTTTTTTTTTTCCTCTGCCCCATCCAGACCCCCTCACCCTCCCCATTTCTGTGAGAGGTTTGAGTTTCCCTTATTTGCAACTTTCCTGAGCAAGCAGAAAGGTGACATCACTACTCAAAAAGGAGTTGGAATGCACACAACTCACAAAAATCTTTTCAAGGGGGCTAGGGTGGGTAGGAGGAATCAGGCTGCATTCATCCTTTCTAGCTAAAAGGCACTGAAAATTTTACTCCCTTCCCCTGACTTCTGGAAAAGCACAAGCTCTTAATTTAATGCGTGTGTGTTGAATGGAAGATGGTGGTTAGACCATGCTGCACTGGACTGGTAAATCCCATTAGAGATGCTCCCCACCCCTGGGCAGGGGCAGCTATTTCTCCTCTCTTTGCAGAATGTGTTCTGTTGTGTTCAGTTTGAGCACAGGTGGCAGCTCAAACCCCTCCCTATGCCTCAGAGTTTACAAGTAGATGATGACCAGGCATAGCCAGGACGTTGCACTGGGGGAGGAGGAAGGGACAGGGAAGGGCGTGAAAGACTGGGACTGATAAAAAGGATGTTCCCAAATGGCTCAGTTCTGAGGAAGGGGCAGGTCTGGGGGTTCCAGCACTCCATAGAATAACTTGTCACCCATAGTCAGGCACCTGCCTGCAGGAGTGTGATGATAATGCCAGATAAAAGTTTTCTATGGCACTAGGCAGGAGGATTTCCCAAAGGCCACCACAGATGCACTAATGATAGATATGTACTGAGAGAGTCAGGCTTATAACACTAAAAGGTTGCTTTAAATGGACACGAATATATATTTTTAAATAGGGTAAAATGCAAAGGCAATACATTGTGATTAGCTCTTTACAGTCAAGCAAAGAAAAATCTATTTGGTTCTATTATGGACTAGATTTGATGGAAAAGGGAACTTGTATTCTGATTGTGTACTTTTTAAATAATAATTGCAAGTGGCAATAATGAGTAAGCTGTGAGCAATAATATGACCAGGTTGTGAGGATACTGTTTTGTACTGAGTGTAGAGTGCACACATTGCAGTGGAGCATTAGGAGCCTGTACATTTTGGAATTTTTCATAGATGTAGGAGAGGTATGTACTGGTGAAAAGGTTTTAGCAGCAATGTGTTCACAGAGAGGCGTAAAGAACCTTCTCCTCCCCTTTCCCACTCCCAGCCTGCTGTTACGGCATCCACTCATCTTGGAATGTCTGACCATTGTCTCCCGAAGAGGGAACACTGGCAACACAGAATTCCTCTGCCATAGGACTGAGGATTCAATCAGAAAATAAAAAAGGCTTAACACCCCTTCTTGCTATGCAAGGTAACATCAATTAAGTATTTCACCAGAATGCATCCATGTTTTAAAACTTGGAATTCTCAACCTTTTAAGGAAGGAGAATTTTATGTAAGAGAATACACTTTCAAAATCCTGTTGCTGGTCCCAAAAAATCCGCTTAATTACGTGACTTATAGAGGTGAAAGTCAGGCAGGGCACCGGTGACTGAGGTTACACAGTCACTCTGGGGATGTGTTCAAAGTATAAACAGCAGACAGACAAAAGGTAAAAAGCCAACTAAGTTCTACTCAACATCCAGCAACACTCTCCAGACAGGCACTGGTATTTTCCGTAAGAAAAAGCTCATGACCATACAGGAATTGTCAAGCCATAGATGGAATACCCTAAATTTGGATTCTGAGGAAATCTTTAACCTCACACCCCTTGGACAGAGGTACCTTTTTAGTTTGCACTATTATGAACACTAACATTGTGCAGAGTGAATGCCTTAGCTGCTTTGTCCCCTGGCACTGAGGGCAAAAAGCTTTGGGAGGTTTTCAGTGGAGCTGACCCCAAACCAAAAAGGCTGCGGTACGACCAGCTCTGTAGGTTAGTTTTGTCCCTGTGCTTAGCCCTCAGCAGGTGTTGTAGGTACTGCAGTGACAAACCCACCCCTGTGTTTTACTGGGATTTGCTGGATTTCTGTTTCCAAGCGTGACCTTTCCTTGTGCTGACTGACCAAGAGATCTTTGATATGATCCGTGTGTTCTGTCCAACTGTAGGCTAGCTGAACGTCTGTAGAGATGCCTGGAATGCCATTTGTTAGGTTATAAACTCAGATCTAAATGAAGGGTTCATGTTGTATACAAATCTTGATTTCAGAAGTTTGAGACAATTGTGATGACATTTGTAAAACTTGTACAGATTTTTCACTATGTGCCTAGCATTGGTGTTCATTCAGCTGAAATTAATTAAAAACAAGGTGCATGAAGAGAAACAGAAATAAAAAAGTATATGTAGAGATGACTATTTTATATTACATGGCCCAATCCTGTATTTATTTTCTCCTTTTTTTGAAGTATTTCTAAAGACCTAGTTGAAACAGCTGTATTTTTTGTTAAAATATTCTGTAGAATTGTGCCTTTTGTCTGTATGTGAATAAATGCTGTACATTTTTGCAGTATCCTTGCCAGCAGTGGTTTAGACCTTCCCGTATTTGTATTTGGGGTCTTACAAAAACAGCTGAACTGACCTGAACAGCTTTCATGGATTAGTACAGGTATCACCATGCATACTGCAGCTGCAAGATTTTGTAAATTTTAAAGGTTTTTTTAGGACTGCTTGTTACTGACAGCTGTGCCCATCCCATCAACAGCACACTGTGTGGTTTTCCCCTTGGCATCCTCAAAGAGATGCCGCTTACCTCAAAACATACTTGTAGACAGAGGATGTCCTTGCAAAATCCATGATCTATGTGTGCCACTGGAAAAGGAACATGAGGTTTGAACCTGTGGATCTCTGGGATAATTAGACTGAAAGATCATTCACATCCTGAACTGGCTGGGGTCAAGCAGCACTAGGAGCTTTGCTTCTATAGCAGGATTTCCAGGAGATGAGGATTCCTCTAAACTCCAGATGCAGAAATATGGAATGGACTTGATGCCAAGCAAGAAAAGGCAAGGCAAGGCTGTGAAATGATACACTGAGCAATCCATCTTGGAAAAAAACAGGGAGCAGGCTCCTCTGGACAGCCAAGGGAAATGAAAAGAGTTGGTGGGTATATGATGTGACCATGTTCCTGTCAGAGATGCCCTGAGGCCGCCCAGAAGCCTTTTCCCTTCCTGTGTCATCTGCTGGAATTGCTCTCCTGCCCCTTCCCTTCCTTCACCGTGAGGTGCTCGTGTCATCCCTGCAGTTCCTGTTCTGGCAAACAGCCACCACGTAGGAGCTGCACCCCAAGGTGAAATGAATATGCCCATAATTAACAGGGAAGTGTGCAGGTGCCTTTCTATGCCTCCAGGAACAAATACACAAAGACTGAGAAGTGTCTGCCCTTTTCAGCCAGGTTTCACTTCACAGCCAAGGCCTGCCTTTGAGGAGTGAAGGGGATTAATGGCTCACAAAAAATCTTCCAGGTGGCCTGTCATCATCTCAGCTGTGCATTATGCAGATGGAAACAAGGTGCCTGGTACTTGCCTGCCTCTGGATCACACTGCTGATTGATGAAAATCTCACCCAAACAGACGCTTGAAGCTTCTGAAAAATCTATCTCTGTTGTTTTGGAAAATCTTCGACATCTTTTAACCAAAATTGAGGTTAAGAGATTGCATTGGATACAGGCATCTATCAAAAAGAAAAAGCAACCACTGTAGGAATTAGTGGCTTTCCCTGCAGCAAGCAGGAATTGTGTCTGAGGGTATATACATCTTGCAGCCTCTACCTGAACAGCCAAGATTTCAGGAGGCAGCACAAAGTCTTGCTTCCACGGGGGGGATCAGCCCAGCTCCATCCTCTAAAATGCAAATATGGTGAAGATCCACTGCCATGGACACACAGGTTTATTAATCCAAATGAGACACTTCCATCAAGCATTGGGCAAGCACTACCCAGCAGCTGAATGAGAGGTTAGAAACAGAATTACACTCTTCACATTTAAAGGAAGGATGAGAAACTTTGTCAGTTAAGGCCAAGATGTGAGCCCTTCAAAATCAGTTAAACACCTATCAAATGCCTGTAGTACTTGCTAAAAGAGGAAATGGAGTTTGGCTGTAATTGTAGAATGATAGCTATGACGTGACTCAACTATCAAGAAAACCCCATGTACACATGAGGATTCCCACACCCTGGCATCTGGAGAATTGAAACGCACTATTCCAAGAGGCATAAGGGCTGGGTGACTTTACCTTTGTGCAAGCTGAAGCAAGAGAATGGAAGTTCCCAGGTATGTCCAAACCAAGGGAGCAGATAAACAGAAAAGCAAGGAATTGTAAAATAATTATAAAATTAATAGTATATTAGGAAGAAAAAGCACAACTGCAGGAAGATTACAGAGCTTAGAAATGAGCTATCTGAGTAGCCATAGCAGCATTTCCATTATTACCTGTACCTCAAGGGCATCACACCAAACTGAACTGAATTCTTTACACTGGAAGGCAATGGAGGCATCATGCAACTCAAACACTGACCATCAAAAGAGCAACTCTTTGACATTCATGATGTAATGAGTCTTAATTATAATTCATAAAGCATCTTCAAATTATTCCCAGGTTACCTGCACTCTAAAGAAAAATTAAAGATATTGACTGCACATGAGCAAAGCTGAGATGAATTTCAATACAATGTTACCTACTCCCTCTCCACAATCTTGTCACAGTTGGAGCTGGTGGATTTTAGACCAAAAAACCCTGAATAAGTCACAGCACTGTCTCAGATTTTTTCACTTGCTACGTTAAAGGACTTGAATGACAACATTTTGCAGTCTTCTTCCAATCTTTGTCCATACAGAAACAAGATCTTCATCCACTCCCTTTCTTACTGGAATAAACCAGATTTTGTCTGAACTTTTACAAGCCTTGCTGTGCTTTTGACTATAGTGCTCCAATATGAAGTTTCTCCAGCAGCCCTCCTGAAGTCCCAACATGGTGAGTGATAAAAACACGTGTTTAAATGTTTTCCAGATCCTTCAGGGAAACAGCTTTTTTATTCTGTGTAGTTATCAGGCAGAGCTGTAATGAAACACAAGCAGATGATAGCTTCTTAATAATTGTAGGATCAAAGTAACAGTAGAACTTCCATACTGAATGTGTGATGAAAGAGAGGGAACAAGCACAGGCAGTGTGAATTGAGGATGAACAGCAGAATTTACAATGTGCTCTGTAGATGACTACTGCTTTTGTCTTATTTCAGATGCCAGAGAATACAAGATGATAGGTAGCAGAAATAAAAAGATACCTACAGGATAGATGTTTTAAACTTGTACAAACATTATCCTGTATTTTTTATGTTTCTTACTGAATCACTATTATTTCAGAATAAGCTAAGATTTACAGTGATTGAACTGACCTTTCCCTTTCAATAAAAGTGTAATTTCTAGGCTCCCTACTAGTCCAGCTCTAGTCCATATTTGATACAATTTTACAATGAAGATGAATAATGTAGTGAGAACACACAAGTGAGAAAGCAGCCCTCAGCCTACAGATTAGGAATAGAGAGAATCATCCCTCTGAGAGTAATGGAATTCACATGTGAACATTCAGCCTTCTGGTGCCTAGGAGACAATAAATACCCAGATTCAGAAGAGGGGACATTCTTACAGCACTACTGCTTTAGCAGGGACAGTGGCACTATGTTCTTTTGGGGTGGAGAGAAAAAGGAAGGGGCTTCGCACAGCAGTTCTGAAGTCACTACAGAGAGCAGTGCCAGGCCTCTGTAGTAACCTTTGCCACGAGGGCAAGACAGTTCTGAAATCTGGCAACAAGATCTGGGCAGCATTCGAGCTGCACAGCATCAAATCTCTTAAGAGCCTGGTAAGGAACAGCAAGAACTTTTCCTCTATGGGCACTGAGGCCATGAGTTTATTCCCTTGAAATGTGACATCAGCATGTTTGGGTTTTTATGGGAACACAGCATCTCAGAAGCATTAGAGCTAAACAGATCCACATAACAAATAGGAGGTTAAAAAAACCCTTCCTCTTTCAGAGCAAATCTTGAGCAGCTGAATAGACCTTGTCATGACAGAGAGTATTTAGAGCCAGGAACCACAGCTTATGTTATGACAGTTTGGCAGCTATGCCCATTTATTCACTGCTGTTGGGGAAAAAAATGTAATTTATCCTAACTGGGCAATTTAAGTCAGCTAAACATTTCCTCTCTACAGCTCATATGGGGTCACCCACATTAACAAACCGCAATTTGCAAATGGTTTTCCTGAATCACAGTAAAAAAAGCAGGAGGCAGAAAGACTATCTTTACTTAACAGGAGGCCAACTTGAGTAATGAACTTCCTTGGCAAGAAAAAATGAACTGGGGTATAAGCCCCTATGGGATTTGCTCCAAGTTGTACAGCTTAAACACCATGGAAAAACTGAATACTGAGAGGGATACACACATTCTCCTTTACCTCTCCAATGGCCTGGAAGGAAACAAGCATTTCCTACTGTGTCTGCACAATTTTTACCATTGCAGGAGCTGCTGCAGCTGTTACACACAGCCAGTGGTAACTGCATGGGTGCACTCCGACAGACCTGCTCCATGCAAACAGGAACTACAGTTATTTAAATAACTGTAGGTGTTTTTTGTCTTTTCTTGCCTTTTCTAAAGCTGGAAACCCCTGTACACCTTCATTCACATATTTTGAACCGTGCAGGTTTAATTCATATCAAACTGGTTTCCACAAACAAACCTAAGCTGTCAAATAAACACCCTGCCAGAAGGTGACATGTCCAAAATCCAAGCTTGTTAAAATCGTGTTGGTAGTAATGCTCATAAATGACCACCTCTGTCTCAGGAATGATGTAAAGTGAGTACTTTTGCATATTCCATGTACTTTTTAAGAGCTGGGTACCTGCTGGGATGCTGTGGCTGCTCTCTGTTCTGCCTGGCTCAGACGCCTCTGAAGTCTGTCAATGTATTCCCGGTATTCCATCATCAATGTCTCATCCTGTGGAAAGAGAATCTGTCATCACAATGCCAAATTCTTCTTTGCTGAATCCACTCATTCTGTAGCAAGAAGAAAAAGCTTAGCAGAAGAGGAACATCGTAAGCGGAACTGTTTTCCCTTTACAATAAAAGCCTGAGGACAAACTGCTGATGCATCATAGAGAATTTCCAGCTCAAATGTGGCATCATCTGACCTTTCCAATCAATCAATCAATCTGCAGGGGAAGTTTTACTCATTTTACCACCTTGAAGCAGGATGCATAAAGGCTGACATTTTAATTCAGGTTATTTAATCCATGCACCCTTACAATGTAAATGTTTTAGCTATGCTCAGAAGAAAGAGGAATACAGTAGATAAGACAAATGGGATGATAAATCTGCTACAGATCTCTGTTCCCTTCAAAGGGTCTGTAAAATGCCTTTCTTAACCAGCCTTTACTCATAGAAATCTGTTCCTGCATCATTTTTCTCCTCTAAATAACACAGCACTACAAAAAAACCCACCACCAAGACAGGAGGACTTATCCTGGACAGAACTGGATGTTATCCCAGATACATAAGGTTGGCAGGAAAGCCCTTTCCTATAAAGTAGCCATTAATTATTGAACAATGCACATTCCAGAACAACCCTGCCCTTAATCTTCAATGGATAATGCTTTTAGTCATATGCATATATGGACACAGAATGTAAATACTGCATCCACACAGCACGTGGAGAACTTTGTGTCTCTGTATGTGCCTGCCACATTATCTGTAATCCCAGTGCCTGCTCCTGTTTAGAGGCTTACAGGGATTCACAGGCAGAAAAAAGTACAGAAACATTTCCTGAAATTTGTCCAGAATTGCTAGATTAGTCACTTAAAAAACTAGAAAGACTATTTCTCCTTTCACTTTTGTAATTTGAGAGTAAAGTTCATTTGTCTTCCTGCCATTGGAATGTGTCAGTCAGCAAGAAACAGTGAAGCTTCCCAACTGTTACTGACTACCCTGTCAAAAATCCTTAATTTTCTCTAAACCAGCAACATAACTCACCTAAATAGGTTTCTGCTAAGGTCTTAGTGTATGCACATCAGGCTGTAACTGAAAGCAGCTGTCACATCAGTCTTACCTCAGCTACCTTCTCATTTGCTATTTCCAGCTGGGAAACAAGCTCCTGGCTACGGAGTTTTTGTTGACGCAGCTCGCTTCTGGGAATGGGAAGAAAAGATGCTGATTAGCAAACAGTAGTACTTCAGTTATTGGAATGTAATTCCAGAGATAGTTCTGTGAATTGTGGAGGCCTATGGTGGGTTTTAATTACAGGTTTACTCTTAAAACACCGATTTCAAAAGCACCACACAGCACTTCTTTGTGCTGTGCATTCAAAACTGTAATGGCAAAGGAACAAGATGTATTTTTTTAAATCAGCAAGATTTTGTCAAAAGTGCTTGACATTTTTACAGGTTTTTTTTTTCCTGTTTATTGAATCTTATTTTGGAGGCACGCTATCTAGTATGCAATAAATATAAGCTGCATTTTGCACAGTAAGTTCAATATTGAGATTAACGTTATAATTAGTGTTCCATAACCAGACCCCAGTGTAGGCATTTTTAAAGGTGCTTTGAAGTACCTAAAAATAAATCATTCTATACTTGTGAGACAGATAACAGTGTGTGACACTTCGTGAGGAAAAGGAAAATACCACCTACTTCAAAGCAGATTTTTTTATACTGAATGAGTTTTAGTGATTCTCAATTTACACAATATTGAAGACAAAAAACATGGGTTATGACAATCTCTGAGCTAAGGCCTAAAGGAAACAGTTCTTGCCTCCTGTCATCACAAGAAGAGGGATGACTCAAGACACAACTCCAGAAATTTTGGCCAAGGAAAGATGGATACCTAAGTGAGCTTCTGTAACCTCTGACCAGGGTCCACCACCTCACCTTAAATGCTCTACCTGTTGCTGAAACTGCATGCACTGCAAGGGAAGCTAAAGACTTTATTCTTTTTGAGGGAATGGAGGTAAGGTAGGAGATACTTTAACCTCAGATCTTCATCTTAAACTCTGCTATTTTAATGATGAAACTTAGTTCTCAACAATAAACTTTTAAACTTAGTACTTGATAAAAGCTTGAAAACTGATATATGGCCCTTGAAATACGAGGTTGCAATGCATCCATAACATCAGGTCGCCACTACATCTGGTGAGGAGTTTCCACTCACCTGTTCTCAACCCACCTTCTTAACCTCTTTCACCAGTCCCAGGTAGATATGACAAAAATTTTTCAGTTCAATAACTTTGAACTTTCATAGAGATGAAGGTACATAGGCAGATATTTCATTGATGTTAAGCAGTTAAAATCACATATAGATTATGCCTGTTATCACATGTGAACACTTTTTATATAAAGAATTAAAAAGGGATTAAGATTGCAGGATCAAGACAGTATGTTAGTATGTAACATTATTTTTGTACATTGTCCTCTGTAATTAGTATTAAGCATCAAATGAGGCATTTTCAATAAAGGAGACCAATTTTTAGGTGCCCTAAAAATTCTCAGTTACTGAAAGGAGCCTGTCTCCTGTGCCTGTGCTGAAGTGTGGAATTAGCATGCTTAGCAGCACAGACCATAAACAGAGTTTACAGGCTCATACACAGCTGTGATCAAGAAATTATTTTCATAATGAGATCACACTGAACACATATTTAAAAGGAAACAGTTTAACCTTGTAAGCATAAGGAAATGTGATTGCTATTGAGCCAGACAGTTGATTCATTNTGCCAGCTGTTTTTTTGGTTGAATTATACGATAATATGCTTCAGTTACTCTTAGTAATTATGAATTTTGTATACTGCCAGTACCTGCAGCTGTCTCTCATCCTGTTATTTTTTCTTCTTTAATGAACATCTTAAAATAAGCAGCTATGGCTGCCAAACATTACACAAGCACAGCCAAGAATAATATTTCAGAAAAAGAGGCAAATTCTTCATCTCAAGATGCCATGCAATTCACTCCATGTACTGTACAGGATGCAGAGAAAAGGAGAAAGCGTTCATGGCCAACACTTCATATATTGCCCCCAAAAAAGGTCATTCCTCAGAGGAAGATTTTTTTCAATCACAGAAAAGATAAACACTGAGAACTCCAAACCCCACACATGCCTACTGATGAGTCAGGGACTCTAACTATGACAAAGAAATGTGTCAGAGGCAAAAACTGGAACAAAGACACCCAAAATAGCTGCAATCAGATGGCTTAAGCTAAGCAAAGTCTTTAAATATAAAACCAACAGAGGAAAGATTCCCTTTCCTTAAGTATTGACAATTATAATGCAAATGACTATTAAGGAAATTAAGCCATTTTGTATAGTTACTCAAATAATGTGTTGATGCTACAAGTGTTTTTTATCCCCCCCAAAAAAGTTGTATCTTGCTACTAGACAATAATGGCAGATGAATAGGATTATTAATTTAATAGCTTGTTCACACTGTGTATTGTTACTGCATTTTATTACTTTTGTAATTAAAGAGTTCAGATTTTAAAGTTCCTCAAATGCAATGTTTCATAAAGGAGGGAAGCAAACATACCCTCCTTTATCGTTTAGGCCAATGTTTATAAATTGTTTCAGGTTTTGTAGAAGAACAGATCTGTGTATACCTATTTCTACCCCTGTTCAAGCTAAACAGTACCTAAACTGAGCAATCATCCAGGTGTCTGACAGGCCAAAGCAATATCCATGGCAAAGCTG
>WEIU01005320.1:0-10041 GCA_013389925.1 Aegithalos caudatus | reverse complement strand
AGTTCCAAATTAGTGTTGCAGACACTGCCTATGGTTTGAACTTTCTCCTTAATAAGTTAAAAAAAGAGAATGGCAAAGAAAAAATGTCACCATTTGTCACGGAGGGACACGAAAATAATGAGCTTTGACTCCAGTAGTTACAAAGATCAGAAGGCTATCAGAAGGCTTTCAGAAGGCTTTATTTTTCATTTTGTGCAGCCCTTTTATAACATGCTGCGCTGAAGAACCATGTAGTTGGTTAGCAAAAACAACACTTCTCTTCATTGGCTAAATAACAGAAACAACACCTGGAAGAGCAGTGACCATGAGAGTCGAGATATTATGAAAATAATATTACTATATACAGAAAACTGTCCTTGGTAAACGGATTTTTCTCAAGCCAGAGAAATCAGCAATCTGGCAAGCTGAAACCTTTACAGTCTCAGAAAATCAGGCCCACAAAAAAACCCACCTTGCATGCAAAGAAAGACTTAAATGGATTGAGGGAGTTGGAGTGAAGTGGGATAGTTGGAAGCTAGAGCCCCATGAAGGGCTTTTCTGGGAGAGGGAAGCAGGAAAGGGATGGAGGAGCTAGAGGTCAGGGAGCTGATTTGGGGTCCAGTGAGGGATTTGTGGGGTGAATTCTGCCAGGGGCTGGCAACTGCAGGGCAGGATGGAGGAGTTGAGGGTCAGGAAGGAGATTTGGATACTGGTGAGAGACTTGTGTGGGTGAGTCCTACCAGGGGCTGCGGGGCAGGATGGGGACGTCCCACAACAGCACTGGTACTGCTCACTTGGGGTTTTCCCATCCCACTTTTGAGGGGGCACCCCAAAACCACTGCTCCAAGGGGGGGGTTGATCTCTGCAGCTCCGGTGGGGGCTGGGGACCGGCTCTGCCTGCGGAGTCAGTGGGACAGACAGACACCAGCCTTGGAATAAACACCTGTTGGATTGGTGGCATCGGCCCTCTCAGGCTCCCTGCGTGGTGGCATGGCTGGAACGTGGCCCCAGCCTGGTGGCACACACTAAGTGGGGCGAGGACTGCCGCTGGGAATGCTGGAGCTAGCGGGATCTTGGGACAAGGCTCTGGGGGATCGCATCTGGCAGCAAAGCAGGGGGGCAGGATGTGGTTGGGGGAGACTTTGGTCTCTCCTGCGGCTCTTGCCAGTTTTCTTCCATGAGTGTGGGTGGCAAGGCGGAGGATTTCGTCTCGGGGGGAGGATTGGGAACACTCCCCGTCCACAGGCAATTGGAAACTGCTGGGGCTGGAGCGGGACAGGCTGGGTGCTCTGCCCTCCTCCTCCTCCTCAGGCCCAAGGGCTGGGTTATTTTTAGGTTTAAACATGAGCTTTGCTTGGTGCCTTGTGAAAGCTCCCTCTGGGAGTGGGAGCCGTGTGTCCCGGCAGAGTCTGGTGACATCCTTGGAGATGGAAAGAAGCATCAGTCCCGAGATCTCCAGCTCTGGCAGCGCCTGTGACACCAGAGCCAGTGCTGCGTTCTGGTTCCTCTCCTCTCCCATTCCCAGCTGGAAGTTGTACTTTGGATTGAAGTTCAGCTGTACATGTAAATCTGGCCTAAAAATAAAAGCAAGTACAAGCCAGATCTCTCTGTACTGGAGGAAGGATTAAAACCTGACACTCCTGTGCTCTCTCTCCTGGCCCCTCCCTCAGCTGCTGCTCTTCCCATCAGCCTTCAGCTGGGTAAACTGGGAGCAGTGGAAGGGCTGCTGAAGGGGAGCACAAGAGTGTCCCAACTCCTTCCAGTGGTGAAACCTTTAGGAGGATCTTTTTGGTGTAGATATGGAGAAAATTTGGGCTGTTGTGCCGGAACAGGACAGCAAAGAGGGGTGTGGGCAGCACTGGGAAGAGGTTCTGGGGATAAAGGGGCAGTTTCTGCCCTGCTGAGTGACATCCAGAGTAGGACTGGAGGAGGAGACTGGATCCAGCTTTCCTGCAGAACTGTCTCTCCAGACTTTGGTGGTGGCTCAGTTCTGTGCAGGAGGACAAAAGGGGAGAGAACAAATAAACTTTTGAGGTCCTGTGACTCATCTTTAGCTTTTTCTTCCAGACCTAACCCAGCCCCATCTACCCCTGTGGAGCGGGGCCAAAGGTCTGGGGCAGCTGAGTGCAGCAAGCTGGTGGTGGGACTGGTGTGGGAGTGAGGAACATGGGGTGACCTGGTTCAGCCTGGAGAAGGGAAGGCTCCAGAGAGACCTTGGAACCCCTTCCAGTGTTTAAAGCGGCTCTAGGACAGCTGGAGAGGGACTTTGGATGAGGACAGGACAAGGGAGAATGGCTTTTCACTGCCACAGGGCAGGGTTAGATGGGATATTGGGAAGAAATTCTTCCCCATGAGAATTGTGAAGCCCTGGCACAGGCTGCCCAGAGAAGCTGTGACTGCCCTTGGATCCCTGGAAGTGTCCGAGGCCAGATTGGATGGGGCTTGGAGCAACTTGGGATAGTGGAAGGTGTCCCTGCCCATGTCAGGGTTGGAACTGGATGGTCATCAAGGTCCCTTCTAGCTGGGGTGGGCAGCTGTGCACATGGCCTGTGTTGGGATGGGGGGTTGGGAAGCTCTTAATAATCCCCAATGCTGGTGGCAGCTGAACAAGTTCCCAGTAATGACGCCAGGGCTGAGGGCTGGTGATTTGCAGCTGCCTGGGAAGATGGCGCTTCCAGACAGGAGCCAGAGCCGGAATGCTAGAACTTGTTTGGCCACTCTGGGAGCAGGGGGATCAAAGGGCCCGGTGTGAGTCAGGGCGGCGCGGTGGGGGTGACGCTGCTCCCCTGGGACCAGGGGCTGGCAGGGCTGGCGAAACCCTGGAGACCTGTCGGGGCAGGGCAGGGCATCCCACAGCTGGGACGGGGAACCCTCTGCGGGGTTTGCTCCTCCCTGCCCAGTTCCTAAGATTGGGATTAATCCTTCAAACTGCAGCATTGCATCCCTAGGCTGAGCCAGAGCCCCAAGGACCTGGGTGGGTATTCTGGAGCTGTCACCCAGCCCTCAGTGGGATCTCCAGGGATGGAAACCTGAGCCCTGGGACACCGTGAGGGGCTCCTGGGAGCCAGGGGAAATCCAGGAGACCTTGTGGTTTCTGCTGCTCCCCAGGACATGTGTAGACCTTATTTTTCTGGTATTTCTCAGAAATGTGGGGGAGGCTGGTGACTCCTCTCCCTTGCTTTGGAGGTGGCCAGTGAAGTGGAAAGCTGAGGGATTTGGGGAGCCCTCCTGTACCCCTTGGAATGCAGCAGCATGAGCACCCAGTCACTGTCCCATGGGGAGATTTGAGACTCCTGGCTGAAAACTGTGTTTGTGGGGTGTAGGGTTAAGTGGGGTACCAGGTCCAGGGATTCAGGGAGGAAAGGACTCCATCTCTCTTAAGGCCCAACTACCAGCTGTAACGTCAGCTCTTGGCTCTTAGCTTTCAGTTCTTTTTTTTTCCAACTGAGATGGAAAAGTGAAAGGTGGTAAGAGGGGGGGATCTTGGAAAACACTGGGGTTTGTGTCAGGTCTGGTGTGCTGAGCCCCCCACCCACCCTTCCCTGTGTCCCCAGCCCTGCCCTGGGGAGCGGGGGGGTGCATTTTGCCTCCCTGTCCTGNCACCCAGTCACTGTCCCATGGGGAGATTTGAGACTCCTGGCTGAAAACTGTGTTTGTGGGGTGTAGGGTTAAGTGGGGTACCAGGTCCAGGGATTCAGGGAGGAAAGGACTCCATCTCTCTTAAGGCCCAACTACCAGCTGTAACGTCAGCTCTTGGCTCTTAGCTTTCAGTTCTTTTTTTTTCCAACTGAGATGGAAAAGTGAAAGGTGGTAAGAGGGGGGGATCTTGGAAAACACTGGGGTTTGTGTCAGGTCTGGTGTGCTGAGCCCCCCACCCACCCTTCCCTGTGTCCCCAGCCCTGCCCTGGGGAGCGGGGGGGTGCATTTTGCCTCCCTGTCCTGACTGGGGTTGATCTGCATGAGAATGAGCAGGGCTTGGTGGGGAGGGCTTGTCTTGGGTTCCTTGGGCATATTCCTGCTGCTTTCCCTTCCAAGTGGGCGCCCGGCCGCTGCCGCAGCCCCTGCCAAAGTAATTCTTTGCTTTGGAACTGAGAGACAAAATCTCCTCCGTTTTATTTAGGAGGGGTCAGGGAAGGAGTGGGAACCCCTCTGATCCAACCGTGTTCCCTTTTAACCTGCTTCTCTCTCTCCCCCCCTCCCGATCCCCCGTCCTCCGGATGAGCGGGGCTGTAGCCAGGGCACGAGTGGCCAAACCGAAGCCGGAAAACACACAGAGCCGAGCGGGAACATGAGCTGTTTCCGATGGATCATTTAATATCTGCAGCATCCCGAGGCTGGGATTGTGCCGCTCCTGGTGCCATCAGGGTTTTGTGATGCCTGATGTGTGCTAGGCTCTGTCTTTCTGCCTCCATGTTCTTCCTGTGGGTTTTAGGTGGTGGTTTTTGAGATGGGGGTCACGGTGCAGCATTCAGCTGCCAACCTCTGTTAGGGTAGGGATTGGGGTGCAGGTAGGAGAAAGTGAGTGCCCACTCCCCACACTTTGGCCCCACCGCCGCCGCTGCCCAGCCTCATTGTCTCACTTCTCTCTCCATTCCTATGCCAATTAAAGCACCGTGTTGCCATTCATGGCCCTTATGGTTTTGTTCAGTTGTCTGTCAGCTCTTGTCAAGCCCTGTCCCCTTCCCCTCCCCCATTTCCAAAAACAAAACCCCTGACAAACCCCCCTTTGAATCCCCTCTTACCTCACTCCCAGTGTGGGGCCCCATTGCTGGGGGGTGCCAGCGGCGGCGGCGGGGAGACCGCTCCCCATGCCGCCTTTGTGGATCACCGCTGCGCCCCGGACCTCAGCCTCCCGCTTCTGCCAGCATTAATTAGATAACTCGGCCCCTCTTGATTCCTCCAAGGGGAGATCAGGACAATCTGACTCCAGGGAGAAAATACGGCTTTTCTTCCTCTTTATTTTTTGGCCAAGCCCTTGGTTCCATTGCTGCTGGAGGTGCTTATTGTGCTGGGAAATAATGGGTTTGGGGGGGTGGGTGTGCGATGGGGGTGAGCCTATGGGATTCCTGGTGTTCCTCATTCCCTGTCTGGACCCCAGGCAGGCATGGGCAGGAGCCCAGGGTCCCCCGAGCCCATGCCAGCGGCTGCAGAGAGGGCTGCAGGTGGCAGCAGCAGCCTGCGCCAGTGCTCTGGCCCTAATTAAATCTACTCCAAAATCCCTCAATTAGCAACAGGTTTTGTTTCCCACCCCTCGCTAGGTTTGCACTGAGATCGTTCGGGTGCAGCATCTGAGTGCATGGAGTGTGCGCGGACCTGGGAGGATGGAGCAGCACATGGCTGCTCCTGGCAGGCCCAGCTGCTGCGAGGGCTGGGAGCCTTCCTTCTCCTCCCCCTTCTCTTCTTCCTTCTCCTTGGGGCATGAGGGGGGTCAGCAGCTGTCCCTGGAAGTGATGGACTGACATCAGGATACATCCTGGACAAGCCCATGATGGGCCAAAGGTGAACGTTCTCCTTTTGTGGGCGCTGCCTTTGGTGGTGGTGATCTGTCATCCTCCTTGGGGCTGCTGGGGAGTCTGGCACTTGGATACTCTCCCTGGCCATGCTGTAATTATGGGAATAGCCCAGGGAGAAAGCCCTTTCTGCAGCCCTGCTGTGGCACAGGAGGACTGAGTCACTGGGGCCAGGGATGTCACCAGCTGTGGTGGCAGCTGCTGGCTGTGGGTGCTGAGGTGTGGCTGGCATCCTACAGCATCCATGTCAGCTTTCCTGAAGCCTACTGACCTGTTGTCCCAGCATCCTGATGGCTGGAACCCTTCTCTGCTCTTGGCTGGTGGTAACCTTGGTGTGACTCTTCCCTAGAAGAAGGGGTCTGGACTGCAGGAGGGGAAAACAGACCTGTCCACAAACTGCAGGTTTTGCAGTTGAGACCAGGATCCTGCTCCTAACTTCTTGCTTGAGAAACCCAACAGTGGTGGGTATTTTCCTGGAAAAGTGGGCTCTCTGGTGTGTCCCCCAGATGCTGGGTGAGGGCTTGGTCTTCATAGCTACGGCAGTGGCTGCAACATGAACAAAGCTCAAGGAGCTATAGTGAGACCTTCCCTGCATCCCACCTTCCCTGCTTCCAGGGCTGCTCAGGGTAAGCAAGGTGCTCTCTCAGCCTTCAGTGTCTGAGGCTGCTTGGGGAGAGTTACGGTCCAAAGTGTTGAACATGAGGCTCCTGTTTGCCAAACCTCTGTGTGAAGCATTGGAGTGGCCTCTTGGCCATTGCCAAAGCCATGGGAATCCCCAGAGCCACAGGTTTCCCTGTGGAGAGGTGCTGGGAGCCATGCTGTGACTGGGGCTGGTGTTTGAACACGGACAGACTACACTGCCTTGGACATCACCCCCCTTTCTGGGCAGAGAGGGGCAGTTTGGGTTCATTTTCCCCTGCACTTGGTGTTTCCATCCCTTCTGCTGAATCCCAGCCCTGGCTTGACCATGACCCGGAGTCGGTCACAGTGCGGAGCTTTCTGGGGTGTCTGCCAGGGGGACGCTGGCTTGGGCATCTTGTAACTTCGCCTCAAAAAATGTCACCCCTGGCACTCCGGGGGTGTGGGATGGGGGGTTACCAGCTTGTGAGGAGCCTCCCAGCTGGCAGGGAAGCAACAAAAGGGTTTTGGGGAGCAGCAGAGTTGGAAAATGGCATCCCAGAGCTGGGGGGCTCCCCTCGGTGAGTGTTGCCATGGAGACCCATTTATGCCTCACTGATGCGTTGTGTAAATCCGTTTGGAAACAAGAAGGGCCTTTTGTATTTGGGAGGGTTGAATGGGCCTCATTAAACCTGAGATGAGGAAAAAAAAGGGCCTTAGAGTGTATCTGGGAGGGGGACTGGATGGGACAGCCCTGGGGGGGGATCAGCAGAGGCTGTTCCCTCTCACAAGGATGGTGAGGAGCTGGGGGGGCTGAAAGGTAAAACATATCTCCTTGAACAGCAGATACCAAAGGAGAGGAGGAGATATGAGCTGCTTTCAGATACCTGGAATTGCTGGTTCTCTGTGGCCACCTTGGCTCCAAAGGATAGAGCAGAAATAGAAGAGGGCTGCTGAAGGGCAAGGAAAATAATTATCCATAGATTAGCAGGGGGAAAAAAGATGGCAAGCTCTTCGAAAGGAGACATAATAGAGGAGCACATGAAAGGAGTGGGATCTGAAAGTGTGGGGGTTCGTGTGCTCCTATTTACTTTCTTGTGGTGATGAGCGGCATGATAGACAAGTGAGAAGGCGACAGATACAGAGGAAGGAACCTTTTCGTTTCACTTGTAATTAACTTCCTTCCACAGAGTATCTTTTTTCCATAGAGCTGAATGGGAGTCAGATAGGAGAAAGGGGCTGTGCCTCTGCGTACTGGCACCACTTTGGGGAAGGGCTCTGGAGGTTGGGGGTGTGCTGGGATCAGGTGGGCCTCTGGGATTTAGGGTGTAATTCCTCTGGTTTGATTGTCTTTGGCTCTGGAGAGGTGAAGTGAGGTAGGTGGGGGCTGCACTGTCTCACTGATACCTCCGGTGTCAGCAGGAGAGCCTCTCCCTGTGACAGGGGGTGTCTGATGTTCTCAGCTCAAGCTCCCTCAAGACCATGTGGTTGTCCCTGTCTGGTAATGCTGTTTGACCTGTGATATCCCACTTCACCTAAGCTAGGTTCCAGTTTTTACTACTGACCTCTCAATTCTCCTTCTCGGTGAAAATACAGATTTTGTCAAGGGCAGAGGTGGCTGGGTATCACCAAGGGAGCTTTGGATGAGCTGTGCAGGGACCCTCCAATGGCAGGAGTGTGATGTGGCTCTGTGACATCAGGGTCTGGAAAACAGCTCTGGGGACAGGACTGATTCTTCTGGCTGGTGGCAGAGAGTCCACAGTGCCTGAGCATGGCTGCTGTGTCCTAAGGAAGCTTGGACAAGCAAGGCAGAGAGGGCAGGATTGGATTTGTGTGTGGCTGGGCACCAGCAAATCTCAGGGTTCAGGAGTGTTTTTCAGGATCCCACAGCCAGTTTGAACATGGAGCTTTTACTGGATCTTGCCCTTTCCCATCCCTTCCTTGAGATTCCTGGTGGGTAGGAGCTGTGATCCATCTGGAAGAACTCACATGCTCTGCTGGTGTGGAGAGCTGGGCCCATGGGGGGTTCAGCTGCCCAGATACCAGGAAAACCTCCCAGCTCCTGCAGGTCTCGCTCTGCCAGGCATTGTCAGCCTTCCCTGCCAGACGTACACGTCCTCCATGTAAGATTCAGTTATTTTTGGATTTCTTTGAAGCAAACAGTATTTAGCATATGTCATCTTATATGTATGTCAGCATCAGCTTTAGAACATCTTGGGAAATGTTCTGTTTTTGCCAAGCCTGAAATCAAGTTAGAGGCATTGTATGCTGTGGACATGGGGAAAGATGATGCTGCCCCGGAGATTTTGTGGTTGACGTAGTGCAAGGAATGCCTGGATCCAGGGGGAGAGCAGTTGGAAAACGTGTCAACCCATTCTCTTAAAAATTTGTATTTTTAAACCATTTTTTGGTCTTCCCTAACAAAGAGCTGAAGGACTGTTGGATTTTAAGGTTCCAGATAACTTATCTGCAGGACACTTGTGTCTGCAGAATTGCTGGGAATGTGTTGGCTCATCCATGTCTACCCATGTGTGCCCACATGGAGGAGAGGTGCCTGCATGGGAGGGGGGTGTGGAGGAGTGGCATATCATTCCCAATATGACTCCTGATCTTGCTCTGGCCAAACTTGCTTGGTTTTCCTCCTTAGCTTGTGTTCTTTCTCCTCTCCCAGCAAACCCTCTCTGGGATGCCTCTGACACTGGGCCCTGGCTGAGTCCATGGCTCTTCCAGCAGGTCCCACCTGTAGCCCCTGGTGACTACATCAGATCCTGCATTTGGGACCCCCAAGGGGATGTGAGAGGGGCTCTGCAAGGGATTGGGGGCCCCACCAGCAGCCCCCCAACTCAGGGCACGGGAGAGGCTGCACTTTAATCCCATCTCCCTGCTCCGGCATCCCAGCATCCTGGCGTCCTGATGCCAACAGAGCTCCCGTTGTTTACCCAACTCAGAGGAATCAGTTTACAAGGCTCACAAATCCCCTTTTCACCTTTCCCATCAGAAAACGCCTCCCAAAACAATGAGGAAATTGGATGCTGCCACCTGATCTCTCCCAAGGAACCTGCGGGGCCGGGAGCTGGGGGCCTGGAGTGGTGCTGGGGATGGGGATGTCTGGCTGGGATGCCGGGATGGTCCCTTGGCTCTGCGGGTGGGCAGCCAGAGGTGCTACCCAAAAATCACTTCAGGAGCTTTAAGGGATGAAGCTGCCAGCCCTCTCCACCTGCTCAGCTGGCAAAAAAATACTCGTTTTAAGCTTTAATGGCTGTAGTTAGTCATTCCCACCCCCTTGGACACCAGGAGAAAGGATGCTGGGATGTTACGTGTGAACTGGTGTTGGTGCCAATCACAGGATCCCAGAATGGTTTGAGTTGGAAGGGACCTTAAAGCTCATCCAGTTCCACACCCTGCCATGGACAGGGACACCTTCCACTCTCCCAGGTTGCTCCACGCCCCATCCAACCTGCCTTGCACACTTCAGGGATGGGTCAGGAATAAAGCTGGAGCCATTCTCCTCCTCCTCCTCCTGCGTGGTGGGAAAGGTAGAGGAGAGTGATTCTTAATGCTGAGAGTTGTTTCAGCCTTAAGGTTGAGCTAAGTTTTAGTTTTTCTCTTTTTTCCTCCTTCCCACCTTAAAACAGGGAAATCAAGCTGTATTTTCCAGAGGAACAGCAGATTCCCCCTTCCCTCCCTGAAATTACAGTGGGTGCTCTAAGGGCATGATGAATTTCCCTACTAATTTAAGAGTTGCTCTGTTCACTCCTCCAGGTTAAGATAAATCTGAAGACATGTCCTTGTGAAGACAAGTCAAGAGTGTCATTCCTTTTTGTCTTCAACCATCCCTTGGAACTAAAATTCCTCGTCTCCAGAACTGGCTGAAATCCTGCGTTCAGGCAACATGTGACAATTTTTGGACATTTTTTCCTTTCTTTTTCTTGTG
>WEIU01005319.1:248268-290234 GCA_013389925.1 Aegithalos caudatus | reverse complement strand
TTTTTTTTTTTTTTTTTTTTTGCTTGCTTTCCTTACAGAGCTAATATTTCATCACTACTATGGGAAAATTAAGGATTCCATAACTTGCTAAGTGGTATAAAATCCTGTATTAAGCACAAGCTTATTCACCAGCATACATATGCATTTAGGAAAAGAAATAAATACACCATTTTCCTTACTGACAAGACACTAGGTTTTTTGACTGCTCTTAATATTTTATAGGTACAGCCACCACACCCTGTCCCTCAAAAAGTTTTTGTAAACGTTAAAATCTTGAATACTTCTCTCCCTTTTCCACAAATTTCAAGGTAAGCAATCCTTTGCAGTATGCAGCAGAAACATTCAGCGACAATAATCTCTTTGCAGGAGACTACAGGTTCACAGGAGAGGTTTAAGTTTCCTTTATTGAGGAGCAGAGCTAAGTGCACAGTGAAATACTATCCTGCATGTCCCTGTCTTTAAAGTCCCAGTGAGTTTATTCAGAGATGAGATTCAATACAGAAGCAGCCCAGAAATTGTCCAGTTATTTTTTTTAAATTTACAACAAAGGCAACATATCCTTTAGCCTATTTTTAAAATTTATATAAGTATAGTAATTTTCTTTCATTTCAGCCAGATTCCAGTCCACTAGCATATCTCCTTTTATTATTAGGTTTTTCCATTAAGGTAGATCCATAACCAACCAGCTGCCATATACAGCCAAAAAGGAGTGATTTACATTTATTACTAAGTTGTTTGATTACTGTAAGATACACATAACTGAATATTGGTATTCCCACCCTTAGACTTTGCTTTGTTTCAGCAAAGGTTCTCTCTAGGCAACCACTTCAATTTAGTACAGAAAACCATAAACAAGCTCATGAAATTCCAGTGTTATCCAAGGAGGTTCAGTTCTTTGCTGTTCTTTATTCTGTTTAGTAATACAGAAGGAATGCTGAAGCCTTTTGTAGACAGGCTGTTCAACTGGATGTTGAAACCTGCAACCTACAATTCTGACCAGCAAACAACATTCCTGCTGAACTTGTGTTTCCACAGGAGCTATGTGAATCACACAAAATAAAGCACTGCTCACCTAATAAGACATCCCACTTTCTTCATCAAAAAAAAATCTAAGTTGTGAACCCACACAAACTTGTTTTAATAAGCTCAATACAGCAAGCTCAAGTTTAAGGCTGTTTTGACAATCCCACCTCAGGAGTTTAAAAAAAAACCACTCTTGCACATCATGTTATCATACTTTCATATCATACACAAGTGATTCTCCTATGCTCCCCAAGTAACACACCTAATATACTCTATGAGTCAATCAAGAGAACACCCCAAAATAAAGAAAGTAAAATAAACTCCTTAAATATTCAGTGAACAAGACACATTTCCTCATTGGAAAAACAATCAGCTCCAGTACATTGCTCCATGCTATTAAATAAAATTATACTACATGAAGAAGATAAAACCAAAATCAGATACCAAGAAGGATACAAAGTCTCATCTATTTTACTATTAAAAACTGTGTATCTATTCTAAGGGAAAAAGAAGATAAAGGTTTTCTCAAACCAAATACTGATTTGTTGTGATGACCAGTGTTTGGATTCTGACATCTCATTTGCAATCACTAACTACTTTCACAACTTGTTTGTTAGAAGCTTTCTATTTAAACATAAATTTTCAAGTTTCCATTACTAGAGAACCAATACAACATTTGCTTTACCCAAACAAAGCTACTGAATCCTGCTTGCTGGAGTTTTGCAAGAACAGGCTAACAAATACCTGCAGTGCAAGGGATGAGCCAGGTTTCGTTGCAGTAAAGACAATAGAAATAAGGCAGAGAGTTTTTTAGCCCACAATCAGGCTGACCCAACTATACCCAGTCATACTCTTACACTTAGACATATCTCTGAGGTCTCCCCTTTTGATCCCTGTAATTCTAAAATTTCTGCTGTAGTTCAGCTCTCAGATATCTCCATTGGATCAAATATACAGTCAGATTGTCTCAAGCAAGTAATATGCATGATGGCTGTTCATCAGAGGAATAAAACTGTAAGTATTACTGTTGTCAAAAGTGAGGTTAATACCACACCTCACAACAGGAGAGTTAGTTACTAGCCCCCCTGTTGCAGAGGGACCAGCTGGAGGTAAAAAAATAATTAAAAAAAAAAAAAAAATCTCAGCAGTGATGATGCCATCCACAGATATCTTTTGAGGGAGGAAGACAACTAAAGAATGCAACAAATGAGAAGGGCTATGTGCAATTTCAGGCACATGCAGAAGAGACCAGTAACATCCTTCCACCACTACGAGTTGCCCCTCAATGACCCTGAAACAAGGAAGGAAGGAAGGACACAGGCAAGGATGGCCTGCAACAGCAGACAGCATTCTACGCAGACTTCTAGGAAAATGAAAAAGGCTCCTTCCTTTCCAACTGAGACACAACCTCCAGTGAGATGCCTCACTATTAACTTCCTGGCTGTGGATTTTAAAGTGATTTATATCTGCAATGCCATAATTAAGAGAACTGGTCCAACTAAAGAGAAAGTGTAACTGATTAAAAGCATTCTCTAAAGTTGCACTGTCATTTACCAAAATATACCCATCTCCTTTGCGGGAATCATTTAAGCCTAGAAGGAATATTAAAGTGCAGCTGAAAGAATAAAACATCCCGCAGGTAATAATCAAAAGCAAAACCAATGTTCTCCAATAACTACAGGACCATGGAAAGGAACATGGACAAGAGGGACAAAAAAATACATTTGCAGATTTAGTTATTATCAGACACACTTGATTAGGCTTTATGAAATGCTCCTTTGATCAGGACCTTCCATCATTATATAGAAAACAAACCAAGAATTAGCTCAATCTTTTTTTTTTCTTCTTCTTGAGGGAATGCTACGTAAGAGTATTGTTTACAGATTTTATTTATTTGACACAAAATGTTCCAGATACATCTGTAATCAAGTATTCTCTCACTTCAGAGGTCACAGAACTACATATGCTATCCCTTACATCCTTTTAGGATGCTGATTTTCAAAACATGTTCAACAGTGAAGATGTTACCACACCCAAAAATATATTATGAACAGATTTTTGGATTCCCAAAATTATAAGAACCAAATAGGATGCTGCTTTTTCAAGATCACACGTAGTGCACATTTTTTAATGTTACATAGAATTTGTCAAAAATTCTAATCTTACAATACAGAGCACATATTTTGTTCATAGGTTACAGATGAGTTTGACCTCCATCTATCTCTGTCTCTAGAGGTTACTGTTTTTTTTTAGGATCCAGGAATTTTGTACGTAATGTGAACATCAAAAGACCAACCAAACTTAACATATTCCTTTAGCTCTGTTTCTCATTTCCCTGCCTTATAACACAGATTCAGGTTTTGACGTTTCAAAAGTATATTAATTTAATTCCCCTCTACTGTGATGAAAGTTTATGCTTAATGCTGCTTCACTCACCTCTGAAAAGTTGGGGTTTTATTTGAGAGTAAAGATTTTTTTGTTTTCTTATTAATTTTCTTTGCTCTGAAATTCAATTTCCTAACAACAGTCTTTGTGAAGCAGCTTTGTTCTCAGCTCTTATCTATATCTTCCAAGATTATTACGACTGCAATGGTAAGTCATCACTGAAATTCAGTGTACAGCATAATAAAGTCTTGAGCCACTAAGTGCTTCTCCCTGAATAGAAATTCAGCTTTGAATTGGAATGGGGAGGTGACAAGGCAAATATATTCTGTATCAGGCAGAATCTGGGCATCATCTTCATGTTCAACTACAGAAGAAATCATACTAATATGGCCTGAAGGTGATAAATTAATTTTGGCTAGGTTCCTGTCTGGGAGGAAAGAACAATTTTCCTAATGAGAAAGATGAAGGAAGACAAGGACCTTGAGGCAATTGGAATTTACTCTGAGAGAGGCTCTAATAAATCAGGTTGTGCTTCTCTTTGTTCAAGGAAATACCTGTTAGGAGACCAGGGGCCTGTTTATTTTTCTCTGACAAACCTGATTTTCTTGGCAGTGCACAAACTCAGAATCATAAACTGAAATGAGAATAAAAGCAGGTGGTCAAGTTTCAAATTTTATTTTTCATCTAAGGTAAATAAATCTCAGCTGATGGGACTCAATTTACATAGATCTGCTACTTGGAAGCTTGCAATTCCATATCCAAAGTATTCGCACCCAGATGAACAGATTTGCTTGGAAAAGTTTCATTAGAAAAACTAGAGAACACCAGTATTCTCACAAAGATGCACACTAAATACCAAGAGACCAGATGGGAGGGATCCAAAATCCCATGGAAGTAGCAACTGGAGAAGAAACAGCCCCTTCACTCAGTTCTCTTTTTGTGGCACACACTCCACAGACTCTGGGCAAGCTCACATCGTGAACAGCAGATTTAGCACATGACCACTTCACTTTCCTGTAGCTCTGCTATCATTGCTGATAGCAGCAGAGCACACCCTGCCCCAAAGGGATCACTCAGCGGAACACACAAAGTTCCTGTACCATGGTACATTACAAAAGCTACAGCCTTCATCAGGCAGATTCTGTTTCACCAGTCTCCCTCTTCAACCTTTGAGAAAAGACAGAAATTGTCTCTGCCAGTGCCACTGCCTTTCAAATAGAGTAGTTTGGGACCTCTGGCTGTCCTAAACTGACAAAGGCCATGTCACAAGTCAGTCAGGCTGCTGTGAAGGCAGCTGCCCCAGCTCCACTCCCCCACAAGCTGTGCACTGCTGCCCCTCTGTTATGCCAAGCCACGATATCATGTAGCCATTAGCAACACCACAAATCCATTGGGGCACTTGGGTAGGAGTAACAGAAAAGGCAGGACCATCCCCTCAGGGAGTTCACACTTGGATCAACACACAGTGAGTGTGCAATCATCCCTTGAGAAACCACCGTGTTGCTTGGGCTCTACAGCTTCTATACAGCACAGTCTCACCCTGCCTCTGCCTAATTGCTGACAGACTAATCGCCATCCTTCTTTCAGGACAAGAAGGCCAAAACCTGGATTTGTCAGATTCTTAAATATCAATTTCAGGGTGTTTAAGAAAGGAAAGGTCATATTTAAATGCTGGGTTTAAAGTTACAATAGGCTAAGAAAGCAACCGCCTCTATGAAAAGACTGCTGTAATTCTGATCTAGACTGTGAGCTGCATATTTCACCACAGAAATTAATAAAAAGCTACAGTCAGCATTTAGATTATAAATTAGAATGTGATAAAACCTTTCAAGTTGCCTTGGATATCACAAATTTCTGTACATGAAATACACTTTATCTTAGGGATTATATCAGCCATTACCCTGGGACTCCCAGTACAACAAAACAGCCTTTTCCATGCCTGTCCTCTGAGACAGCAGCAAGTGGCTGCCTTTCTAAAAGGAAGACAGCTTAATTCCTCTTCTGTTCCCATTCCTTTCCTGTGCCACAAGAGAGCTGTCATGCCCAAAGCACCTTCTGACTTGGTTTTCAAGAGTGCAAATTTGCTTTCAGTAACATCACATAAAGATCCAGCACTTGAGAAATTTATGTATCTTTGAACAAACATGCTATAGTTTCTTTGGTGATTCTTAAGAATTTCAACAGGACGTGTATCTACCTCAGATTTATTCAAACCATGACAAGAACTAAAAAGGCATTAGCTGGAATGAACAATATTTGAATTTTACCTCTATTCTAGGCTTCTAGGATTCATTTCTCTGGAACTGTTCATCTAACCAACTTGGACAATAACAAATAACACAGCTTGGCATTTACTGGCAGCACACCTGCAGTGGATCAAGAAGCTCCTCTGGAAGGGCCAGGAACATGGTCCTTACCTTGGTCTCAGTGAATGAAAGTAAATGATACCAGCTTCAGTCTCTGAGACTGCAGTGAGCCACTGCAATATTGTTCACTGCAACATTTATCTCATAGTATGATGAGTGCAAAACCACATGACCACCACCAATTCCATGTCTTTTTGCTTTAGATGTATGCTCGTACAATGTTCACATGGGCCGCATGAGATGGTGTGCATTTAAATTATCAGACACAGCAATGCAAGCTCCTAGCACTTAAATTCACAGTATACTGCAAATAGTAAAATATTCCACCTTGGAACTATTGTTTAAAAAACAAATAAATCAGCTTCTCTAAATGCTAACACAACATTTCAAAGTTCTTTTTTTTTTTTTAATACTTTTTTCCTTACAGCAAGGATGAAAAAAAATCCATATCACTTCTCATGACTTTTGTTTCACTGCTACTGCTATAAATTAAATCCCTGGGTCTCCACAAGTAAGGAAACCAACTACACTTCAGACAAGCTACTCTTTTTTCCAGGTGACCACACCCATATTTATAGCTGCCACCATTAAAGCATATTTCTACTGAGATATGGATACATATGTTAAAGAACTCTACAGTGTTTCAGACCTTCAATACAATTTCCCTCAAAGAGTATGTAGATGGTGTATATATATGGTATAATTGATACCAAAAGACTATTAAAGTTAGGTTTACCAATAAGTTTGCAGCTAACATGCAACATGAGTAAGTTATATCATCTGTGGTAATACAAGTATGACTTACAAAAGAAATTCTGAATTCTACTTCAACCAACCAAAATGCTGTAAAAACAAAACAGGACATGCATTTCTTGGAAGATTTTCATAACACCTCTTTGTCATGCCACCTTTAGCAGTGACAGCAAGGGATTCAAGACTGCTAATTGCATTCTATCCCATTAACACCCATGACTTGACCTGAAAGAACAGATCCAGAGAGTTCTGTGCTTTCTGTCCTGAATTTTGCTGTAGTCTTTCAAATTTACTCACATTCTATAGTTCCAAAAATATAGAGAAATGCACATGCCATATTTTCTAGATAATTTTTTTTGCTTCGTTATTTGGTGAGACTTAAGCACATGCATAAATACTTTTCTGAATCAATGCCAATATGCTATAAAATGACAATAATTTATGTACCACTTCTTAACATAATGCTCTTGGTAAAGAAACTCGGAAAGTAAAAGTTTGTTCTCAGAAATAACCTACAAAAATGTATAAAAATCACAACTGTCAAACATTTTCAAATTCAGCTTTACTAAATGAAAAAATTCAAAACAAACCTTTTTATTACAAACTGCTAAGAAGGAATGCACCTAACAGTAGAAATGAATGGCTTCTAAGTGGAGGATCAGTATCTCATTGTATTTTACACAAAGAGCTAAAACCCCATTGCTGTAACAATACAGAAAGAGAAAGCTTTACAGATCAGGTTACCTGTCTGATTTGATGTTTTTAATAGGCTATACATCTGGCTACAGCCATTTCAGAGTCTCAATCACAATCATTAAAAGTAGAGATTTTTAAAAAGCAGTTTATGACTTCTAAGTATTTACTACCATTCCATCAACACTGAAAACATCTTTTAAAGGAGACATAACTAGTTGACAATAATAAAGCAGCATTTTGGTGTTGCTCTGTATCATGACAGATTACTTAGATTAAATGATATGTATTATCTTACCTGATACATTCCAACTCCTATGTGTTTGGGCTCGATTTTCACTAGCTCAGCTAATGGGTCTTGGACGCGTCTAGCTATGGAAACTGAAAAACAGAATTAGAAAACAGCTATCACTTTTCTCTGAAAAACCTGAATCAAGTAATTGCTTTTGCTAAGGTGCTTTGGGGTTTTTTTACATCTTCTATGCATTTATTTTTTTTTAAACCTGGAAATAACCATTAATATAGCAGAATCCTTTTTAATTGTTAAACAAGGACATCACATGTACATTAATTAAACTTTTTATTTGAATAATTCCAGCAAAATCTTAGGGATTTCAAACTGTAATCAGAATATTGAAAAAGTTTTTCTCAGCCACAGAGTTAATAAAAACTGTACACACTATATTCTTCTCTTTATGCCCATACTAAATGCATATGTAACATTTAACATTAAACTCTGTAAGAACCTGTAACCTGAAATCACAGATAGGAAGAAACAAATAATCATTTTTAAAAATAACAAAGCATCTGTTCACAGACTTATTTATGTGATACAGTATTTCCTAAGGTATGTATTAGATATTTATATATTTATCTAATTCAACCATAAAATTCAGTGTTCACTTTGAAAATGGTTCTTGGACTTTACTAACCTAAGCTGCAAATCAAAGCACATCATTTTGCAATCTGTCATCCTTATAACCACGTTTAGAAAAACAAAAGCAATTTCCAACATTTGTGATACCATTAAGAACATATGGGAAGAACCTTTGGTCTTCTAAATCCAAATGTTGAATCAATACTGCATTTTTGAAGGCTGTATTTATTTATAAATCATTTGCTTACCAAAGTCTCAGAAGAAAAAGTGTATTTCCAAACATCAATTCATAAACTTGGTCTGATTCTGCAGATATTGGGTTGCATTCAGTATTTGCAACTGTGCTCCCTTCCACATATATGAAACTAGAAGAGTTCCATCTATCAGTATTACATCTATAAATTATTTTTGTCCTCTTGACTTAAGACAAAACAGGTTAGCTGGCTTAGCAGATCTTAGAACATGCATTCTACCTAGTGAAGTAAACAACACTAACAAAAAACCAAAGTGTTTAGAGGTATTCCAAAAATCTTTCCAAATAAGGACTAAAACCCCTAAATAAAGCAAACAAACAACTAAAACCCTAAACCCCAAGAATCCCACAAAAAGCAAACCCCAAAAGAAAAAAACAAAAAATAAACAACAAAACCATCCCAACCCAGTATAAATTAAAACAAACCCCTCCAAAAATAAAAAACAAACATAACAATGCCTGACCTTGTTGCCAAGGCTGGTTTTTTTAACCACATACACTTGTGAAAGAATCAGAAAAGTGGGACCAAAGAAAGCTGTGGGCCTTTGAAAGCTCTGTCCAGAATCAACCCCACATGGCACCAATCAGTCCAAGAGTGTTTTACATTTAAATACATTTTTAAGCAAATCAGGGTGATTAGAGAAAGAACAGTCAGGAGTCAGGAGTAAATATATATCTATAGATCTATATATCTATGTACAGTGGTTTGGTCAACAACACACACAATGCTAAAACAGGAATACTGGAAGTATCTCTGGTGTGCACCAGCTGATTTCACACATACACATACATGTATGAAAAACATAAATATGGTTGTAATTATCATATATATAAAAATAACCTATCAGCCCCTTTACTGGATCACAGAAGTAATGTATGCACAGAGGTGTTTAGGTTGGACACAGCTCTAACAGCCCTGCTAAAACGGGGTTTGCTACAGCAGGATGCCATAGATCATGCCCAGCTGGGTGGAGACTTCACAACCTGTCTGCTCAATCCATTCCAGTGCTAGGCCACCTTAACAACAGGTAAATGTTTTCTTGTGTCCAGATTGAATTTGCTGTGTTCCAATCTGTGCACTTTGCCTCTTGTCCTAACAGTGGGCTGAAGGGTCTGCTGCTCTCTTCTTCATTCCCTCCCATCAGGTACTTACAACCTTTTTTAAGATCCCTCTGAGCCTCCTCCAGGCTAAGCATTTCCAGTTTTTGTGTTTTTTTCTTGTATGAAAGGTGCCCCTGTCCTTAATCATCCTTGCAGCTTAATTTAAACAGCAACCATCACTACACTGCAGGGTGCTAAAGGCTTCACAGCATTTCAGAAAAGGACTTGACTAAACATTTGTACTTGAAGCCAAAACAGTAGCCAGAGATATGCAGGCTCCTCAAACCACAAGTGAAAAGTTTATCAATTAAATGCTGCACTAGAGACTTCACTTTTAAAAGATTTGCAGTGTTAAATGCACAGTTAACGTGAAGTTCACTGCTCGGTCATGCAAGACTTTTCATATCCTTTAATACCCATTTTAACATGCTGACAAAGGCAGTTTGCTAGCTAGGCTCAGAAATCACTGTGCAGGTGACATCTGATATGCCTGCTTCTCTGATAGAGAAGTTCTGAATTCAGAGACAATCACATAGGCCTTCTGGTCAAAAAAAAACCCACAAAAGGTTAATCAGTGTAAGCACAGCAGTTATCACTTACACGAGCATAGCTCTCTGCAGAAATGCTTTCCTATAACAATAATTCATATTAATTACTTTGAAATACTAGCCACCCACCACCTAAAAAACAGAAGTGAAACAAAACACCAATGAAAGTAGTATTGATCCAAACCAGGAAACACTTGCAACGATGTATTTCTTCTGAATGCACTGATGCCTATACATAGAGACTGTATTTGTCCTTCATCAACCATCATTAAACTCAGCTGCTTTAATACCCATGCAGAGTTTTAAAGAATTTGCTTTTAGTTCTACCTAATGGCAAAACATATTTCAAAAGTTAAATTTTAGATAAGCTGAGAGCAAATACCTCTCACTGTATCTCCTTTTGTTATATATTTTAAAAACAGTTATATGGATAGGCTGATACAGGAATTTTCCAAGCATAGTTTTCTCTTGGGAACCTTCAATTAAAAAGTAAAATTTAGACTCTCTTTGTCATATTAGCTTGGTTGACAATGCTGTCATATCCCTAGGAGGCTTCCAGTGGAGGCATAGGACCTGACCCAGCAAAGCACTTCAGCACAGATGCATGTCAGAATTCCCACTGGAACAAGCAAAACTCTTCACACGCATAAAGTTACAGAGACATTTAAGTGCTTTCCTGGATCAGGCCTAATAGTTACAATATTGAAGCAGGAAGATCAGCTAACAGTCAGTTACACAATTAAGGGATGCAGTTCCTACAGTCAATACCAGCAGGATAGCTGACCTTCCTAATTCCCACTAAAGCCACAATTTCACTCCAGAACTTTTCCAATTAACAAATAAAAAGAGAGCACAGTAGGAAAAACACAAGAGTTGTCCACATTCTCTCTAGGCAGAAATTCAGTCAAGATTAGCATCTACTGCCTCTTATACAGGCAAACCCATTCTTTTCTGCTGGAGTAGTTGCAAACTGCAATAGATGGATTTTTGGGGGAGCAATGAGGTTCCACTCTGGTCATTTGATCCAAGTGGCTGGACTCCCACAATACGAGTACTACTGAAATCATAAGGGCTCTGCACAAGTGCAAGGTCTACTACCATTGAGCAGAGACAGTACAATCTTGATGATCTGCTATTTTCTTCTTAAAAACCAAATCAAGTCTACAAAATTTCTTTTTAATTTTCAACTATTTTACACTGGGTATGTTTTTAGAAACCATGAATTTTCAGAAGACTAAGGATGAAACAGGTAATGCATTCTTACTTCTGTAGATATTAAGGTATTCTTTGCTTTTGCCCAAGCAAAAAAAAAAAAAAATAAATTACATTATGGCAAACAGGGCAAAAAGAGAAAATCAGATTTCTCAAAAGTTAGCAGCACAGCCAAATATGAAACATTTGAGATATGCCTTTATTAAAAATATGCTAGTCAAACTAAAATGTGAAAAAACCCACAATTAATATTAGGGTATTAAAATCAGGATGACACAACCCTCTATTAGAAAAACACAAGACTTGCACACTCCATAAATGCAAAGTTTGGAGTTGTGAATTAGGATGAAAATATCGGAATACTTGGAAAGGCAGTAACATATTACACTGCTGTTGGAGGNTTTCCACTGGATTCCCAGAGGAAGACTGGACCCATCTCACCACCACTGGACTTTCTACAGGACCATCTCTACTCCACAGGACTGTGTCTATTACTCCAGAAGGATTCATCTGGACTGCTTCTAACACCCTGACCAACAGGGTGTCAGGTCACATCCCTGACTCTCAGGGTTTTCTGGGGGTTTTGTTTGTTTGATTTGCATGTTTTTCTGTATTATTACATTTGTATTTTTAATATTCCTAGTAAAGGACTGTTATTCCTATTCCTAAAGCTTTGCCTGAAAGCCCCTAATTACAAAAAATATAATAATCTGAGTGAGGGGGTTTATATTCTATATTCAAAGGGAACTTGCAGCTTTTTGCTGGCAGATACCTGTCTTTCAAAACCTAGACAGCTGCCTTTCAACAAATTTATGTAAAATTCTAACACTTGAAGGGACATAATGGTCTAGGTGGTCCTCTGACTTCAGTGTATATGTACTTCACATCCAAGTGCAATGAGACAGAAGATTACAGCAACACATTTACTGTAATCCTGTCTTGTCATTACATAGGACATATTCTGCCATTTCATTAGAAAAGCAGTTTAACTGCTTGGGAAGTCTCAATTCACTCCATACTTTGGTTATTTGACAAGACAAATCCCGCAGACAGTAAAGTATGCTTGTGTGTCAGTGATGGAGATGCCACTGTGGTGGGCAAAAAACATCTGTAGGAGTTGCTTGCACAGTCCATGCCAATCTCTGTGTCTGATCTTCATACAAAGTGAGGAATTACATTAAAATGTTATGTTTCCTAATGGCTAATAAGCAGATATGCCCTCATAAACTAGCAAACATACCTAATTATGTGGCCACTCCTGTATTAAAGATCAAATCACTAATTTCAAAGTAGAAATTTAAACTGAAGACCATTTTCTTCAAGCATACATCAGATAATTTTGTTTCTCTAATAATTTCTACAGCAAGCAATAGCATATTTCACAAAAAACACAAAGGAGAGTTTTCACTTAGGAATACTGATAATAGTTTTCAGACTAAAGACAGAAAAAACTTGTCACACTCAACAGTGAAGCAGCCTTACTATTTCTCTGCATGGTATCTATACAAGAGCCACATCAGCTGCCAGCCCTAAAAAAACAGATTTAGTGCTAACTTCTTTGGCTACCTGCTTCACTTCAGTAACAGAACAGGTCTAAAGCAATAATTAAGACTAAAATCAGACATGCAGACTATTTAGGTTGCAAGGACAGCTGGAAATCTTGTCAACTACATGAAATTTATTATGGTTTCAAGTATTGTGCCCACTTCGGTGGCAGGCTGTCAACTTCTGTGTTCAAACAATTGCATATTGAAATGTTCTCTTTCTGCATCACCTTACGTAAGAGCCACGTAATAAAGTAAGAGTTTAATGGCTTGGATAAGGAAAGAGTGCAAATGAGGAATGCTTATGGGTAGAAGAATAAAAAACATTCAATTTCTTTCAGTTACAGTGGCATTCAAATGTTGCTTAACATGTTTTTTTAAGCAGAAAATGGTTTTTGGCCAAAAGTCCAGGATGATGGCATTCCTCCTTTTAAACACATCTTCACGTAAGGATAAAAATGTGTCAGAGTCAATAACTGTGACAGCTAAGTTACCCCAGATGAGTGGGAGCATTTGTTTTGTGCTTTGAAAAAATGTGAATCTTCCAGATGTGAAAGCAGCAGATAGTTTTATAACGGCTTTAAAAATAAATATATGGCAACCACAAGCTACTAAGCAATGGCAAGTTCAACTTCAATTTTGTCATAAATGAGAACATTCTGTATCTGTATTATAAAACCTCAGTATTTCATTCCTGCTGAGACATGCTACTAGAACATCCAAGTAACTTGTCCACCTTCCATTTTAAATTAACCTTCTCACTTCAATAGTCTGGGATGAAACTTCAATGTCAATGAAATAAAAAAAATAATATCTTAAGGTAATCAGGGACTAACTCACAAATGCATAAGTAATTACTGCCAATATATCATACCAGAGTAGATATGGAAACATTACAACTTTTAAAATCCTTCTATAAAGTCTATTATTGTGTTCAAGATCAATTACTCTCCATAAGTATCTGCAATAATGTTTACCCAGTGATCGATTGTTCAGATTTCCTGAGTCCTGGATGCTTTCTACCCTGTTGACCCGAATTTCACCCTCCTTGCAAAGGATACAGTGAAATGTACAGTAGTCTTTTCATTAAGCATTCTTTCTCAGGAGGTCAGGATTTGTGACACAGTTTTGAATCCTCATTTATCTTCTTGGTGGGTTTAAAGTATGAAATTTATTTTAAGCAATTGTTCAACAGCTGCATTTCATCCAAAGCTCTTCTGTAGCAAGTGAGCAGGGTTTTTTTAAAAAGGTTACCTTTTAGTTTACTTTTAACTCCATAAAACTGATAATCTGTTATTTGCCTAAGATTAATGAAATAATGAATGACAATATTCTCCTTATTTATTAACAAAAAAAAAATCTTTAAAAGAGATGGTTGAATACAACAAGAAAGTTAGAACTACGTTTAAAGAGACAACTTTGACAAGTGAATATGACTATGCAGCTTTTTTAAAATCAGTATTTTTTCTTAGAAACACTCTCAAAACCACTTTTCTCAAGCATTAGTAATTTCTGTATCACAGGACAGTATCCATTTTTACCCAAGATGAGATAGGGGACATGTAATCATTTAACTGAAGCCTGATGGGATTTTTCTGTCACAGAAATGAGTTAGTCTCAGAAGATGATATAAACTCTGAAAAAACTTTTCCCCATCTGTTCAGCTTAAAAGGCAGATATCGTCAATATCCTTTTCACAGTCACACTGCTGGTACTAACTGCATCACTACATACATTGATTACCATTATTACCAAAACAAGAGCTAATCATCTACATCTTTGAAGAATTAGTCATTTGTATCAACAACAAATATTAACCTTTTGTAAGTGATCAGAATGTTCTTTCCTATGCCTGTAGTAAACAAACCCCACAGCTTTAGCAAATAACACATCAAATCTCAGTATTAAAAGGAAACCAAAACTCCTTGTATTGAAGAGCATCCTGGTACTGATCATTCCTCTAGCTCCACACTTCAAGGAAGCAACAAAGCCTTCAAAAGGAAATACACAGACACAACACATGCACAGAGAGCTCCACCAGAAGGGAGGAAGTGAATGGTTCTCATAGCTCTTTTGCACTAAGGGAACTAAGGGATAGCAGCTTGACCAGAGCACATAAAACTTGCATGTAGGAGATCAAACTCCTCTACTCCGGCCCACTCCTGAGCTCTACAGCTTCAGAGGAAATACAGGGCCAGTAAGCAGGACATTAATGATCATACACCACCCCTCTCACATACTCTGAGGTTTACACAGGTTAGAAAACATCAGATTCTTGTCTAGAACAACAAGAAAACTACAAGATGACAAATATTTGTAAGATCTGTGTAAAAACCCATTCAATATTGTGCTACTGCTTTGGGGCAATTCAAGCCCATTTTTGTATTTCTCAGTATCCTGGTACAGGCACATATTCATGCCCAAGTGGGAGAGGCTCATTAATTTCCGGACTACCTGCACTTAGGGACTGGTTTTTGATTTCTTATAGAACCCACAGATTCCCTGTAATTTCTGTTTAAACTGTAGAGCCTAGCCTACAGCTACCTGAGATGAGGTAACTACTACACCTTGATATAAGCTTCTGCTCAATAGTAGAAACTGGGGCCTATGGGGAGACAAGTAACCCAAGACCCTCCTGTTCCTGTTACTAAATACTTATAATGCTATTATTAAGAATTAATTATTGCTATTACTATTATTTTAGTTTATTAATATTACTATCATTAACATGTTCTATCTCTAACATCTTACTGCTGTTCACTACCCTTTTTGCTTCCAACAATGCATGTTCCTCACTACAGCATGGTTCTTCTGTTCTCCATCCTTCCAAAAGTATAATTAAACTCATTTTTAAATTCTACAGAAGACAACAGACAGGAGATGAAATATGATTTCATTTCATATTGCTCTAATTGTATGGCACCCAACTAAACATTAGGCTGACAAAATTTTTAATGCATGAAAATTCAGTGCTTACTTTTCCCTTCTGAAAGCTTGCAGCACTTGCACCAATTCTCTCCTACTAGCTGTACAAGAAAGCTTCCACTTAGACAGCAGTGTGAACGTTTTAACAGCAAGATTAAATAAAGCAATAAAGTTTTTGAAAAATGACCTTCTCTCCTGAGTAGCCAAAGGGGAGCAGTGCTCTTTCAAGAAGATGAAGAAATTAGCTCAAGTAGACATACAGGCACTATGTCCCACACATCCAGTCATCAAATTGTTTTACTTTCCTTAAGATAAAGTCAAAAGAAATTACATTTTTTTCCAATCTCTACCTTGTACTTGCTGGCCAGTATGACAGCTCTGAACTCTATGTCTCTAACAGGACCCCAGGGAATGAAACCCTGTAGCACAACAGTCTGAAAGTCCTAACAAGCCCTCAAAGCCTACAAGGCTTTATTTTGCAAGGAAAAGTGCAAGTGGTATGCTGAACTTTGAGCATACAATAATGCAATGTGTTCTGCCCTGTGGAGAGGAGACAAGCAGATGGGATTTGACAATGCTAAGGCAAGCTGTGCTGCATGACCTTTGGCTCTCTCAGAGTCTTTCTTATCCTCAGAAAACATCCCTTAGAAACAACAGTTTCCATACTGGATCACACCTGTGCATGCAACACGTTTGCCCTGTTAGTTTTCCAAATCGTAAAAAAAAGTATCTCTAGGGAATATTTTATCTACCTTTACTGCTTTCCTAACTGGATGACACAACTATGTGGCCTTGGCACAACCTAGTCCTTCATGTCCAAGAGGAAAATGCACATTTCTTAGAGCTGTTGCATTAGGCAAGCCCAGGTATGCTGCTCTTCTTTCAGCATCTGAACACAGAACTGCAAATTAAAAATCAACTGTGTATGATTACATAAGGTATGAAAATAAAATAGAGAGGGTTAACATGAGATCTCTTCTAACAAGTGGTTACACAAACCTGATGTCTGAAAAAAGAGCCCTTTCCTTCCCCTTTTATTTTACTTTTTAAGTAGTAATAGAAAGAAAAGATTGCTTATTTGTTAGAGCAGTCATCTTAAAAGGAAAGGTAATTCATCAATTTAATGAAATGAAGACATTTCTCATTTATATAACTGAGTGTATATTGAAACCAGAGTAAAATCCCAGCATGACTACTGCTTCATAGCAATTCTCTACCATCAGGCCACTGTTTCACTAGAATGCATCAGTTTCCTCTGATTCTTAGTTATTAAGGAGCATTCATTTCGTAATGATATCCAAGAGGTGGAGAGTCAGCAGAAGAAAAAATTTCTTTGTGAACACAAGCCAAACAATTGGTACATCCTTTATCTTCCTTATACTATGGACAACACAACCCCCACTAGCTGGCCATACCTTAAAAAGCTCCCAGGCATCCAGGAAATACATAAATTCCATGTTCCTGCATGACAGTCCTTCAACACGAGTTCTACATGCTCACACTTTCTATATATTTCAGCTATTCCTCCACAGTCTTCCCCTTTTGTCTAGCCAAACTTGCTCAAGCCAAGAAGCATTTGCAACAAGGGGGTGTAGAAGTGGAGAAGCACTGAGAGGAAAAAAAAAAAGAAAGCCTGAAAGAGTGTATGTGTTGACACCTCTACGGACATTCTTCCTTTCTTATCCCACAAAACTTATTTTTATTAGGAACACAGGCTCTGCACAACAAAATAAAATGTTAGTCAAAACTATATAGAACAGGATGGAAGTAAAGCAATGATATCAACCTTAGGAAAACCCCTGAATTCCAGGATTCACAGGCCCAGTGACAGCAACCAAACCCAGGCTGGCACAGACTGTCACAGAGCTCATCTGTCTCAGGGAGGAATGCCTGCCACTACTGAGCTTAACTTTTTTCTCCTACAAAGAATACCACACAAAGACAGTGATCTCATGTGCTCTGGCAATGAAAGGTAACCAAAGGCAAGTGAACTACTGTTAAACTTGCATGGCAAAGTACCATGCTCACTAAACTGTTGTTTACAACTGCTTCAAAGGGAAACTTGCATCCAGGCTCTCCATTGAAAAGAAGCACAAATAAATCTCAATCACAGAGACCCAGAGCAACCCAGGAGATTTACAGGCAATTTCAAGTGCTTAATTCCTACTTGAAACTGTCACAAATAAAAACTAACCAAAAGCTAAACATTAAGTGGTGCACTGATGTTAGGTCAAAAAATAAATAAATTCTTAAAAGAAGCAGCAAAACACCAACAAATGAACCGAACAACCAGAAAAATATGAATTTGACAGCTTTATGAAAACTCCACCAAATGAAACATTTTAACTACTTCTTCAAGAGGGTGGCCAGAGGACACATGCCAGGGCAGAAATAGAACTGCAGTCATCACCCAGCTTCACAGCTCCCTCATTACCAATACCTCACTGCAGCCTCAGAGCTGGCAGTCACAGAGCCCTGGCAGAGCACATATTAATAAACATCACAAAGGTGATCAACACTGCCAGCTTGCAAAGTACTCTTTTCATGGTCTCCATTCTTCCCTACAAAACCACCCACTCCAAATCTCAAGTGTGTCCTTGGGCACAGCTTTTGAGAAGAATTCAACTCCCTTCTCTGTCAGACTGCAATCCTATCACAAGTTCATCCCAAACCCCTCCATTACTAAATTCCAGTGGCTTGCTCTGTCGGCAGAACCCTCCTAATCTGCTGCAGCTGAACTTCCTCAGCCTATCAAGTAGGAAATCCTTTTATTGCTCTGGCCTATAAGCCTCTTATCTCCTAATTCTGTGAGGCTGAGAAATAGCTGTTCTGCTCATTAATCCTACAATGACTGTCAGAAGGGGATAGATACCTTCTCACTCTACTCAAACACAAGTAACTAGGTTTCATCAAGTTCTTTACTATCTACTTAGCTGAGTCCCACTCCACAAGATTTTATAGGAATTGCAGTAACAGTACAGAAGTTTCTGCATTTTCATGAAATATTCAGGACACCGCTAAAGTTGGAAAGATCCTATTTCATTCTCTGTACTGTTGATAAGAGAATTTTTTTTTTAAAATAGCTTTTTCCCCTTTTTTTTTTTTTTTTTTAACGTAAGTGCAATTTTGGCTAAAAGTGCTTTATGGATGATTATAAATACTTTCCTCTACAGTCTGTATATACACCACTGGTTTAAAAAAAAAGATCTTTCTCAATCATTTATTATACACTCATGTCATCCATGACCTTCAAAGACAGCACAAAGTGAAAAAAAACAAACCCAGTCGAGACCTTGGATTAACTAATACATTTAATTAGCACCCCCAAGTAATGCTGAAGGTTGCTGGTTTTCTCCCTGTATAGGACACTCAGCCAAGGAGAAATGATTAAGATAATTTTTCCATCAGGATTGATATCTTCTATTTCTCTGTATAAAGCAAAAACTGACTAGAATGAGTTGCTAAACATCACTGCAAATATTACAGAGGTGAGAAAGTTCTCGTATAACATGGATTATTTAATATTTAACATTTATGTACCCAATGGACAAATATAGGCCTATCTGTGTCATTTAAAAAAACATCTACAAAGTTTTGTTGAGAAAAATGTTAAAGTGGCAAATAGTGTTAAGATCACAGATATCTCACGTCTGCTGTACCTTTTATTTTAACTATAAATGTCACACTTCATCATGCAGCTGTCAGCTTCCTTTAATGTACTAAATGCTATCATGTAAGCACAGAATCTGACATGATGTAACACAATAATTAAAATAAAAAGCAAGTCAGCTTTGACACAATGTCACTTTCCTGTATGCTGGAAATTAAAGGAAAATCGAAACTACACAAGTAAGCTAGTCAAGAAAAAAGTCTGAAAAAGCCTCAAACATCTGTTCATGTGTCCCTCTAATGTCATGTCCCATTTCTACATTCAACTTGAAGAAAACATCCATAGCTTTAGCACAAATTTACACCAAAAAATGTCAGGAAGAAAGCCTAAAAATTCTAGAATACCTTGATTGTAATGTAGTTTTAGCTGTCAGTTTTATAACAGCTAACATCCATGAAACCAGCCAAATATTTTTCAGTTTCTATCCTACCTTTTTCCAATTTCTATCCACTCTGTGGTACTGCTGTGGCATGTTAAAATTGCTGATGCTTTTAAAACCAGATGCAACAGCACTTAAATTAAGCCTGAAGAAAATCCTAGTAATAATGGAGCAATTATGAACTCTAGGTAATTATTATTTGAATTGATCATGTATTAAAATTTTGATTTCAATTTACTGTATTTGATGCACAACACTAAATAAAAGCATCTAGAATGTTGAAAAATTAAATTTGGAGAAAATGAGAAACAAGCATATCTGGAAAAGAATAATGTTAATAATTGGATTTCCTCTGTTACAGTATTTTTTGCTCATTTACATCAACTTTAAACCTACATTTAATACATAGCACTCTGAAAAATTGTGGCCCAAGGGAAAGCTAGTTCTATCTGTCACAAATACAGAAATGTCACAAACCTAGTATTTGCTCTGGCCATTCCATGACATATTTAAAACCTCTGTGGCCCAAGGAAGAAATAATCACAACGGAGTCTGTTTGCAGGCAGGGAAAAGGGAATCAAGCAAAAAGAAGCTAGAGACCTCTCCTGCAAATGGAAGGGCTGATACAGACATTCCAAGAATATTCCCGTAAAAACATTCACTTGAAACATCAAGCTAACACTTTCCCCTTGGTGGAAATAAGAGGAAAGTGAAACATGGGGAAATCTATAAAGTTTTATCCCTGAATACCATGTTAGAATTCTTTTCTGCTGATCTATACCCTCTAAAGGATTTCCAGGCCAGTAACCTGCTAGAAAAACATTAAATTTAAAAACATTATAATTTTGACTGGCAAAGTTGTATATGCAAGTGCTGCTGCATTTTCCAATATACTATGTTTGATTGAGTATGACAGCAAACTGCAGAAAAACTAAGAACAAAAAGAAACCCCAAGGTAGATAAAAACAAATACAAATAAGATACACAATTAAAAATACATAAGTGAACTAATACAAAAATAACCTCAAACCTGCCCTTACAGCTGTCTCTGAATACAACAAATCCACAAGTAGAATTTGGATACAGACAGAGCTGCTTGGTATTTGATCTTTAAAGACAACTCTTTAACCAAACACTAAAAATTATAACAGTAGCAACGCTTGCACATTTCAAATTTCTGTGTTAGGCCTTAGTGACATTTATGCTGAATTATAACTTTTAAACATTAAAACCTAAACAGTGTATCTTAAACTGTATTCAGCTACATGAAGACTCCAGTGATCACAACAAATGCACACCTTAAATTATCTGTTCTAGTTTTACATAGTTTTTCCAGCCCTTGAATGGTTTAATTATTGCTAGAGAGATTTATGTACACACAGAGAAGAGGGAAGGTCAAGCCCCTGTGGGCATGGACATGTGCAACTGTGAAGGTTCATGCAATTCACTGGTTCTATTCATTGCTGTAAATTCTCCTGTACCAGCCTGTTGAAGGAATACATCCACAAGGATCTTTACATTAGTAGGAGATGATGTTTCATTTGCATGCCTAGGACTTCAAATGTGAAATGACAGAAGAATTAAGGTTTAGAAACAAAATATCCAAAACTTTTTTCTACTTTTGGCTATTATTTTATTCAATAATATAAACAAAACTGTCTGAGAACTGAGACTTGAGCTCCATGTTGAAATGTGATAAAATGAAATACTTTTCATACCTGCACTTCTTAGGTTAGGGTCTAGGTCTGGCATTTCCTTGGATGCTTCTGGACTGACACTGTAGATCGATGCTCCTGCTTCACTGACAATGCTGAAAAATAAAACAGCAGTTATGGAAAACAGCACACAAATGAGCAGCACAAGTGAAAGACTTTGCAAGTGACTTCAGTGAGTATTTAGATTTTTTTTAAGCCTCAGGTTTTGAATAAACCAAATACTTACAAAATTAAGTCAGTACAAAGGAAAATAACTCCATTTAAGCCAAAACACCCCTCCTTGACTTGCAACATTCATTCTTTATCAATTCTGGCCTTATTATGTACACACTGTGCATGATCTCAGTCCCTGTCTCAATCTTTACAAGAGGAGAGAAAATGAATACAAGAAACAAGCGTTACTAAAAGTAAATAGGCAAATGAGCTTCCATAAACAAAACTGAACCCACCTGACAATTTCATTAAAAACACCTACATTCTAATGTCTAACATTCAAGTATCACTTGAATCCAAGACATGAATGTGCACACACATTGCCTCAAGCCAGCTGCTCTAAAACACTCAAAAAGCCCCAGCTTGATACAGACTGAGGCACAGAGCTGCAGCTCCCTTCTCAGCAGCATTCAGTACTGTATTCTCCCAGCTCTCACTGCCATCCCCAAAGAAAAACAGATTGCTTGTCCTCAGGAACTTAAACTACAGTTCACGTATCTACCCTACACCTCAAACTCATGCAGTAATGATGATAAACTCAGCAATTCAAATCAAACACATAATTAAAAACCCCTCAAGTGCTCCAGTTCCACTCAAGAGAGAACTGCAATCAAGTATTCACAGTTTAAGTTTATTTTCAGCTGTGCAGTTCTAACACCACTGAATCAACAGTATATTTCTTCAAATAACTTCAACAGAACTGGAATTTCAGGTTGATAATTATGGCATCATACAGCTACTGCACTGGAGGTTAATACTATCAGTTTCAGAACTATTTTTACTTTTACTATTTCGCTTTTAAAATAACCTAATCTTTGCCATAAGGAGAGAAACCACAGTCCTTAAGAAACAGACCTTTCAGCAAAAAACCATAACTTTTTTATATTGTTTTTAAATTGGACTATAAATTTTCCTTTTAGGAACATTTATTAGGACAAATTTTTAAATAAAGAAACTGATATCTAGAAGCCCCTCCCTTTAGAAAAAGCTGGAAAACAGCTCAGAGGTTAAATATATTCCCATTCAATGTTCCAAGTACAGTAACAGTAAATATGTAAAATGCAAATACAAAAGGTAAGAATTTCTTACTGCTTTTTTTTACAGATTCCCCTCTTCCCCAGTCAAAACTGCAATTTGGTGGAGTGCTGTACACGCAAGTCAGATTTTAAAGAAGAACTCTAAAGCAGTACAAACAGACTGGATCTTTCAATAAATACATAGAATAAAATTCTGTTATCTGTAAAATTAATGTAACTCTAGAGCCATTCAAACAGAGCAAAGAAAATCCTCAGACCAGGTGAACAGGGCAAGTGAAAATGAAACTATTTCATGATCTTTCACAAAGATTCAGTATTATGAGCACTCCTTCACACTGACATTCATAAATGACATTCATAAAACATTCCCATTACAGCACCCAGAAATAAGATCATATCACAAAAACCTAACTGCCGAACATAAAGATGTTGACAGAAGACTCATAAAACTGATTTCTCTGATGAACGAGTAATTTAAAGAACAATGCAGCAGAACATATTTCTTAACCTGTTCACACCTTATAAAGGCAGCATCTGGCAAGCGCTCCCTTTCTGGATATTGCTCCCAAAAAACCACACATGAGCACACACTTCTAACAACTTTTCACTAATCTCTCTTCAATCCTTGTATTCCAACAGATGCCAAACATTAGCCCACATGCAATTTTTAAATTCAATACACTGATAATACAGTGTAATATAATTTTAGACTAAAAAAAATTCAAGTGTTTTGCAGTCATTTTTACAGTGCTGTACTCTAAACTGTACTGTACTACTGAAGACAGCTTATTGCTTGATCCTCTCCCAGTATTTTCTGCAGTAAAAAACTGATGTGACCTTAATGGGAATTTTGACACACTCAACATTTTAATGTTTCTCATTAATACAACACTAACGATCTGCAGAAGCAGAAGGGTTGCACTAACACTGTCATTCTATGGTAATATGTGACTTGTGCAAAATTTTAATGTAGGCAGTACAAAAACTCTTTGCTAAAATGAGTAGATAAAATTAAAACCCAGGATAGGAGACAAAAATTTGAAAAAAGCATATTTCCTTTTCTCAAGAGCAAAAATATTTACAGACTGGGGTAAGGAGAATAGGGGAAGCCAAGGAAAAGACTATCACAAGAAAAAAAGAACAAGATATAAAAAGCACCTTCAGAAGCAGCATATACTGGATACTTAAGATCCACTCTGAGATGGTTTAGTATATGCATGCAGTTATTCTATGAACTGTTTGGTGTAGCAGATGTGGAAAAGGGGAGCAAGAATTTCCACTCACGTAGAGCCTCACACTGCTCTGCCCAAGACAGCACAACCCAGACGTTAAATAAATCTTTTACTCAGATTAAACACATAAGGCCATGCACACTCCAAAGAAACCATCCTCTGGTTTATCCAAGAACAGTCAACCAAACTTGTACAGAACTATTAGCGGCTATCACATGGTTTGATATGGCTACAGTGAGCTGGTTACTAATGTGACAATGGCACACAGAATGCTAAAAGATTTAGCTTGGTCAAAATACTAAGATTACAAGCTTTAGGGACTGTCAGCTGTTGCTCTGGATTTTACTTTTTGACTAGACAGGAGACAGTCACTTTGGTTCACTGACATTTCGTATGTTTTCCAAATTCTCATCATTGTCTTGAAAAGGGGAATGGCTTTACAGACAATTTAAGCTAATTTAATGCTGCTAAGTGCTCAACATCATGTCTTTTAAGTAATGTATATAAATTTTATGTCAGGGCATATTAAGAGAAAAACCAAACATGATCAAATGAGTATGGAATAGAAATTTGAAGAGAAATAGAAACTCCAAACTACTGTCCACACTGCTCTTCAATCTCCCCTTCCCATTTCTATAATGGATACAATTCTCAAAAGAGGAAAAAAACCCAAAACTTCCTAATAGCTGGTGAATTGTATTAAAATCTTGTGAAACTTCAGAATTTGTTTCTATTTTGACTTTTTAAGTTACTTAATAGACAAAAACCAAAAGAATAGGCCCCATAATGAGATCCTCATTCCTGTGCATTCCTTAGGAGGAAAGATTCTGACCAAATCTAAACAGTTAAAACCGCTTTAGTGAAAAATTATTTTGCTTTTTCAAGTGAATATGTAGTAGGTAAATAAGCACATGGTTATGATATCATAAAACATGCTTCTAGTACATGAATGAACAAGTTCCATAAACTTCTCTTTGAATTAACAAAAAAAGCAGGTAAAGAATGTGCAAATCTGCCTCCATACTGTTTCCCATGTCAGCCATCCAATGGATAAGGAGTTTTTTCTTAGCATCTATATCCAACTTTTAAAAATTAAAAGTGCCCAAATCACAAAGCCACTACACAGTATTGTAGTGTATTCTTTTCAATTGTAAAAACTGGCTTGTTGCATTTGAACTAAGTTTTCCCATACTGCACCCATCTCATTCACAGTTGTTAAGACACATTTTAAGGAGCTAAGGCAACATTAAATGTATTCCAGCAGCACCACCTGGTGGGCCCTCAGCTTCATACTAGAGACTATGCCACCTATATCCTAAATACTTTAGGGAGCCTTTTAACAGTTACTAAAGCAAGTTGTTTTCTTACTGAGCTTAAATAAGCACTACCTGAAAAGATTATTTGATTTTTGAAAACATTCAGATTTTCCATCTCCTAATTTTTACAGGAAAAAGAGCCTTTCTTGTTAAAGGCTAAAAAATAAATCTGAGAATATTTAAAATATACTCTTTTTAAAATTCAAAGCGGTTAAATACCTACAAAAATTCATAAAGATTACATGCGACCAGTTAGTTAGCAACAGTGGTTTAACTAAATTACAGTTTTTAAAACTTGCAAGTTTCTTAGGTAGTATGTTTTCACTGTAAATCTATTCAAAGCTATGTAAAACATCTAATGCATGTAATAACAAAGAAAACATGTATCAGACTAGACATTTGTGGGTTTAAAGATGAATGCACCTTCCTGACATTTTCATGAACCTTACCAACCTTTCAGACTTCTATATTACATTGAGGTAATTTCCCTACAATCAAATGCAACACTGGATTAATAACCTACAGAGAAACAAAAAGCACCTTTATCCAACTTTACATAACTTGCTGTTCTTACAACTTCCAAATCCCTTATCTACAACTTCAATCCTTTAAAATAACATTTTAAGAAACAACACCAGAACAAAGAAGAGCCTGGTGTTTATTACTTGGAAGAAAATCCTGGTCACTCTAAAAGCAAAGGGTATGTCAACCTCAAAATGGGCCAAGATTTTTGTATTTGGCCATAAAATGATGATCTGCCAGAAAAACTCCATTCACAATCATTATTGTACAATAGTAAAAAAAAAAAAAAAAAAAAAAAAAAAAAAAAAAAAAAAAAAAGTCAAAGGTTTATTCAGTGTTATTTACTAAAATCATTTATTTATGACAGGACAGAAAAATAAAATGAAATAAAATGACAAAATATTCTCAGGAAAAGAACATTTAGACACTCAGTTGGAACGTAACAAGCTTTAATTATGTTGACAGATGTTACAATTAAAACCAACTAAGAAGGGGCAGGGAAGACTTAATTAAGCACATACTCAAAAGAAGATTGGACTGCTTCATGAATGCGAAATCCATTGGGCCATACTGAAAACAGAGAAATCACAACTAGTTCCTGAAGACCCTAACCCCCAAAAAGGTAGTTACACTATAGAAACTATATATAGTTTCTATATATAGAAATGCCAGCATCTGTTGTTAAATGTCACCCTACACACCCATTTTTGAGGACTAATGAGAACCACCTAGGGGAGGTCAAAAAAGCTCTTCACAGGAAACAGCAATAATCTCCTAATTTGCACTTTAACTTGTCTTGCTCTTTCTGCTCCTGTCAAGCAAGACATGTGCATGGCAGAAGCCACCCGAGCAGCCCCTCTAACTCTTCGCCATTCCCAAAGGCAGAGCTACCTGCCCCTCCTACAAACTCCTGTTTGGGCACACAAATACTCCAGCACCTGGGCTGTGCACAGCACAATTCCTTCTGCTGGGATGGTGTCTGTGGCCAGCTGGAGCCTGCAGCACAGCACAGGCTGGGCTAGGATTTGTGCAGCCTTAGCCACAGAAACAACAGGACACCAGCACTGACACACCCTGGCTCTGACACAGCTGTGCCATTGCTTTTTTTCCACAGGAGGAACATAAAACATGGAAGAGCAAAATTAAATCTTTTGATATACACTGAATAATGTATTCAAGGAATAAAAAGGCCAAAGAGATTTTCAAAAGCCTGCTCATTCTGATAGATAAGATTTATAATCTTATAGGAATAATAAAGTAGTGGTAGAGCAAAGGAAGATGTTAGGATCATGAAAAAGAGTTACACTAGGAAGCAATCATTATTCAGTAGAATCAAGGCAAAAAGCATCTAATTTATCTGTGGGTTTTTTTAATAATATAAAGAATTGGCTTTAAATTAGCTTTAAATGTTAACAATATATAGAACCTGGGAAATATATTAATTGTAAAATATATTTAGTACTAAAATCATCATTAGATGGAAAAGGAATGTTCATCAAATTTCCACTGCTTCACTCAAAACTTTTAGTTACCACACATCATAAAAACGTTGCTTATATGACAGTCCATCTTTCAAAATCAGTCAAATTAGACAAAAGCTGTTATAGTCATCTTTAGCAAAAGTATTATAAAAAAGCTCATAGTGACAGTTGCAGCTATTCAATTAGATGCAGGAGGGACACCATAAGCCTTAAAGTACAGCTGCTTCAGACCTCCCAAATAGACAAGAATTTTACCCCACAGTCTTCAGAGAGCACACCAAATGATGAGCAGTAAAACAGACCCCATGTAGTTGATCAGCTGCATTCTCTATGTTTCCATACAAAATATTAGGTGAAATTCTGCTTGCAACTAACATTTTAAATTCAGAACAACAAAAAAATCAGTGTTTCTAGCCATGTATGAATTTGTTCTGTATTTTATGAAGTTTACCAAAAATTATGCCATGCAAAAAAAGGAATTTGCTCTTGACCAACTCAATCTACTTTGCAAAGTAAAAACTAGTACATTATTTCATACCAGGGACTCTGTTTTGCAGCAGATTACAACACAGAATAACATCACCTCTTTCAGTTCCAAACCCTACATTTGAAACAGCTTGCTGACCCCACAGCAGGGACAATAAATAAGCATCTTATCAAGCAGCTGCTGAAATGATAGAAGTTCAAAACAATCATCCTTGCATTAGGAATTATTTCTCTCCTGTTCAGCCACAAATGATATTCAGCATCAGTTAAGCTGATGGCCTTCCTGGTAGCCAGTATAGATCTTTAGAACCTACTCAAGAGGAAAGAATTAGGCATGTTTCAATCCATCTTTAGCAAGATAATCTACTAAGTGTTGGTATTGTTGCTTCACATCAATAAAAATTATTTAAATAATAGTCTTACAATGATACTGTGTTTCCCAATTTTTCTAGTATGCTTATGCAAAACCTGAACTTCTCTACAGAATCCAAGTACAGTCTTTCAGATTAAGAACTACTTGCAAAATCTAATGGTTTGAAATACCAAATTAGAGTCTTTAAAGAAGAGATAAAATGCAAGAATTCCTCAGTATCTGTGCACAAGAAAACTATGAACTCCCAAATCCTAACTCTCTTTGAACTCCCAAGAACTAGTTACCATACTAAATTAACAAAACTAGCTGTGTAGCTCCAGTCTGGAATCCTTTATTCAGCTGCGTATGAACCATGCCCTCAGCACATCCCTGCAAAGGGAAGAATGATCAGATATCTGTCTTCATCTTGTCTGAAAACGATGACATTTTTCAGTAAGAAAAGGGTCCAAATGGCAGGTGTCAAAGAGCTTTAGCTTCACACGTGGTGCTAGGAGGCAGAAAAAACAACAGCAGCGTGTGGCCATGTCAGAGCCGCACAGAAGCTGCCGTACAAGCGCATATCTGAAAAGAGCAAACCTCAGAGCCTGTTAAATCAATCCAGTGCCAGATGCTGTTAGCAGAGCAAAACTGGTGCCGTGGATTCATCCCCAGAAGAAATACACGTCCCATGTCTGCAGTGAAAAGTGAAAGACCCAGGGTGGCATGTCTCAAGACTGAAGGTGACAGTCACCTGTGACTGCCCCCACCACTTTCATTGACAGTTTCAGAAAACAAGTGCTGTCATTGCTCATAAAGCAGCTGGAGTTGAAGCTCCTTTCTGCTCTTGCACAGAGCTTTAAAATCTGAGCTTCAGGTCCAAAATCTACTTCCAAGTTAACCATCCAACTAAGAAGCAGTCAAGTAACTTATTTTTACTTAATACAGTATAGTACAGTAGGAAATTTCCAGAGAAAATTTAGCTACTCGTCTCCTTGCTGCAGCAATGCCAAGCTGTGACAATAAGGATAATATTGCAGAATCAACATTGCCTTAATGCAGGAAGACAAGTTGAACTCAACAGCAGCACATTTTATGTGATAACCATGCAACAGCAGCAATTCTAAGCAGTATAAACAAAAAATGGTTGTATTAAAAACATGTTCAAAAGTTACCTATCTATAGTCAATTACTATAAGCATGAAAATGGGTAAGCCCTTTACAAATATACTTTGTAATTTCAACACCAATCGTGCCAGCACTCAACTAAATTTTAGTTTTGCACAACTAAATTATCCCGATGAATTCAGGGGAACAAACTGTACATACAGCATTAAATATATGCAGCCAAACACTGACAGGATTTTACCTAAACTCTTTTTATCCAGGAGGGAAACACAGGGAAACAAAGAAACAGGACCAATTTTGGCAGTAAGGCTTCAGAAAGAATAGAAACATTAGGCAATGTTTAACACTCACATTTCATACCTTTATAGACAATCCTGAAATGAAATCACCTAGATGCACATTAGAAACATGACACAGTCCAAAAAGATGATGTTCCCAAAAAAGTCTATGCAAACTGTTCCCCACAGAAGGGCTCGATAAGCAGGCTTTTTTCAGCTCCTGTCCCTCACAGTTCTCAAGCACTTGGTGAAGATGACAAGCTTGACTCAACACCATGAAACACAGCAGAATAAAGGAATCCACAAGTTCCAGACCAGAAGGCTGTCACCAACACTGTCCTGCCAGTGGCTTCTTCTCGGCTCAGCCAAGCAGAAAGCCCTGCAGTGATAGCACCATGGCAAAAGTTGGTGTTTCACCCAGTCAATTTCCAGCCATGCAAGATCTTACAAGAGACGAGATCTAGCCTGGCTGCTTCTAGAAACAGCAGAGGCAAAGGGTAAAACCCTGAAACCCGGTAGTTCATGTAAAGTAACTCAAGTGGAAGCATTAGCAAATATCAGTTGTAGAAATAAATAAGACTTGAAAAAAAAAAAAAAAAAGATTCCTGCCTACAAAGAAATACATAACCTCATGTATTTGGCATCGTCAATTTATAAAATAGGGGGGAAATGTCTGACTAAAGCCTAATTAATTTTTAGGCCAAAACATTTCCCTATTGCATGTACTCTCATATCCATGTCACCCTTCTGTGGGACACAGGACATTCAGGAAAACAAATGATCCACTGAGAAGAGTCCATCAGGTTCTTGAACAAATACAGATATCTCAACCAATTTATTTGTCAGAGAACTTCACAGAGCCTTCAGATTTAATCAAATGACACAGCATTAAGATGTGAACAGTCAGTTTGAAATTACCTAGAAAGGCTACAAGAACATGGCATTCCAGTGCTGTAATTGCTCTCACTAATCACTTTTATCTGTTAGAACGAACAACACAGATGCAGCAACTGCTGTCCTAAAATGCAGTTAGTTAATCCAGACCAAAGGCTGCAGCTTAGAGTCACATTAACTCTCAGGGAGACTTTGTCCCCAGAGTGGAGCATAACTGGACAAGACCACAGCATATGGAGGAAAATGCCTCTTGGAGAACAGCACCTCCAGCAACTGTCATTTTCTTTAATGCTCACTCTGGGCAATTGGGAGGCAGCCTGGCCAGTGCTGCTGTGCCGCCTCCACAGCCCTGATTCATGCAGAATTCTCACCTGTAGCTTTGGACAGACAGACTTTACTCTGCTTCCCCTCTGTGCTTTCCTACAAAACCACTGATGTTAGTACTCAGTTTCTCCTCACTAGCCCAACCCTCTCCTCAGCACAGGTCCAGGAGGGAAAGGTGGAGTCAATTATACCCCTTGTAGAGGGCTGAGCAATGCAATATAGAAAGACTGCAGAGAGGGAGGGAATCACAGATCCTGCTGCTCCTCTCTGCTCCCTCCCCATCCCTCTTAACAGTGAGGCTGTATCCAAAGACTTCATATTAAATATTTTTAACCTACAGACACTTCTTGGCACAGCTTACTGAACTCTGAAGTACCCAGGTTTTCCACATAGAGAAACTCAAAGTAAATTAAGAGTTCTGGAATCAGAATAAATGCTGGCAGGAAAAATTCTTTGAGGTATTAAATACTAAGAAAAGGTACTCTTTCCACATCTTTCTACCCATGTAGTTTTTTTTTTATTTTACTTTCATTTGGAATTCACCTAAAAAATAAGTTGTCTGTTTTGGTTTACAGAAGACGCATTCACCCAATGAGTTTCTTCTCCAGCTCAACATACTCAAGAAAAAGGTTATAAAGTAAAAGTGCTTCAATGCAGACCCAATCAAAATTATATGCTTCTACCTTTCAAAAATCACTTTTACAAATGAAGCCACGAGAGTGCATTTATAATTTTTGAAGTACTCATTTGTTGGGGGTTCCTTTTTTTTTTTTTTTTTAACTGAGGACAATACAGTTGCTTTGATATTTTCCTGTGATCTAGTTTATAACCATTCAAAGTTGACACATATCAGGAAGTGTTCCATTCTTCCCATCAAGGAAAATATTTTTCTTCGTTGGAAAAAAGATTGTAAAACTAAGTACTAGTTTAGTGTTTCCAGCAAAATCTAATAATCCCTATGAAGGAACTGCAGCATTACAGTATAAAAAGGATTATAGCAGACAGGAAAAAAAATCAACAAGAAAGTTAAGAAAAAGAATAGGTTACTCATTCTTCAGAAACAGGTAACATTGTTCATATGAAACTAAAACAACCCCAAAAAATCAGCTGAAGCTTACTTTACCTCAACAAGCACTTTTAACAGCTCAGTTACTTTTCTCAGACAGAATTAAAGGTGGGAAGATGTACTCAAATGTATGTAGAGCAACATAAGTAGATTGAATGTCTTGTAATTAAATTACCTATTCTTCTCTTTTTAGGCCTCTACGGTTTGTCCATGACTTCTCTGGTTTTGTCATTGTCACAGTCTTAAATATAATTATTTTACTTCTCTCATATGAAACTGCTGGGCATCTATAGTAAGAGATCTGAATAAAATATCTCCAAATGAAAGTGAGCTAAATATTAGGCATAGTATATTTTATTCTTTAACAATTTACATCAGTGGACACCCTCTCATTCATTTTGTTTTACAAAGAGAAATATGTATCAATCTCTGTTAATAAAACCCCCACAAATAAAAGGAATGACCAAATCCCCACAAAATTGAAATGGATTAATAAATTGCATGTTTTTGCCAACAACAATCTCCTTTCATAGGATTGTAACCAAAAGGGGGAAAAACCCGATAAAAATAGGTATCTGGAATTAGTGAAATAAAGGTTCAGTTAGGTAGTGCTATATTTGTTTTCCCCCTTCTCTTAAAAGGGAATAATTTGTTCCCTTAGGTTGTGACAGAACCACACAGGAGATTTTCCCTGAGTAATATCAGTAGAACTGGCATAAACATATACTGAAAGACCACTTCATTTAAAAGGCATTTTTCATTCAGTTACAAACACTTTAAAAAAAAAATCTTCTGGACAGAAATTTCTCATGCTTCATTTCTAACCAATTACTTTTAGACTCAAAAAGAAAATCCCAACTATAGTCTTTTTGTTTTATTAGTTATCTAAATATGTAAGCACAGGATAAGATGTCTTTCTAGTTTTTAAGAGATCCTTACACCTACTAAATCACAAATATGCAGTTTATTTTATGTCCTTTTACACCACAATTTTCAAAATTATTCTCCAGACACAGATACACTACATTAGCACTTAAATAATCAACTAAAAATCAACTTAAATAATCACTTCTAGCAATAAAATTCCGTACAATTGTGTGAAGGTGCATTAACACAGATATACATCTAATTATTTGTGAGCAAATAACACATTTTGCAGAAGAAGATCTTGAAACATGCAACCCCTCTTTTTCATCCCCATCCTACTTTATAATGGAAAAGTCTCTTAGCAACATTTGAGAAGCCGTAGGTCAGTTATGATTTTAAACAAAGGCACTAACAAAATTAAAATGGGTAACTCACCCTTTTAAAATATAACATTCTTTTCTCTCACAGATGCTAAAGTCTGCACCATGGTCAGTTTTTCTACCCTGCCATGTGGACAATGAGCATCTATCCTACCTCAACTTCTCTGGATTGCTCATTATTCTTATGCCTAGATCCTGCAAGACAAGCTACCAATGAAGAATGTGAGTCTTGGAATTATTCTTTCAGCTTTTGGCAAGTGCTGAACACATCAGAATCACAGTGGTTAAATCACAGTCACAATCACCTATGGAGATTGATTGGCCCAACATTCTCACTCCAAGCAGGGAGAATCAAATCAAGTTGCTCAGGGCTGTGACCAGTCAGGTTTCAAGTATCTCCACAAACAGAAACTCTAAAACCTACTACATATTAACAAGAACATTTGTATCCTCTGTAGCTCAGACTTGATGTTTTGATAGTATTAAGCTGAGGTTCAAAGTATTTTTTAATGGCAGTTGAAAAATTTAGCACCATATATACACTTCAGAAAAGTACATCCTTGCCCTGGAACAGTGGGGCATAAATAAATGAAGAATTTTAAGAGTCAAAACTCTGTTTTCCAAAGGAGTGCTGCACTGAAAACTCACTAAACAATCCCAGCTTCCTCAAATGCTGTAAGCAAAAAGAAAACATGAAATTGTTTGAAAATTAAATTAATGGAAATGTGTGCCCTGCTGATTCCAGCAGGAACAGAGCAGGCCCACTTAATTTCCACTGTATGATGCTAAACTGTTAAGACTACTCTTGCAGCTGATAATTAAGAGCTGTTGCTTTAAAGAAAATTAACAACAAAACCAACAAAAAATAATTTTGAGATCAGGGCTATGGAAGAGGCGGCACAATATTAAAACAATAATTGTCCTGATGAGAAGCAGAGGTTATCTGAGAGAGACTCCACGTCAGCACGGCAGTGCAGGGCCTGGAGGGCTGTGGCTGATGCAGACAGCTCCTACGGGGAGTTACAGAGAACATATGCCAGGGTGGGATGTGCAGAACCCTTTAACACAACAGAGCATCTCCTTCCCCCAGGGGCCTGCTCAGCTCTGCTGGCTACTGCAGGAGGTGGCAGAGCCAAGCCTCGTCCCCAGCCTGCCCTGGAAGCCAGGCCAGCGGTGCCGCTGCTGTCAGCGCGCCCCCGGCCCCGAGCCAGCGCTGGCACAGCAGCACGGCCCAGAGCTGCACTGGGCAGCTGGGTACCAGCACCTCCTACATCCACTGCACAGAGGGAGTAATGGGCTCCTCCTCCTCTGAAACAAGGCACAAACATGAAATATTCTCCTCTGCCCCCTAAGGAGGAATAGGCTTCCAGTCGGAGCACAAACAGAACTTCAGCTAAATTCAGATCCATACCGTATTAAGGAACTGCTGGTGTAGGTTTTAGCATTAAGGGTCAAATGTCCACTATCCCTTTTTTTAATAAATTTGCATAAAAGAGTACTTAATTCTAAAATATCATGTAATTATTTCTAAACCACATATTTGGAATTATTTTATAAAATAAGCCACAGATGGGTATGTTCAGAATTCTGTCAAGATGTTGAAGTATTTTCTTAAAAAATATTAAAAATGCTTTCAGATTACTAAGACCACAAACTGGCACATCCTGGATGTGAGTTTAATCAAACCCTGAGAACTAGAACAAACACATTTCACAAGCTCCAAGCTCAACTTCCTCTGAAGTTCGTAAAGGCTCACAACATCACCATCATCACATGCAAGATGTGATTTATACAATCTTTTTATATAAAGTGTGGCATGCTAAAGAAGAAACCCCAAACTTGTATTCTGCCATTATATCCAATGGAAACTAATCTAAAAATACTTTATAAATAAGGAATAGATATGAACTCAAACATTACATACTCCATTAAAATTCTGATAAGACCTGTTGTCATCACTAAGACTTCTACCTGTATAGAGTGCTAGAACTGCTATTTCAGATGACCCAAACACAATTTACATAAAGAAAGCATCTTGCTCAAAGTCCACTGTACTAATTATAAGTTTTATTTTATCACAATCTAATATGAACCACAGACTAGTTTTGCTTCATAATGCAAATATTTACAGTTGAACAAAAAAAAATCAATTCTGCGTTTTATGAATCACATCCTAAATGAAATATATGAACACAAATCAGCATTTCAGCTGTACCTTTACTTTATAAAAACCTGGAAGAAATTTCCTACAGACTGTAAAACTGAACACAATCTGCTTTGAATTAGGTGCCACCATTTTTTTCTTCTCACGTAGCCCCAGAAAAACCCCAGGCTTAAAATCTTGTCTCATTCAGAAAGCATTATTCCTGTTAGTGCAAGAAGTCCAGTAACCTACAATCTACTGTAACTGCTTCACCAAAGAGAAGCCAGTAAGAGGAAAAATAATTTCCTCTAGCTCGATCTGCTAATAATGAGCTCAGACTTTCCAGTGAGTGGTCTTCTCCAGAAAAGCCATGAGATCATCAACCAGCTGCCCCAAGGAGAAAGCTGCAAGCAAGGCAGCACCAAGTGCCTGTGGACACTCGGGTACAAGCCAGCAAGATGATGGCAGAGCCATTTCCTACAGGAGCAGGGGTTAACAAGAGGAATAGTCAATAGGAGAGCCTTAAGCATTCCTCTTAAAGGAGTTAAACATTGCTTTAAAAGTCTTCTTATTGTTCTTGTTAGCTAGGAAAACAGGATATATTAAAAAGATACTATATTGTGATATCAAAATTATTCAATTCTAAAGCATTCAAATTGACAATGTCTCTTTTTATCCTTACAGCAGAAAATCAGAGTTAACATTTCCTTTTGTAGAGAGATAATCAATGAGAAGTAACATGGAATATCCAGTTCAATTTACTCAAAAATGACAAACTTCTAGAAAATAACTTTAATTAAAAAAAATACTATGAGGAAAAATAGACCAGGAACAAGCAATAAATGTATCACTGATTTTACTGAAAGCCCACTTACAAAGTATATTTACAGTACAGCATCGTAATGGTGACAAGAGAATTACCCATTGAGGATGCATGTGTCCCTGAAACATTTGTAATAAATTAAAAAATGTCAAAATGTATTCTATCTAAAAGTTAGTTCTAGTTCAACCCAATAAAAGAACTGTACAGGCAGTAGGCATGTTGCCTTGGCTGCCAAAGAAGTTTCAGAAAATATAAAAGTTAATGAGGTTTGAGAGAGAAGTTTTATGTGAAAAGCCAATTTATTATAAGCAATAACTACAACTGCTTATAGACAGACGTCATTGCCCGCACCTACAGGCTTTTTATTTAGAAACATCCACAGACAGCTGAGCTCTTTGAATAGTATTTGCCACTACATTAAAAAAATCTTATTTAATTAGAAACTGATAATAGTTGCAATTGCAAATAGGATTAAAGCAAAAATGCTATTTCTATGTGAGCAACAAATTTACTTCAGGAGCATTAGGTATTATAAGAAAAAGGAAAATATATAAACATGCAGAACTGCTAGATGGACGCGATTACATTTACAACAGTGTATGGAGTCACCCAAGCAACCCCAACCTGCTCCCAAAACTGAAAAGGAAGAAGAAAGCCAACATCACTCTCTCCTCTCTGCCCTCTCCCCTGCTCTTGCTCATGGTTGCAGCAGGAGGGGCGGGTACTGAAGAAGATGCTTCATGCAGCTTGTGCATTTTGATGTCTCCTTTCAGGAGCACTTGCTCGCCTCCCTATCACTCACCATGACAAACAGATCATTTGTCCCTCTCTCCACTTACTCATCATTGACAAAACTGCTGGGATTCAGTTATAGAAAGGAATTATCCTCAATAGGCACCTTCAGTTTCAACCACATGACACTGCAGTCATCCAAGTCTAATCCCTTTTCAAGCTGAAATAACCTACTCAAAGTCCCTTTGAGACACACAGCATGTCTGTATTCTCTGCCTCTCATGCTCTGAAAAAAGGAAAAGTGTGCTGAAGTATTTCCTATTGCTGTGGCTTCTTACAATGTCATTCACGGAGCTCTTAAGATTGCCATGCACTTTGTTGATAAGAAAAGTTAAATGAGTCCAGGCAAGCATAACCTCCAGTTTGAGCATTACACAAAATTACTCTGAGGGAAAGTGCAACATGGGCAGCACTCACCCCTGCACTGCCAACAGCTGATATCTAAGAGCCAACAGCCTGAATTCAGGAAGAGAAACTGCAATTTCAGGTAACTGCAGAGGAAAAGAGTTCTTGCTTTACTGACAGACACATTGCATTTGCTTTTCAGTCCTGGAAGATTCTTGGGCTATCAGATACCTAGAGGTCATAAATGTTCAGTTTTCAAATCTTCTAAAAATCCAAGACATTTTGTCTTTTTTGGGTTTAAGTCACAGGTTGCACCAGTTGCTCTCCTAGTACAGGGGGAACTTGTTAGCAATAGTGCAGGAGGCAATTTCCTGAGGGTTTACTACTTAAAAAAACCCTGAAAATATTTTTGGGGGAGATCTCTACCTAAATTTACGATCTGCCCACAAACTTTCATTTTTACCAGATCTCGACAGTATTGATACTTCAAAGAATAAAGAAACTTTTCCCCACTAATGAGATCATTTATGACATAGGATAAAAAATTTCATCCCCAAGGTACCTCTCTAACAGTTAGAAGACACTGAAATTAAGGTATCAAATGTTTGGCAAAAGATTGTAACTCAAGTGCCTATTCTAAGCTTCTGCTATCAGCAGCAAAGGTAATAGCAGAGTAAGTTAAATAAATAAGTAAATCCATATATCACATCTCACAACAATAAAGCCCAGTAAGAGCTGAAATGCAGAACAGCAAATGTGGTTTTACAAATGAAAAGGTATGAAGTTTGGCAGAATCTCAGTTTAAGTAAAAACATATTACTGGCAAACTCACACAAATGGAAAATTGCTTACTCCTCCATTAGGTTCTTACAGAATGTCTACTTGAAGACAAAACACTATGCAAATATACAACCAGGTATGACTGTGCAATAACACTCAGTCTTAGTACATTACAAATCATCTTGTATTTATATAATTATAACCTGGATGCTCTCACTATTAATCACACTATATTTGCATGCTTCCATTTAAATTAATTCCTGAGAGGATTCCCCAAATAACTTCTGTTGGCACTTCTTTACATAGTAAGGAGCCTAAATGAAGTTTCTCAATTTTTACTAGTGAAAATGTACCAACTGCCAATTACTAACAGCTAGTTCATGATACAGTCACTTAAAACACACAAACTTGTTTCTGTTGTCTCTTATTTATAAGGATAATAGAGTAATATCCCAAATGCCACAAGCATCATTTATTTTAGAAAGGCCATATTAACATAAAACAGAAATTAGCATTCTAATGATTTTAATTTACATTCACTTCCAGTATCAAAGATCTTGTTGTTAGCATGACAATGCCATACTAGTGTGGAGCAAGTCTATTTCATCTAGGCAATGGGTGAAGACCAGCAGTAAAAATGTACATATGGGTAACAAGAACCACACCCCAATTTTCCATAATTAAAGTTGTGCAAATACAATTGAGAAGGAGAATTTAATCTATTTAAAATAGATTTTATTTCATTTTCGATTGAAATAAATTGTACTTTTTGTTATTTTCAGGCACAAACCCAGTGGTTTTTAATCTGTGGTTCACAGGCTGCTTCCAAGATGTTTAAAATAGATTATGGAAGAGCACAGCCCACTGCAAATAGGCTTACTCTCTGGAGTGATTTTTTTACACTGCCATCAGTAAATTTCAATGATCTGCAAATCAAAAATACATCAAAGAACCATCATTATTCAGCTCAGTCACTTTCTCTCAATCTCGTCCATCAGGTAACATCCAAATTTGACTACATTCCATCTCCACTATGACAGAAACTGAGGTTGAGTACACACATTACTTCAAAGAAAAAAAAAGCCACCTGAAACTACAGAACCACACAAGCTCATTTTGGAAGCTCTTAAAAAGCTGCTGCAGCAGCTTACCTGAAAGCCCAAGCCTTTTCTGATTTGTTTGAAATCAGTATCAATACCAAGTTTGGAAAAATTAAGGCTTGGATTATTAAAGCTTCACTCATTTTCTTCATGTGTTACCTCACATGAAGATCAAATCCTAACCTTCCATGCCTTTTGATGAATAGACAGCATTTTCAAACACACTGTGGAGATATATTAAATAAGGATATTTAGCTCACTCCAGCTTAGAAACAAATGAATAAACGTAGTATTGGAAAAAAACTCCTATGTGCAGATGTTAGGAGTCTTCCCCAATGCTTAGTCTGAGAAGCAATATTAAGTCATTAGGTCACATTTTTCAGCTGAAATCCAAACCTCAATTTTAAGCTTGGACTGAACACCACCCATTCATGCTCACAAATGATCAAGGAACAGGAGTGGGAAATTTCAGCTGCACTGAACAGGCAAGGAACACACAGCTCAAATGAGCTCACAGCTGTACAAAGTTCCCACCAGCTGTATTTCAGTGTGTCTGTCTAGAAGAAGCACCTTGAAAGTGCCATGCCCCTTATTCCCTGACTGCACTCATTCTTTCTACACCACTTCCTCAAGCTTCTTGCATTCCTTCAGCCATCCCTTGACCCTGGCAACCACTCAGACATGCTTAACAAAAGGCTCCTTGCCTTCTCCTGCCAGGAAGTACAAGATGGCACAGAGTGCTGAGACCTGCACACAGCCTTTCACGGTGATTTGAAAGTTCCATCCTTTGGTATCTCTACTCATATTGCAAAAATAGTAACTCTTGAGAGAAAAAAGAATGTTGAACCAAAGAAACGCAGCAATTATGGAAGAAGGGGGCATTTTATGCTATTGTCTTGTGTTATGTTTGTTCTGCTAAATAAGAGCTTTCTCTCCATGATATTAAGAAGAATAAGAATTAAGAACCTTGCAGTGTTGACCAAAAAGCACAGAAAAACTTCAAAAGCTGTAACCACATTAAATAATAATCAAAATAACTTTAGTCTGAAATAAAAGCTTCATCTTGTCCTGTTACTAACTTGCCTCCTCAGAAATATCAGACATAGAAATTAACTGGTCTTCTTACACAGAATAACCTGAGTTGTCAGGGACCTGCGAGAATCATCAAGTCCTACTCCCAGCTTTGCACAGAACCATCCCCAGGAGTCACACCGTGTGCTTCAGAGTATCACCCCAACACCTCTAGAACTCTGTCAGGCTTGGTGCAGTGACCATTCCCTGGGGAGCCTGTTTCAGGGTTCAAACCCCCTCTGGGTGAAGAGCCTTTTCCCAATATCCAAGCTAACCCTCCCAGCCCAGCTTCGGGCCATTCCCTCAGGTCCTGTCACTGGTCATGAGAGTGAAGACTTGGGTGCCTGTCCCTCCTCTTCCCCTCATGAGGGAGTTGTAACTGCAGTGGGGTCTGTCCTCAGTCTTCTCCAGGCTGAACAGACCAAGAGACCTCAGCTGCTCATCATATGGCTTCCTCTCAAGGAACCTCATCTTTGTTGCTCTCCTTTGTTTGACTGGAGCAATCTAGGAAATTTCAGATGTAATCATCTTCCTGAAATTTATTAAAAGCTTTTTTATTTCTGGGCTTTGGAAACAGCCTTGAATGAGAGACTTCAGGCCAGAGGAATTTGTTAATACAGAAACCCCTTAAGAAAGGAGATTGCATTGTAAACACTGACCTGAACACAATGTGAAGTGATAATGGTTTTAAAGGCTTCTACTAACGAAGTCAATCACACCCAAAAGATAAAATCCCCTACTCACAGTATAGTTTCACTAGTACTGTGCTGTACATTTAAATTAAGACTAAATCTGATTTTGTCTTAATTGAGTTTTAGGAAAACTCCTAGTCTTGCTCTACAAACATGCAATACACATGCCAAAACTGCCCTCAGGGGACCTGATGGGCAAACTCTGTGCAGCAAGGGTAGCTCTTGCTCACTGCATCTTCTTTCTCTGGTGTTTCACAATAACCTTTCACCTTTCCAACAACTTCTGGACTTGTGCTTGCAAATATTTTTGGAGAGTTTTTCCTTTTCACCTGACTTCTGTTGTACTGCAATAGTAGATGAATTCTAGTTGATTAAGATGTTTCATTAATCTGAAAATAACAGATCTACAAGAAAACCACCTGTGTTCAAATAACTGCTCAGTAGGGCACATAAAATTGAAAATAGATAATTCATTTTGCAATCCTAAATATAAGTGGCTTCTCTGTGAGAAAACAAAGGAGGGAAAGAACTTATCATGTTCAATTTCTCACTGTAATTATCTGACTTGTAAAAGTATATTTGAGATGAGTACATTTCTAACTGAAGAGAATGCATTAGTGTCCTTAGACACAGTCACACATTTAATGGATTTTCATCCTAAAATCTTCCCTTTCTTCTATTTGTTTAGTATCCCTGACAGGCCTGAAGAGATGTACATATTGAAAATGCATAACTTTTAAAAACTCTTAGAAAGAGAAAACACAGAAGGGAAGTTGCACAAAACTTTCCTCTCTCCCCACAGACTGTTTTACCACAGATTCCCTAGGATGCAAGTCAAATGATATGTCTCAGTGTTCTGGAAAAAATGACTTTTTCCTTAAGATTTAGATTTCTTTCACTAGTAACATTTGCTTCCTGAACCCCTGCCTTCACATTGCTGAAATCCAGATTCCATATGCAACTCACTTTTTTTCTGAACTTAAAGGAATTAATAATGTCTTTATCTACATAAAAATACTTCCAATTAGTCCTTTTCTCATCCTGAAAATTATTAATTATTTCTCTGAAATATCAAAGAGAGCCTCATAATTGTCAAGTTTATTTGGTAATTTATATTGTTATTATATATTATTAAAACTGTAATTTATACAGTTTGCTTCAAAAAGTTTCAAATTCATGCTATGCAAGCCAAAAGTTACTATC